>CAUJNA010003549.1:1732731-2200231 GCA_963377175.1 Effrenium voratum | reverse complement strand
TCAACCATGATCGCCTTTTAGGCTGACTCAACCACTGGTTCTCCTTGAAGGACTCTGTTTCTGATCACTTCCCATGGTTACCACCTGTAAGTCGGTACGTCTTTTCAGAACTGGCCCCATTCTTTTACCATGATCAAAGTCACCCCCTTTTTTCTGTAGCCTATTTTAGTAGGGGAACCCTCCAAAAAAGGGTGAGAAAGGGCACTTCTGCGGGACCTAGTCTCTCTCTCTATCTCTCTCTCTCTGAACATGGCTTGGTTGCTGTTGACGCCTCTGCAAAAAGTTGATCACTGTTTGTCGGTATACGGAATATCCACAAATTTGAAACCGAACAAGAAAAAGTCCAAAGATTCGTTACCAAGTAGCTATAAACATGGGGTTGTTGGGAAACATTGACTGACTTCGCGGTGCTTTTGCCGGGAGCCGAGGCGTCCCACATCTTTTGTCAGGGTGCCGAGAAGTAAGCATCGATAAGGCCGTTCATGGTAACATCTGCTGCTGACTCGGTGGCATCTGGCTCCGCCACCTACGAATTGGAGCCACGGCGCTCGAAATGGCTGTGTCAAAAATAGGGTAATCCCCAAATGGCTTGCCCTAGTAAGTGGAAACATGGACGATTTAACCTGTGGTCCAATTCCTGGTGGTTTCATTTTGACCCATACCCAAATACTTGTTCCCCCAACAGGACACAGGACACTTCGCGAGCTTCCCGGGACTGTTTTGCAGAAGTCTAGCAAGTCCTCCACGTTTTTTCCAAGTGAACCATACTTAGAGGGGCAGGGAGCTTAGTAAGTGGGTAATAACCATGGTTATAACCCACTTACCCGGGTTATAAGTCTCCGTTCAGTGGGTTATCTCGCCAGGCTTACTAGTCACTTACTAAGTGCCCGATCGCCCCTCTAAGTAGACTAGTGGTACATTTGAACCAAACCTCATGTCACGTGGTTTCAACATCCAGTTCATGTTGACCCGCCAAGTGCGGTGGGACTTGGCCCAAGCTCAGCAAAGGGCACGTTCAGAGAGGAACTTGAAACGGGGAACCGTTTGGCTACAACCTCCCTTTGCCAACCAGCCGGAAAGAACATCTAGTTATCATTCATCACCATCTTGGTCACTGGTGACCCCTCTGCGCAAAGTTTAATTTGTTGCGGGTCCAATGGAATATCCACAAAGTGTTCCGACAAGTCAAAGTCCAAAGATCCAACCAAGTAATTAGGCATAAAGTAAAGTGCAGCAACACTTCACGAGTCCCTCTGAATTGTGTTCCCATGTCCCTCCCTAGCTTTTCCCTTTAAGTACCACCCGACCACACGGATATCTTGAATTTGACGTGGCCCAACATGTGATGTTTAAAAACACAATCAAGGGGGACCACAACAAAAATACCTTTAGCTTTAGAGGCACCACGATAACAGTACTTAGGCAATCAGGGTGTCGTACCTCTATGATCATTTCCCTTGGTTACCTACTATAATCTTACTTGCCCAAAGGACATGGACATAAAAGGTCAAGCTTTTGGTGCCATGACTAACACCAGACCAACATAGGAACACCAAGAGCTCAGATCCGGTCGATTCCTTCCACGAGCTTAAGCCCCTTGGGAAAATATTTCCAGTAGTGATGGATTCCAAGAAGGGGAAAATACAAGAAACAACTTAAGCAAATGGAAGATTCGCTTCGGACAAGTGAGAACCACCTGCTTCAAGGGGGGGGATCGTCACAGGATCCTGTAAATCAGCAGGCTTGCCGGGGAAAAATCGATCCTTTGAGGGATCCGAATCTATAGCCAGGCCATCGTTTTGAGGGATCCGAATCTGTAGCCCGTGGATTCCCAGAACCCCATGGATTTCCGCATGACAAGAGCGTCCTCTAAATCGAGGTCACAGAATCTTCCCGAGTCAAAAGTTGATCAATCTACTGCTGGTCTGCCATTGATATGATCGCCACGTTGGGAGATTCCGATGGGACGTGGAGAAAAAACAAACAAACACAGTTTGAGCAAGGCTTCAAAGGCCTAAAGTATGACAACTGTCAACCTTGGCCACGCTCAACCATGATCGCCTTTTAGGCTGACTCAACCACTGGTTCTCCTTGAAGGACTCTGTTTCTGATCACTTCCCATGGTTACCACCTGTAAGTCGGTACGTCTTTTCAGAACTGGGCCCATTCTTTTACCATGATCAAAGTCACCCCCTAAGTGGTGGGCTAAAGGGAAACAACCACAATTGATTGACTTTGATGCCCCCTCATGACCCAGTCGCGCGTCCGAAGCCCGCGGGCCGCGCCTTCTGCCGCTCTCGCGCCTCCGCAGAGCGCGTGAGCGCCAGGAAGCACGCGTCCAGCTTCTCCACTGCGCTGGCGCGGGCTCGCACGTTGATGCTGCCTCGGCTTAGCGTGTAAAACACAGTCCCGACAGCAAGCCGCCGTGGATGTTTGTTTCGCCAATGGTCTCTTTTTTTTCATGGGACCCCAAGGGGGGCCATGGGCTATCCCTTGTTAAGGGTTTATCCTTGGGTTATCCTGAGCTTATCCAGGGATAGCCCCCTGATTTTTGGCGCGTACTTAGGTCTCTTTTTGAAGCTTACCTAGGTCCTCCAGCAGAGAGGTTAGAATAAGGGTACCAACTTTTCTCCGGTCTATTTTAGTAGGGGAACCCTCCCCCAAACAAATGTAAAAGGGCACTACTGAAGGACCTAGCTACTGAGCCATAAGCCTAGCACATCGAGAGCTATGGTTGTCAAGCGCCCCGCCAAAGCGCCGCCTGTGGCCCCCCCCATTCCGAATAAGAGCTGGTGTGCCTACTGGGCTTCGCGGGTGGGTTTCTTGCAATTCTCTTTGGTCCCTTCGCGAGGGGTCACCCTGGCTACTCAAAAGTTGGTACTCTGAGCGCTTCTTCCCTCTCAAACTGCAGGGCATGCTTGCTCCTGCTGGTTTTATGATTGTCTCCATCGGGTTCCTGAACCAAAGGTTTGCCTTGCAATGACAGGCGTTTTTGAGTAGGGTCTCCATCATAAGGGCTTACTCAGAAGAGGCTTAAAAAGGTTCCCTGCATTGCTCTGCCTATGCCTCTCTGTATTTGATTAATGATGCCAGAAGAAAAAAAACAGAAACATCGTATCGTCCCTTTTAAGGGGGGGAGGAGGGGGCTTAACAAGGCCATAGTAGGGAAGGACCTAGGGTGTTGGGAACGAACCGTTTGGGGATTCCCTCCAAGGAAACCACAAAAAATAGCTTATGGAGGTCATTCCATTTCTCATTCCCTGTTCAGAACCAAGTAATTTGGGGCAAACACTCTCCATAGGTAGCCATAGGTCCGTAAGCCAACCCGGCCATGTCTCGCTCCCTGCCTATCGAACTAATCGAACTAATCGCCGGCGGGGGACAAATAGATGGCCCTGGTCAACAGAACAAACCCATCTGCCGCAAACCAGCGCCTTCGATTTCTTAACTAACCTAAAATTAATGGACACCTATGATCCCAAGACTAGGCCCAGCGTCTGATCTGTTCGGCCCAGTCGTCCACCTCCGCCTCACTCACCGACCGAAGTACCGCCACCATGTAGCCGTACTCGGCCTGAGGCAGGGTGACTGCGGAGTCTCCCGTCAAGGTCAAAGCAGGGTACCTGCCTGGCCATCCAGTGCTCCCATGAGAATCCACTGGGGGTCTCAACAGAAGAACCCAACAAAAACAGGTGTGGCGACGTCTGGGTTTCACATCATGGTTCCCACTGCCTGGAGTCTCCTTCTGACCCTTAAAACATGGTTGGTCATTACCCAAAATAATGGTTGGTCATTGACCCATTTCTATTTCGGGTCATGGAGACTCCAGGTGCAAACATTCCAGGATTCACTTATAAAACAAGTCTGAACTTGTCATGTGCCACTAAAATTGTCTTTCCAAACAAAAAAAAATCCCAAGAACTCAGGGAGTAAGGGATTGTTTTTGTTACTCCTCTCCAGAGCCACTGCACCCAAGAGAAAGTTTGAATGTGTAGCAAGTCTGTACCCACTGCATAATGTTAACACACACACACAAACAAACATTCTTTGGTGCCCTTGGAACTGCTTTTGCCTCCGACGACTTAAGTTACCAATTTCCTCCCATGCAGATTATCATGGATCCCCGAACACATGCATCTGTAGAGGACATTCCTTTCGAACTCGGGGGAAACTTTTTTCGTCGCATGTTTATAGCTTAGTTTGCACTGCCCAACTCCACCTGGAGTCTCCATAACAACGCACAAACAAATAGTCATTACCGCAAATAAAGGGGTCATGGCCCATCACCATGGCCTGGAAGGGACATCGAGACTCCAGGCAGATATTGTTCTCACCATCATTTAGCCAAGTTTCGAGAATCCCCCAACAAAACCGAACAAACACTAAGTCAAAGATGAGCGGCCCCCCATGTTGGCCCCGCAGTACAGTGAGTCCTATGAGAGGAAGTGACGAACCCCCATGAACACTTGACCTTTCGGGTGCTGGGAATGAGGCTGGGGATTCTCACAAGGAAAACCAAAAGGGATGTTTTATGGGGATCATTCCATTTCTCATTCCCTGCATGTTGAACCAGTTAGAAAAGGGGACACCACCCAGGTTTCTTTTGTCCGAGGTTCTCTTGAAGTACATTAGCAGGTTGGACCCTGCCTGAAGTCTCCTTCTGACCCTATTTTTTTTAGAGTTACTACCCAAAATAAACTTACCTGTGAACGAGTGGACTGGCCCAACAAAGTCTAAGCTGTTTGTTTGCCACGAAAATGGTCTTCCCAAAACAGCAGATTCAAGTTCAGGACCTCGGGGAGTGAGCAAATGGGTCATGACCCCACAGTCAAAGAGTCGTGGAGACTCCACTTGGTGGACGTTGGAAAAGGAGCAAAAAATCAAATGTTAGCAGTTCAGTGGATTTGGATCTCAACCGCTAAACCACAACAAGCAAAAATGCAACATGTTTCCCAACAACCACCACTAGGTCCTCCGGATTTGAGAGGTTAGAATAAGTTGGTACCCACTTTTTTCTGTGGTCTATTTTAGTAGGGGGTTCCCCTCCCAACCAAAAAAAGTTGGTGAGAGGTCGGGCACCAATTGCTGGGGGACCTTGGGGTACCTAGACTCCATGTTCAGGCGCCTGGCCGATGTTTTTTCCTCCGGCCTTCTCGACCGAGAACTCGTCCCCGCGCGCTTGCCACAGGCCAGTGGACAGCTGGCCCGCAGTGCCCCCCATGACCGCCACCGCCTGCCCGACCGAAAACCCACCGAAAACGATTAGGCCCCGACCGGTACCTCAGAGCCTCAGGTGTTCAAACTTTTTGGAAAGACCCGTTTTTGTGGCACATGACAAGTTCAGACTTTGAAGTGAATCCTGGAATGTTTGCACCTGGAGTCTCCAAATCTGACCCTTGAAATAAACATGGGTCAGTGACCAACCATGATTTCGGGTAATGACCAACCATTTTCTAAGGGTCAGAAGCTCGCTTCCTGAGTTGATTGGCCAAAAAAAGTCCAAACTTTTTGTTTACCACCAAAATGGTCTTCCCAAAAAGTATAAAGTCCATGAACTCAGGGAGTGAGGAAGGAGACGCCAGGCAGATCCCTTCGTACCTCAGAGTTTCGCAGCCGACGAAGCTATCAGGTTTGTGCGCCTGCATGACCAGATTTTCGCAGGTTTGAGCATTTCATTGATACATCCACCTATCTGAACTCTCCACCCCATGACCCTTCAAAAGTGGCAATGAGTCGTTTTTAAAGATCATGGAGGCTCCAGGCACCAAACCAGGATAAGTGGGGATATGTTCCCTTTTTTCGGTAATGAGTCTTTATTGAGATGTCTGTGTAAAGGTCATGGAGACTCCAGGTACCAAACCGAAAACTATTAATATACATAATATGTATGTATATGTATGTGTAAATATAAATATAATATATGGGACTTGGACCCTCTGGTATGACCAACGATCTCGGAGTTGTCTTTCACAGCATTCCCGCTTCGCCCCATCCCCTGGTTGCCCACAGAACGAGAAGCTCATAACCCTATGAGATTCTTTGTCTAGGGGGTGGATGGAATGAAGTTTGGAACCACTGCCGAGAACAGATTATCTGACACGACAACAGGCGGCGTCTGTGGCAGATGTTCAAACTATCCAAACCATTCATGCTTGCTCATTTGCTTGAGCCCCCTTGGAGAAAAACAACATATTTCCAGTAGTGGTAGAAAGCCTTCTTGCAAAACAGAGTCTTTACCACCAGAATCATCCAAACAAACATGAAACGTTAAAAACACCTCGGGGATTCCCACCTGGTCACCCACTATAACGGCTGGCCTGGAAGCACTGGGCTTTGATAGCCACAAGGGCAGTCCCTTCATTGCCCTGATTGCCTCTGTAGGATTCGTTTCGAACTCCGAAACCCTTTCCAGGGATCTTTATCTCCGGAAACGTTGACCACGGAGCTGGCCTTCGCCAAAGAACAGTGGGTTGAACGAAAACCCACGTTGACCACGGAGCTGGTGGGAGCTTTCTTTCCGCCAAAGAGCCATGGGTCAACAGAATGGTTGATTCGAATCAACCCCTCGGAAAGTGAAGTCAGGGCACCACGCAGGAGCCCTGTGTAGGTAGGTAGGCCTGGCACCCTTGACCAGAGTTGCAACACTCACTTGTTTCAACATGCTTAAGCCATGTTTAAGCCATTGTCAAAACCTCAAGGTTAGGGGCCCGTTGGTGTTGTCGACTGTAGATGGCCTTCCACTTTTGGGTTTCCACTGTGAACTTCCTGTGTTTTTTGTTTTTCGGGAACCCATTGTTTTTTTCGTTTGAAGCCAAAACAGGGTGGTTGTTTCCCTTTTGAAGCCAACAAGGGCACCCTCAAAAATGAGGGGGCCACCCACCTGGCTCCGAGGCTCGGGTTTCACCGAGCCTTCGCCGTGTCCAGGGTGTACACCGGCCCCACCTTCTTGGCCAAGGGCAACACCTCGGACGCAGATCGACGTGCGCAAACATACGTGGCGTCTTCATGGATTTGGGTTCCCTGGAGGCTGCTGACCCTTAAGAACTTAACAAAAACTGTTGCTCAAACTAGAGGGAGTGGCCCGAGGTTCGGAGGGACAGCCATCGCTTTTCCGAACTAACAACTAGAAAAGCTCTGCCCACAATATGGCGGTGGGTCAAAACTAGGCACCCAAATTGAGACAGTAAATGGAACCAAGGACTCAAACCTGCGGCCCGATTCCTGGTGGCTGAATTTTGACCAATACCCATACGGTTTGGGGGACTTCCAGAGGGTTCCGGGGCCAACAAGGGGATACCTGGGCTTCTTCAAGCCTAACAGCGCGTCATTTTGCCCTTTGCTCCGTGGATTGGCTGGAAGAAGTATTTTTTCTTGGGACACTTGAAGAGTGAGAAGAAGGTGTCCACCCCCAAGATAACATGGTTGGTGCTGTGGATGGACCAAATCCAGTTCGCACCACGAAAGGAAACCTCGGGAAACCATTGTTTGTATTTACAGGGCAATCCTTATCCCAGGGTGTCTTAGGTGGTGCGAAATGGATTTCGTCCATACAGTATGTGCCATTTGCTTGGCTGCGTACTCCGATTTACTCCGGGGGGGGTTGGGGGTACTGGCAAACCTCTTGGATAAGGGACCAATCACGTTCCGTTGGGTGGACTCCCTTTTGGTTCGTATTTCAAGGGACGCCAGAAGCAAGACAGCCATTTCAGAAACACACACTAACAAGCAGTTATATGCCCTTGATCCAGCGTTTTGGCTGGGGTGTCGAAAGAACTGTGGGCAAGACCATTGCCATGGTTCCCTGCCGGAGGCCTTACATGAGTTGTCCTTCTTCCAGTTTCGCTAAACAGACCCAACCAAGATCTTTGCAACCCTTGAAATGGTAGTTAAAAAAGCGCTGTTTATTTTTGCAGGCCCCTACTACAAATGAGCAGAACCGAACAACCGCAAAAAAAGACACAACAACTAACACAATCATGGCCACAATCAATGTCATGTCTTCGTTATTACCCCCTCTGCACAAGTTTTTTCACTTTGTGCGAGTCTTTTCGACCCACATCATTTGGGAATATGTGTCCCCTAGCCAGTTCAGGGGATTCTCTATTGAATTTCATAGCGATACCCATCGCTTCCAGTTGCCACTGCAGTAGGCGACAAGATTTCTTAACTCCTATTTTTACATGATGGTTTCCCCTGGATACCTACTATGGTGGTAACTGGAAGCGCATGGGTGCCTTTCTTTTGAGGGGTATTTGATGGGTACGCTTTTTGGGGCTGATAGAAGGAGAACCCTCCTAGCAACTGGCGCTCACGCCTCAACCTCCCAGACTATCCAGCCCTGCGCCCCTTCCCGAAACTGTCTGAGCTTAGAAGAAAGGTCGCTTTGGCTTTGTCCTACCCATGGGGGAAAAGGGAAACCACGCAATTGGGTTCCCCTATTTTGAGACAGACCAATGTCGGCCGTGGGTCAAAAGTAGGTACCCAAAATGGAACCCTGGTAGAAGGAAACATGGACTCAAACCTGCGGTCCAATTCCTGGTGGTTTAATTTTGACCCACAGACCAATGTATGAACTCATTCATGGCAATGGTTTCTTTTGGGGCTGGGTGCCCACAGGAAAGAGAAAAGCCAAGCGCACGACTGGTCAGCGCGCCCTGCCCTGCATTGTACCCCACCCTAGACCGGAGCCGCTGTGGCATGGTGTCCGCACTCCATGGGATCATGCCTCCCTACACCCATTACCAGGGAATGATGGAATAATGTCGACCCTTCACTAAAAAAAGGTGAGTTTTGCCCCTGAACAATCACTAAAAACATGGTATTTGGTCAAAGCTTGATTGAACTACGGTTGCAATGGAAACCTCGGATCCTGGTGAATTCTCATCGGGGGGTGTCCCTGTTTAGTTGGGAGTAATGACACTCTTGAAGGGGAACACCCGCCCTATTAATCAACCACCTGGAGTCTCCTTCTAACCCTTAAGAAATGGTTGGTCAATACCCATACCAGGGCCAATGATCCAATTTTTAAGGGTCAATGGAGACTCCTGGCAGGAAGTTCCCATTCTGTGCAAACATCCTCTCGTTCGGGGGGTCAATGGTTACTCCGACCGGCCGGTGCGGTGATTGAGACTCGGAGCAAGCCATGGATCTGTGAAATGGCGCCAAACGTTGTGAAAAACAACCGCCTGGACTCTCAAAAAAAAGAAAGGGTCATCTCTTGCAAAAAACTGACTCTTTTTTGCAGACCCCACTCAAAATGAACAGAACCCAAAAACTAAAACACCAAAACAGATGCTAAGAACAGTGCAGGGGTTCTTGCCCCCAAAAGACACATGGGCGAACTCTTATCTTTACAGGTTTGAGGCTTTTCACCCGTTTCCGCATCCAGGGAAACCAATTCGGACGCTGGGCGCCAAGCCCTAAAGTCGGCGTCTACGCCCCGGTGTCGGTTGCCCCGGCAATTCGGTTTCGGCTTCGAGGCGCCTGGCGCAGCAGGGGGTCGATGGCGATGAGCTCCTGGGGGTCGCTTTTGAAGAACCGGAGCTTCAGCTTCGTGGGGAAGTTGGAGAGCACCGACACGGAGCCCACCGCGTACCTGGCGAGACGAGAAGACTTCGCGGGAGTTCGCTTCGCTGGCGAGTTGGAGGTCGATGGATTTTGCAAAGGGGGGAGGACTGAAGCTGAGGCAAAATCAATTGAACGTTTGATTCGGCAAAACAAGTGACCCCTTCAAATTGTCCAACCAGAATCGCTTGCATTTGTAGACATGGAGGGTCACAAGGAGGCTTCAGGCAGTTAGTTGTTTTTGTACAGCCAAGCCGAGCTCTCCTCAGGGGCCATAACAAAAATCAGACAAAGCGATAGACTGCTCACTTCCCAAACGAGTGCATCGGTCAGAAGAAGTAACCAAACTTGTTATTTATCACGAGCCTTTAAAACATGGGGGGCATGACCCTTTTTGGGTAATGATCAATTATTTGTTGAAGGGTCATGGTACCGCTAAACTGGTCCGAAAGAAAATTCAAGTCCAGCAACTTAGGGAGTGAGACATATACCCAGAGCCTAGTTCCATACCCATCCTTTTTCTCAGAGCCCAAGACGAGGTCCAAAACCAATGGGATCCCTATGAGTCCGAAAGAGGGAACTCTAAACATCATGTTCCTTTTGGACCTTAAAGCCTTGGTTACCTATGCAGGGAAATGGAGTCGGGCATTCCAAAGACTTGGTTAAAGTGGACTGGTGGACAGACGACCTTCCACCTGTTCTTCGCGCTTAATTGGGTGCAGTGGGGTTGTGGACTTCCTACGATTCTTGTCAGTGTGCAATCAAACCCAGTGCTTTCAGGCAAGCGACTGCAGTAGGTAATCGATCGATGTGGCTACATGAGAAAACCCCTGGTTACTTGCCATAGTGGCGAAACGCCTGGAAGCACTGGGAAACACGAAGGGTTCTTTCGCACTCCGTTCGTTGGCACCGTCTTCTGGAAAAAAAGGGGAAAACTAAAGGATCATCCCAAAACCAACGTATCCATGTATGTCAAGTACTTTGGCCCCTTCGCCCTGAACATGCAACATCAGCTGTGACAACATCGGCGGGGCTGCTCCCTTTTGGTTCCCCGAAGAAAACCACGGGTGGGCTGATTCCCTTTTTGCTTCCTTCAAAGGGTTTGGCTACAGGACAATCCAAAACACCCTAAGCAAGCGTTTTGCCTCCTCCAGTAGAGAGGTTAGAATAAGGGTACCCTCTTTTCTGTAGTCTGATTTAGTAGGGCAACCCTCCCGCAAAAAAGAAACGGTAAAAGGGCTCTACTGGGGACCTAGTCTACCTAGATCCATGCACATCAAAAGGCGGATCTCCACAACTATTTCCGGCTGGGACCGCCTCTTGCCCTTCATCTACACCGGGAAATTTCAGCAAGTGGGTCCCCAAAAAAAGAAACGGCAAAAGAAACGGCACGACTGGAACACCTAGTTGTGGTTTTTCCTTTCACGGCGCTTCGGACTCGGCGCTTCGGACTTCGCGCCTCGAGAGGTGCGCCAGCACCGAGTGCAGCTCGTCGGTGCTGGCGTTCAGCTCCCTGGAGGCCAGCTTCTCGTCTAAGGCCACGCAGTAGGGCTGAAAGCCTCCCGGGTTTTGCAGGAGGACCCGGCCCCGTTTTGTTTTTTTTCTCCGGGGGGGCGGGGGAAGAAAGCCTTCCAGCGAAAGGAGCTCGAGCCGGTCCCCGTTTTGTGTTTCTTCTCTCCGGGGGGGAAAAGGGGGGGGGAGGACCGGGGTCTCGTTTTTGCTTATTATTATTTTGTTGGCGGGGAGGGCATTTTTTTCGGAGGGGGGGGGGGGGGGTTGGGTTCCCACTGTTGTGTTTTGGATTGTGTTTGTATATATAACTATATATATATATATATATTCGGGCGAGTGTATTCTTATTGATCTGTTTTTTGTCAAGCGGGGGGAGGAACACGGAGTCCCACTTTGTGTTTTGTTTTGTTTCTTTTGCTTCTAGTAGGATGGTTTGTTTTTATTTTGTCTTGCATTTGTTTGGGGCCTTGTTTCCCGTGTGTTGATTTCGTGTTCTGTTAGTTCGTTGCTTTGTTGGTTTGTTGGCCTGGCCGACGGCAAAACGGATCAGAAAGAAACGAAGCTCTTGCTTTGATCAGGGAAATCCACCTCTCCCAAAGGGTCCCTTGGTACCTCATATTAATTCACGAATTCTGAACTGGGCCCAAAACCATAAATGTGGGATACCAAGGGACACTCTGGGTGTGTGACTAGAAAGTGTAATATCTGCTCTTTGTGTGGTGTTTATCTAAGGTTGTTTGTCCGAGTGTCCAGGAGTGCCAAGACCCCAAGTAGCCATGGACAAACACGGGAGCGTAGTTGATTTCAAAGAGAACTCCAAAAAGGGAGAAACATAGGGCGCCACTAGAGGTAATTGCTGTGGATGGACGAAATCCTGCACCACCTAAGAAATCCTGGTTTCTGATGATTCCCCTGAAAATACCAGCAAACAATGGTTTCGCATGGTTTTCTCAAAGAGGTGCGAAATTGATTTTGTCTATTCACAGCATGGGAGTGGGGCTGTCTCCGTGTAGCAGCCTCCTTCCTCGAAGTCTTCCGGTCGGCCACCAGCAACAACGAGCGCTTCTTTGCTCAGCGCGTGCCGCGGATAGGTGTCCGAGTTGCCTCAGGCATCGTGGCTGGCGCGATGAATAACCCGTGCCGGCTCACGTCCATCCTCACTTGGCCAACAGGCGAGAGATTGAAGCAGGGATCGAAAAAACAAATCGGAATGAGAGAGAAACATTTTCAAAACGGATTCTGGGAAACGTGGGATGCCTCTTGACAGCTAGCCCTGACAGGGAAAATCTTATGTATAAGCTAAATGGAAATCTATACCCCTTGGATGAAACACACTAAAACAACAGGCAAAACCACAGAATGCAAGGACACCGTGAGATGTTTGTACGCGAAAACCTGAACACTCCTATGGCTTTGAAGCCACTACTACGGTCCACCAAAAAGAAAAACACCCATCCACCAGGAACCTCCTATGACTCACTTCCTGAGTGTAATGGCAGAACACAAGAAGACGTGTTGTTCCTCACTGAAATACGATCTCCGCAAAAGCATCCCCAAAAGTATAAATGCCAAGCCCAGAGGGTCCAAGTACATCATGAGGATGGCTTTTGGGAGGTAAAAGAAGGGAGTGAGATACCCTGGCCCCAGATCTCGACCCTTCTCCTTCCATGGAACCCACGGAACCCACGAGATATTGACCAAACAGCAGAATCAGCAACAACGGCACAAGCAAACACCACGAACACCAACATGGCTCCGGCAACCAACAGCAAGGGTCATCAGTCCTTCCTTTGAACCGCGTTGGCGACGAATTCCCTTTCAAACCAAACACGTCCAGCCACGTCCCTGCAATCCCTTTTCTCCAAGTCACGAATCAAACTCATCTTCGGCAAATCTGCTGGAATCATAACCCTCTGGAACTCAGTTACCCATCTAGGCAGGTCACCGTCGAATTGCCTTTTCGTTGTTTTCATATCGGGTGGCGTCCTTGGTTATAAATCTCACTGGCTGAGTGGATGGCCCAAAAAAAGTCCAAACTTTGTATTTGCCACTAAAATGGGCTTCCCCAAAAGTTTAAAGTTCATAAACTCAGGAAGTGAGAAATGGATCCACCGGGTAAGTCACCCAGCCGAAAGCTGCAAAAACACGACCCGCTTGCAAAGTTCAGGTTGGTATCCCTCAGCGGGTTCCAACCCATTCGGGTGGTGTCCCTTTGAGAAACTGCATATTTTCTCACTTCCCAAGTTGACTGGCCAAAAAAAGTCTGAACTTTTTATTTACCACTAAAATGGTCTTTCCAAAAAGTTTAAAGTCCATCAACTCAGGAAGTGAGTTTTACGAAGCCAGGGGGGAAACCAACGGCAAACCCAGTGCGTTTCGTTGCCACAGTACGGAACCAGAAGCTATGATTCAAAACCGAGGCAGCCATACCGAAGAGTTAGCTACTATTGTGCGAACTGGAACCACTGGGAAATGGACGTGACCAATGGGTTCCTTTCGGATGCAGATTTTGCTTCGCAGCTTCCTTTCGCCCCTTGGGCCTCCGAGCCTGCGGTTGCCATGGGTACAGCACCCAACCATAGGTGGCCTTTGGGGAAAGATAGATGGCCCTGGTCACTAGAACAAAACCCAAGTGCCTTCCATTTTTAATCAAACTAACCTAGAAAGGACACCCATGAATCCAGCATGGTCATCCATGTCCTGCTAAAACCCCATCTAAACCAGCGCCCTTCCATTTTTAAGTCAAAGTAACCTAAAAACGGCACCTATGCACCCAACATGGTCATCCATGTCCTGCTCGTATGCGATCTGTCCCTGAAACTAGGCAGGCATTAACGCTCGAGACCAAGAACAAGGACATCCGATGGACTGTCACTCCCTCTAGACCTCCATGAGCAACGGGATATGAATCAACACAGCTAGGGGAACCATAGGATGGTTCATGTACTTCAATGCACGTGTCTCTTTCTTTTAAGGGACCCCCCCCCGGGATGGTGCACACTTAGGGTCTATTTTTTGCAGCCTGATTCATTTAGGGCATTGGCTTCTTAAGATTCTTGGCTGCAAAATATACTGGCAGTGCCCCCCCCAAGCAGGTGGTCTTCCTTTTGGCTTCCCTGTAAACCCTTTAAAGCCACCACAAAAGCGGTACCCTCAACAAAAGGACAGACCCTAACGCCAACCCCTGGGCCAAGTGCGTCCTGCATGGGAAGACAAGTTGTGCGTTTGGGACGCCCAGGGGAAGGTCTTGCATCCCCAAAAATGCTTTGTGTCGAAAACCCCAAGACAAGGGACCCTGTTCATCTCTCAGGACCCCCCCCCCAAAAAAAAAAGGAGAAGAAAAAAAAACACAAACGGAAAACGGAACAATCATTTCCAACAAATCCCCCCAAGTCGATGTACTCAATCCCCAACAAATAGAGGAACCTGGTTTCCAACTTGCAACTCCTTTCGGGTGGGCTTAACAAAAACCCCAAGTGGCGATCACCACTTACTAACTTGGCCGAACATTCAGGATCGTTTCAACCGACTTAGTAAGTAGGATATTGCTGTGGGTATAAGCCACCCGAGTTTCCCAAGTCATAACCTTGGTTCTACTCAGACGGAACTGGGGTTGATGACCTAGGTCCTCCAGTAGAGAGGTGAGAATAAGCCCTCCCACCCAAAAAAGGGGTGAAAATTGGGCACCTAGGGGGACCTAGAAGCTGAAACCGGCCGACCGCGCCGCGCCATCCGCGCTTGCCCAGGTACCCAGCAGCGCTCGAAGCAGCGTCCTCACCACCGAGCTCTTGGTACCACCCCCGTGGCCACCGCTCTCCAGCCAACGCATGGCCTGGTAGTCCTGCAGATAAAATCACTGACCAACGGAAGCACACGAATGTGATGTATACATACTGTGGATGGACGAAATCCTCTTAGGCACCACCTAAGCAACCATGAGACAACTTTGTTTGTTGGTATTTACAGGGGAATCAACATTCCAGGGTTTCTTAGGTGGTGCAGGATTTCGTCCATCCACAGTATGTATACATGTATATAGCTATCTCTCTCTATATATATATGGCGACAGGCCCTCCAGAATAACTTTAGCTTCTAGCACGCGCCTCAAATGACACACTAATAACAAAATATAATAGTAAATATATAATAATAATATTAACAAATACAAACACAATAATATAATAATATTAAAAAAAATGAAACATAATGTAACATAATAAAATAATATAATATAATAATAAAATATTAATACAATCGTACAACCATGAGAGCGTGCCAAAGCTCTTTCTGAAGGAATGTTCCCGGAACAAAATGTACAACCATAGCTCTTTGTGAAGGAATGTTCCCGGAACAAATCGTACAACCTTGTGAAGGAATGTTCCCGGAACAAATCGTACAACCATGCGAGCGTGCCATAGCTCTTTCTGAAGGAATGTTCCCGGAACAAATCGTACAACCATAGCTCTTTGTGAAGGAATGTTCCCGGAACAAATCGTACAACCATAGCTCTTTGTGAAGGAATGTTCCCGGAACAAATCGTACAACCATGAGAGCGTGTCAAAGCTCTTTCTGAAGTAATAATATAATAACATAATAATATAATAATATAATATAATAATATAAAAAAACAAAAAACAAAACATAATGTAACATAATAAAATAATATAATAATATAATAATAAAATAATAAAATAATAAATAAAATAATAATATTAATAAAAAAATAATAATAACAATAATAATAAATAATATAATATAATAATAATAATAATAATAAAATAATAATAAAATAATAATAATAAATAATAAATAATATAATATAATAGTATAATAATAATATAATATTAAAAATAATTTAAAATATTATATAATAGTATTTAATAAGATAATAAAATAGTAATACTATAATAGTATAATAAGCCTATAATAATACATTAAATATATAATAATATGATACTAATAATATAATAATCTCGTAATGATATAATATTATAATTTAATAACATAATAATAATAAAAAGACAATTTAATATTTTTATAATAATACAAAATGTAATAATAATAATAATAAATAATAAAATGATAATCATAATATAATAACTTAATAATAAGATTTGATAGTATAATAATAGCAATATATAATAAAATAATAATGTTTGACTGGGGCGGTCGCCTCCTTCAGAGTAACGGAGGCATACAAAGGTAGGCTCATCTCCTTATAAGGGGAATCGAGTATAATGGCAAAAGCCTGCTTGACTGCAAGAAATACATTTCGAGCAGGAACGAAAGTTGGTCATAGTGATCCGGTGGTTCTTTGTGGACAGGCCATCGCGCAATGGATAAAAGGTACGCCGGGGATAACAGGCTAATGATCCTCTAGAGCCCCTATCGACGGGTTCGTTTGGCACCTCGATGTCGACTCATCACATCCTGGAGCTGGAAATATAATAATATAATAACATAATAATATAATAATATAATAATAATATAATAATAAAATAAAAATATAATAATATAATAATAATATAATAATATAATAATAATATAATAATAAAAATAATATAAAATATTATATAATAGTATTTAATAAAATAATAAAATAGTAATACTATAATAGTATAATAAGCCTATAATCAATACATTAAATATATAATAATATGATACTAATAATATAATAATCTCGTAATGAATATAATATTATAATTTAATAACATAATAACAAAAAAAAGACAATTGAATATTTTTATAAAATACAAAATGTAATAATAATAAATAATAAAATTATAATCATATAGTAATGTAATAACTTAATAATAAGATTTGATAGTATAATAATAGCAATATACTCACAAAATAATAATATAATAATATAATAATAATATAATAATATAATAATAACATAATAATATAATAATATAATAATAATAATATAATAATAAAATAATAATATAATAATATAATAATAACATAATAAAATATTTTAAAAAAAAATAATAAAATAATAAAATAATAATATAATAATATAATAATAAAATAATAAAATAATATAATAATAATATAATAATATAATATAATAAAAAAATAATAAAATAAAAAAAAAAAATAAAAAAAAAAAATAAAATAATAAAATAATAAAACAAATAAAAAAAAATAACATAATATAATAATAAAATAATATAATAATAATATAATAATATAATAATATAATAATATAATAATGTAATAATAATATAAGAATATAATAATATAATAATAATTTAATAATTTAATAATATAATAATAATATAATAATATAATAATAAAATAATAAAATAATAATATATAATAATATAATAATAATATAATAATAATAATATAATAATAATAATAATAATAATAATAATAATAATATTATAGCATCATAATAAACATACAATAATATAACAATGTAATAAGATGATACAAATAATATACTAATTTAATGTGGTAATATAATCAAACAAACATAACAATATAATAATATACCGGATTGGAAAAGAATCGTATACGAATAATATGTTTGTGATGCGCACATTTCACATATTGACTTTGTATACGTGTCACACATTTCAGATATTTCAGATATTTCAGATATGTCAGATATTTCAGACATCTCAGATATTTCAGAAATTTCAGATATTTCAGATATTTCAGACATTTCAGACATTTCAGATATTTCAGATATTTCAGACATTTCAGATATTTCAGATATTTCAGATATTTCAGATATTTCAGATATTTCAGATATTTCAGATATTTCAGATATTTCAGATATTTCAGATATTTCAGATATTTCAGATATTTCAGATATTTCAAATATTTCAGATATTTCAGACATTTCAGATATTTCAGACATTTCAGATATTTCAGATATTTCGGATATTTTGGATATTTCAATCATTTCATTGAAATGTTCAACATAATTGAAATATCAGAAAAATCTCTGAAATCTCTGAAAAAATATATCTGAAATATCTGAAATATCTGAAATATCTGAAAAAATATCTGAAACATGTGAAATATCTGAAACATCTGAAATATCTGTTTTGTCTGAAATATCTGAAATATCTGAAATATCTGAAATATCTGAAATATCTGAAATATCTGAAATATCTGAAATGTCTGAAATATCTGAAATATCTGAAATATCTGAAATATCTGTCTGAAATATCTGAAATATCTGAAATATCTGAAATATCTGAGATGTCTGAAATATCTGAAATATCTGAAATATCTGAAATATCTGAAAATATCTGAAATATCTGAAATATCTGAAATATCTGAAATATCTGAAATATCTGAAATATCTGAAATATCGGAAATATCTGAAATGAAGAAATACTGAAAGAAGGAAACCAAAGCAGTAAAATGTAGATCATAAAGGCCTGTTGCCATGTCGCCAAGAGGCACCTCTATGATCTACAATTATGTTGAACATTTCAATGAAATATCTGAAATATCTGAAATATCTGAAAGGAATGTTCCCGGAACAAATCGTACAACAAAGCTCTTTTGAAGGAATGTTCCCCGAACAAATCGTACAACCATGAGAGCGTGCCAAAGAAGGAATTTGTTGCCAAGGAATGTTCCCGGAAAAATCGTACAACCTCTTTCTGAAGGAATGTTCTCGGAACAAATCGTACAACCATGAGAGCGTGCCAAAGCTCTTTCTGAAGGAATGTTCCCGGAACAAATTGTACAACCATGAAAGCGTGCCAAAGCTCTTTCTGAAGGAATGTTCCCGGAACAAATCGTACAACAATAGCTCTTTCTGAAGGAATGTTCCCGGAACAAATCGTACAACCATGAGAGCGTGCCAAAGCTCTTTCTGAAGGAATGTTCCCGGAACAAATTGTACAACCATGAAAGCGTGCCAAAGCTCTTTCTGAAGGAATGTTACCGGAACAAATTGTACAATCATGAAAGCGCGACACAGCTTTTTCTGAAGGAATGTTGCCGGAACAAATTGTACAACCATGAAAGCGCGACACAGCTTTTTCTGAAGGAATGTTGCCGGAACAAATTGTACAACCATGACAGCGCTACACAGCTTTTTCTGAAGAAATGTTACCGGAACAAATCGTACAACCATAGCTCTTTCTGAAGGAATGTTCCCGGAACAAATCGTACAACCATAGCTGTTTCTGAAGGAATGTTCCCGGAACAAATCGTACAACCATAGCTCTTTCTGAAGGAATGTTCCCGGAACAAATCTCACAACCATAGCTCTTTCTGAAGGAATGTTGCCGGAACAAATTGTACAACCATGAAAGCGCGACACAGCTTTTTCTGAAGGAATGTTGCCGGAACAAATTGTACAACCATGAAAGCGCGACACAGCTTTTTCTGAAGGAATGTTGCCGGAACAAATTGTACAACCATGAGAGCGTGCCAAAGCTCTTTCTGAAGGAATGTTCCCGGAACAAATTGTACAACCATGCGAGCGTGACAAAGCTCTTTCTGCAGCAGTGTTCCCGGAACAAATCGTACAACCATAGCTCTATCTGAAGGAATGTTACCGGAACAAATTGTACAACCATAGCTCTTTCTGAAGGAATGTTACCGGAACAAATCGTACAACCATGAGAGCGTGCCAAAGCTCTTTCTGAAGGAATGTTCCCGTGTATGTTCCCGGAACAAATCGTACAACCATAGCTCTTTGTGAAGGAATGTTCCCGGAACAAATCGTACAACCATGAGAGCGTGCCAAAGCTCTTTCTGAAGGAATGTTCCCGGAACAAATCGTACAACCATGCGAGCTTGCCATAGCTCTTTCTGCAGGAATGTTCTCGGAACAAATTGTACAACCATGAGAGCGTGCCAAAGCTCTTTCTGAAGGAATGTTCCCGGAACAAATTGTACAACCATGCGAGCGTGACAAAGCTCTTTCTGCAGCAGTGTTCCCGGAACAAATCGTACAACCATAGCTCTATCTGGAAGGAATGTTACCGGAACAAATTGTACAACCATAGCTCTTTCTGAAGGAATGTTACCGGAACAAATCGTACAACCATGAGAGCGTGCCAAAGCTCTTTCTGAAGGAATGTTCCCGGAACAAATCGTACAACCATGCGAGCGTGCCATAGCTCTTTCTGCAGGAATGTTCCCGGCACAAATCGTACAACCATAGCTCTTTGTGAAGGAATGTTCCCGGGACAAATCGTACAACCATAGCTCTTTCTGAAGGAATGTTACCGGAACAAATCGTACAACCATGAGAGCGTGCCAAAGCTCTTTCTGAAGGAATGTTCCCGGAACAAAATGTACAACCATAGCTCTTTGTGAAGGAATGTTCCCGGAACAAATCGTACAACCATAGCTCTTTGTGAAGGAATGTTCCCGGAACAAATCGTACAACCATGAGAGCGTGCCAAAGCTCTTTCTGAAGGAATGTTCCCGGAACAAATCGTACAACCATGCGAGCGTGCCATAGCTCTTTCTGCAGGAATGTTCTCGGAACAAATCGTACAACCATGAGAGCGTGCCAAAGCTCTTTCTGAAGGAATGTTCCCGGAACAAATCGTACAACCCGGAACAAGCCCGTTCCTCGAGAAGGCTCCGGCCCGCCTTTCTGGTCCACATCGTCGCGCGCATGTCTTAAGACAGGACACGATCTCATGTCATTAGGTACGCCTGTATATACAAAGGAAACAGGTGAAAAACCAAGGCGCCATGTCTACTTCCAACTCTGTTTTACCTTCTTCGCGGGCTTCATAACCTTCCTCATGACCTTCAACTCCTTCATGGCCTTCATAACCTTCACAGCCTTCCGGGCATTCATAACCTTGATAGCCTTCATTGCCTTCTTCTTGTGAATCGTGCCGGGCCTGACCTTCAGCTCCCCCTTGCCAAAGATAATCGACTTATGTGTGCGTGTCAAAACAGCAGGCTCTCTCTCGTAATAGTACTTGCCAAATAGCCTTTGGGACAGCATGATATCAAAATGTCTATACTGACGTCCCTCACAAACAGCCTTCCACACCATCTGCAACCCACGCCTTCGCATACCAATGGCTTGGCTGCCCTCAAGTGCAAAAGGCACATCGTAATAAAACGAAACTTTGGAATTCTGGCACCATATCTTGCGCCACCCAAGCCAAGCAATATCGTACTTCTGCGGGACTGCCTTGATACGGGCCTGGAAGTCTGCACCGCTCATGTGAAAGCAGGCGTCGGCCTCTAGGAACCACACCCAACTGATCGGGCCAGCCTCTGCCAAGTACTGTTGGCATCTGTGAAACCAGCGGTGGCGCACACCGTAATGCACAACTTCATTTGATTTTATGCGAAGTCCTTTGTGATGGTCCCGACCGTACACCACTCCGTAAACTACTTCTACATGAATAGCACCCATGGACCTCAGCTCAGCGACAAGCTTTGAATGAGTTCCGTGATTGCCAGCGTGTGATAGCACTAAGAAAAGGCATTTGTCTATACGACTGCTCGTTCCTGGAAGAAGTAGCTCCGCAGGAGACACGTGCTTCTCGGAGCATCTCGCGAGCGTCTTTCGCTTGCTTTCTTCAGTGGAAGTCCACCATGACTGACCGCAGGTGCACACAGACCACCCCATGTGAACTCTAAGAAATGAATAAGTCTGCAGCGAAGCCTAATGTATGTATTATATCACTCATGTAATGCTAACTTCCCCCAACATCACCTCAGCGCGGTCGCCTCAAGGCCTTGTGACGCCTCATGTCCTCCCCCCCCCCAGGCATCTACGATGCTCGCAGTGCTAGTAGTAGCACCGACTGAACATCAACATACACTGTTCAGTACGAAAAGCGGAGCTGCTAAAAAAACAAAACATGACGAATCAACATCGACTCCCCTCCCAAAATCGCTCTGTAACCACCACCACCACCACCACCACCACCACCACCACCACCACCACCACCACCACCTACAACTGACAAATGCACATGGAATCATTTTCATGAACTGATCTGACATCGGCTGCTTGCACACCATCACATTTGCACATAAGGCAACCCCGATTGATAACAAGAGCCACTCACATTGTAAATCCCAAAGGCGCTAAATCTGTACAGCGCTCAGTCTGACCACCGTCCCCCCCGGCAGCCACGTACCCAACGAGCCTCTCTGGATATCCTTCATCGAGACCACATGGGTGGAATTAAGATGTGCTTGCCCATGAGCTTCCCATGAGCACGAGCACGGAGCACATGTAGTTGAGCACACAGGCGCAAGTTCCTGCGCATGGCCTCGCTGCTCTCATGGCGTACGCGCGCGGCCAATCTCCGTTCTCGCTCGAGTCGCTCGAGTAGGACCTCCCTCTTCCATGAGACCTGGTACTCTTGGTTGTTCCGGCTTTTGGCCCACACGTGGCGAAGGACATCGATCCATGTAGTAGACAATGAAAGTGTCATGTCAGGTGGGCAAGTCAAATGCTCAGGGAGAAGGAACATCAGGATTTCACCAAGGGCGCAGGGAGGAAGCTTGATGTACGGCACAGTGAGCCACCATACTCTCCACTCCTTCTGCGCTAGGCACAGAGCCATCTCTTGACGCAAGATTCGCATCCAGCACCGGGCTCCCTGCCGGGCACTCTTAAGATCTGTCAGGAGACGTCCCAAGCCAAGGCGCTCAGCAGGAGACATCTCCACGGGATCTTCCATCCACGCAATCTGCACGTCGACCACCATGCAAGTTGGAACTTCTACACGATCCATGGCGGGAGGCTGCAGGAACAACCCCTTTTAAGAAAACTTGATGCTTTGCGTTCCATGAATGCGCTTGACACGAGGCCCGCTCGATGCTTGCTTGATTGCGCATTGTCACAAAGAAAGGTCATTTTCATGCACCAGCCAGTCCGGATCTTGTACTGAATCTCGAGGGTTGGCAATTCATAGAGGCGCCGTGCAAACGCCGCCGCTTAGATTCTGCACAAGCAGCGCGTGAAGTTTGGCTAAAAGCTGTACACTTAGCCTGGAGGCTTACATACGACACATTCGCTGTACATGGCTGTCGGAGAAGACATGCCCCGCCTCTGCCCACTTGTCAGCCTCAGCATTCCAGTGGTGCCACTGGAACTCCCGGACCCTGCGGTTCACAATCTGGTCCTCAGCCTTTGTGCTTTTTGGAAGACCAATGGCACGTAGTTGCCGCCAGCAGTTGTCAATCAGCTGAGTGCCAGTCTTCACCCACACCACGTGAGCCTTAAGCTGATCCTTGGGGAGAACGTGCTTCTTCAGCATCGAATAGATTGGCTTGGGGCGCTTGTGCTTTACCGCGTCCGTGACGACCCCTGGAATGTTCGAAAACTTGTATGCCCTAGCCCCGTCGCAGTGCAAAAGAACTTTCCTGAGCTTGACGTACTTGTCTGCGATCTTCTTCCACTCTGCCTCTGTGATCGGCCCAGGTGACACAGTGGAGCCGGCGCCCTTCCCCTTAAGCTTCACGGATGTTGTCTTCACTTTCATTTTGGCAAGCACTAAGGTTCTCCGGTCACCGCGCTTCAGGAGGCCACAGTACTGATACCAAGTCACCTTCTGTCCCACGCGGCGGCCTCGGCATGTGACCTCATCGACCCCACACTCAGACCATTTCAAGCCCTCTCCAAGGCACACCTGGCTTTGCTTGTGCTCGACATACCTCACCAAAGTTTGTCTCCACCTTCTGCACAAGGTCTCGACTACTTTCCGCCCCGCGCTAGTGAGGATGTGAATCTTGCCCATGTCCACTCGAGCGATGCAGCAAAAAAGTACCATGGCCTGAGTCCGGAGCGGCACATGGGCACTGCCCCAGGAACATGCAAAGAAGGGATGCCCAGCGTGAGGGAGCACAAACTTTTGACATCCACGAGCTCTGCACCGATAAGCAGGCCCCCTACCAGCATGTTGTTTGAGAGGCCAGAGACGCCCGCGTTTGCAGTGCGGACACTAACGCAGCTTCTGCAGAATCTTCATTTTCTGCAGATGACGTATCAGTGCCACATCTGACAAGCCGACAAGCTCGACCAAGGACATGGACCACTGCTGACAACGAAGCTCGGCTGCATACTTGGAATCCATAAGTTGGTCCTCTGGCACATAAGGAACTGATGAAGGCGATGGCAGACGCTTGGCAGCAGGCTTTCGAAGCACCAACCGAAGCATTCCGCGCTTGGGGCTGGGGAAAGAATTCATGGATGCCTTGGCAACCATTGTGTCTGTCAAGGAAGCTACTCTCAATTAGCAAAGGCCTGCTGAATTCCAAGACTGTGACAGCACACGGTTCATATCAGATGAAAGACTGCCTGCAAGCATGCTTCGGGCTGCAGGACGGTGCAGGATTTGGAGCCTTTTCTGGAAGTGACATTGCCGCGCGCCGCAAAGACTCTGTAAAGCTACCTGGACGGCAACAGTCAACAATAACCAGGCGTCTGTACTTGGCCTAGCTTTCACACACGATAGCGACAAGAGTCTGCACTAAGAGTCGCAAATGATCAAGCGTCGAATGGAGCAGCTCACCCATGAATCTGTACTACGAAGCTGCCAGAACACATGGAAAGTCAAATGGAGCAGCTCACCCGTAAACTGTACCACGGGGCTGCCAAAACACATGGAAAAGCATCCTCAGGAAAGAGTACGGAGCTCACGCTAGTCCTCACCTTCTTGCGCTCGAGGCGGCTTTTTGCCCTTCTTCTTCTGCGCCGCACACTCCTGCAAAAGGCTGCGAAGAGCCTCGCTAGTAATGTTTGCGCACTTGACCAGCAGATCCTCACACTCCGTGTCCGGCTCGAGAGGTAGCCGAAAGCGCAATGAATCAGTAGGGGCATCAAATTGACCAAGCAAGGAAGGCACTGCCTTGGCCAGTGTGCGGAAATCTGCCAGAGTAAGAGACCTCTCCACAGTGTCCTTGTTTCTCTGCACATTGTACACTGACCGTGACCTGACAATGTAGACCTCACCGTCCTCTTTGGATCTCTCACCCTTGGTGAGCAAGCGCCTGAAAAACCCTGTGTCCAAGATGCCAGTATGTTGGGCGCGTGGCTCCCAGTTCCCATGTGGCTTCGTCTCTGCAAGCATAGCTGTCAAGGCATCCTCGTCTGAAGCGTCCTTCTTGCGAGCGGCCTCCGCTGCTGCGTGGACGGATGAGAAGGCTGACGACGCACCACGTCCGGCCATGATGGCCACGATGCTCTCGAGGATCTCAAGAAGACCAAATGCACGTTGCCACCAGTGGGGGACACGGGCACGTCTGCCTGCTCCCATGAAATATCCCACATCATCAAGGCGCCAGACAGCATACCAAGCTTCCATGGACATGCGCCCATCTGTGCCCCTAGGCCAATATCCTGCTCAGAGCGCGCTTCAGCCACCAGGATGTTGAAATACGTGCAATAGCTTTTGAACAGCTGATTCGCTTCGGTGGTGAACTCCATCTCCATGTGGTCATGAGCAAAGAAACTCGCCAGACGTTCTGCGGCCCTAGGGATGGAAAATTCTTCTGGTACGTCAATGTCCCTCACAGCCATAGACCATTCGGCAATTGCTGTGCCATCCTCAGTCTTCCTGAACCTGATGTGCGTTGCAACTCCATCAGGCAGAACGTAGTTCCAGCCGTCTTCGCTGGGAAAGAAACCACTGTCCGTGAAAACAGCACTCCCATCCTGTAGATCGCCCTCATGCCCGAACTTCTTGGCACTCTCCTCTGGCGAATCGAGGCATTCTAGGGCGAGTAGCGGCTTTAAGATATCCGGAAAGCAGCAATACTCCACTTTGGCACGAATGCCAAAAGACTCATATTCTTGGTGTGGCTGTATCGGAGGGCCGGAGATAAAGAAGCATCTAGCCTTGGTCTGGCATCCGTGGTCTCCACGCAGACCACGCAACATCTCGACCGCCACTCCAGGATGGAAATTTCCTGCCAAACTTGTATTGAGTGTAGGTGTGTGGAGTCCACCGAAACAGCCGCAGGTTTTCGTTTCATATGCGCTGATGCCGGACTGTAGCAGCCTGTTCGCCCATCCGGAGTTGGGTGTTTGTCCAGACGTGTCCGTGCCTGACCCTTGCTTCTTGCTCGCAGAGGCGGGCGTATCCAAAATCCCAAGCTCCATCAGAAAGTCGTAGATCTCATCAAAAAGGAGCAACGTAGAGAACCATGTGCGCCCAGATAATCCAGAAGATTCCTTGACCCCGGCTTCTGCGTCGCATGAGCTGCTTGGTAGCGCTGGCAAGTCCTTGAAGGCCTTTGGGTTCTGCACAAAGTTGAAGTCTCCGCTGCAGCGTTCTTTGGCTCTGTCAATTGTGCCGCCCAGATACGCAATGGACCACAAGCCCAGGCGCGTGGCGCCATTGGATGCGCTCCCTTGCTCTTGCTGCTGATCCTGCTGATGCTGCACCAACTGGGTCTCCTCCCGCTTGCCCTCCTCGGACACCGTTGCCACAACTGGAGCCTGGTCGACTGCACCTTCCCGGGCCTTGGTCTTTCTGCTCAGGATGTCTCGGAACGCACGACGCACTCGCTGGTCCGCAGCCGAAGCATATGTCTCAGCGATCGATGCAAGTCCAGACTTCCGTGTTTGCGAATAATTACAATTAATCACCCACAGTGCAAGTGGGCTGAGCGCCCCCCACAGCCGCAAACAAGCCCCATTTGAGCACGCCACAGTCCCAGCGAGCGCGTACATAAAGATTGGAAGGGATGGATGGCTTTTCCTAACTGACTGCACGTGAACAGCAGAAAAGCCGCGTTCTCCAGCAATTGCCTGTCCGCACGCTGTCCACTCTGTATTGACATAGCGGAACACCTCCTCCATCGTGGTCAGGTATTGCTTGGGGCCCGACATGGTACTGTAGGCAACACCGGGGCGGACTAGTTTCTGTACAATAGCGCGTACGCCAAGATCACCGAAGAGCTGCAAAGGCACACAATCAGCCACACACACGCTTGCAACGCCTTGTCCAAATGCGAGACATCACATGATGTAAGCATGCCTGATCTTACATATAAACCAACTTAGGGCGCTGCCCCCTAAGACTATCACGCTACACCGCCAACTCTAAACAAGGCATGTTCGCCTCAAGGCCTCGTGACGCCTCATGTCCTCCCCCCCACATTCACGAGTCTAGCAGTGCTAGTAGTAGCACTGTCTAGAACCAAACACGTCCTCTGTACATCAGTATATACTGAATTAGCCGGCGAAAAGCGGAGCCTTTTTAAACCAAGAGAACTTCTGGATGCCTGGATGCATCTTGATGCGGCATTGACGAATCGACATCGACTCCCTCCCACGCTCGCACTGCGACCAACACGAACACCACCACCGCCACCACTGCCACCACCACCACCAACACCATTGACGAAAATCGGCAGCCCCCCTGGCACTGCTGGTGCAGGCGCACCTGACGCTGGCATGATTTTGCACAAAAACATATGTCTGCATAGTACTGCATAGTATGACAGAATGTCAGTATGAAGATTATAGCTTGAATCAGACATGGCGACAGGCCCTCCAGAATAACTTTAGCTTCTAGCACGCGCCTCAAATGACACACTAATAACAAAATATAACAGTAAATATATAATAATGATATTAACAAATACAAACACAATAATATAATAATATTTAAAAAATAAAAGAAACATAATGTAACATAATAAAATAATATAATATAATAATAAAATATTAATACAATCGTACAACCATGAGAGCGTGCCAAAGCTCTTTCTGAAGGAATGTTCCCGGAACAAAATGTACAACCATAGCTCTTTGTGAAGGAATGTTCCCGGAACAACTCGTACAACCGTGCCATAGCTCTTTCTGGAACAAATCGTACAACCAATGCGAGCGTGCCATAGCTCTTTCTGAAGGAAAGATTCCCGGAAACAAATCTACCAACCATAGCTCTTTGTTGAAGGAAATGTTACCCGGAACAAATAGTACAAACATAGCTCTTTGTAAAGGAATGTTCCCGGAACAAATCGTACAACCATGAGAGCGTGTCAAAGCTCTTTCTGAAGTAATAATATAATAACATAATAATATAATAATATAATATAATAATATAAAAAAACAAAAAACAAAACATAATGTAACATAATAAAATAATATAATAATATAATAATATAATAATAGAATAATAAAATAATAATATATAATGATATAATAATAATATAATAATAATATAATAATAATATAATAATAATATAATAATAATAATAAGAATAATATTATAGCATCATAATAAACATACAATAATATAACAATGTAATAAGATGATACTAATAATATACTAATTTAATGTGATAATATAATCAAACAAACATAACAATATAATAATATACCGGATTGGAAAAGAATCGTATACGAATAATATGTTTGTGATGCGCACATTTCAAATATTGACTTTGTATACGTGTCACACATTTCAGATATTTCAGATATTTCAGATATTTCAGACATCTCAGATATTTCAGATATTTCAGATATTTCAGATATTTCAGACATTTCAGATATTTCAGATATTTCAGATATTTCAGACATTTCAGATATTTCAGATATTTCAGATATTTCAGATATTTCAGATATTTCAGATATTTCAGATATTTCAGACAAAACAGATATTTCAGATGTTTCAGATATTTCACATGTTTCAGATATTTTTTCAGATATTTCAGATATTTCAGAACATATCAAGATATTTCAGACATATCAGATAATTTCAGAAATTTCGGATAATTTTGATATGATCAAACACATTTCATTGAAATTTACAACATAATTCAAATAACAGAAAAAACACTGTAATCTCCTGAATATCTGAAATATCTGAAATATCTGAAATATCTGAAATATCTGAAATATCTGAAATATCTGAAATATCTGAAATTTCTGAAATATCTGAAATATCTGAAATATCTGAAATATCTGAAATATCTGAAATATCTGAAATGTCTGAAATATCTGAAATATCTGAAATATCTGAAATATCTGAGATGTCTGAAATATCTGAAATATCTGAAATATCTGAGATGTCTGAAATATCTGAAATATCTGAAATATCTGAAATATCTGAAATATCTGAAATATCTGAAATATCTGAAATATCTGAAATATCTGAAATATCTGAAATATCTGAAATATCTGAAATATCTGAAATATCTGAAATATCTGAAATGTCTGAAATATCTGAAATATCTGAAATATCTGAAATAAATATCTGAAATATCTGAAATATCTGAAATATCTGAGATGTCTGAAATATCTGAAATATCTGAAATATCTGAAGTATCTGAATTATCTGAAATATCTGAAATGCCTGAAATATCTGAAATATCTGAAATATCTGAAATGTCTGAAATATCTGAAATATCTGAAATATCTGAAATATCTGAGATGTCTGAAATATCTGAAATATCTGAAATATCTGAAATATCTGAAATATCTGAATATAGGCTATATATAATATACTCACGCAAAGTACAGTGTAATTTCTATACATATGTAATATATGTACATGCATGTGATGTACACAGGCAGATGTGCCCGTGTAATTCCAAAACCTGCAGGGGCGTCAGAGTCTGGTTTTGGAGGAGGCCGTGTGACTGCTCAGAAACCAGCCAAACCAGCCACACACATGAGCCAATAAACCAAACTAAGACACCTGTAAAGATCCCGGATCGGTGTGGTGCTCCATGAAAAACACGGCCATCCAAAAAGACATCACCCTCTAAATGGTGACTTCAGAATCGGGACCGATTGAAACCCCTGAACAGTTTAACTCTTTTTGTGGGTGCTTTGGAACTCCACAGTTTCCCAAAAAGTTGAAGTCCGAAGATCAAAATTCTTAGCCAAGCCTTTCGGTGGTTCATTTTAAAGGCAAACAAAAGGACAGCAGGTCACTGGGGGTCCGTGGTCCTTCGGGCAGACCAACGCGATGCACTTGCCAGGCAGCCCGTCGCGGGCGCAACGCCCAGTCTCTTGGATGTAGTTCCTTCGGTCTGAAACCGAATCTCCGGACTTCTTGAAGACTGCCCCCTACTCCAAATACCCACTTGTTTTAGGGTATTTTATTGAAAAAAACTGGGTGTCCATGGTAAATACCCCCTTTTTTTTGTAGAGGGTCGACATGATCCCAACTAAAAGAAGAAGGTATTGGATGTAAGGGGTGCTCCAAGCCCCGAAGCCTTTTTTGGGGGCTTGTCTCGGCTGCCCAGTGGATTTTCATGGCCGCTTTGTTTGGTTGGTTGAGTTGAAAGGGGAACGCTTCCCAAAAAGGTCAAAGGGAACCCTTCCCCGACAAAAAAGGAAAAAAAGGTCGCCACTGGGCGACTGGGCTTACCGACTTTGACATCCCAGACCCAGTGGCAGAAAAAAAATGCTACCATGCTTTTTCTGGAAACAAAAGAACGTAAGTCTGGTGATGGATTCGCTGTGAAGCCTCAGGGGGGAAACAAAAGCAGCTTAATATATTGAACTTGACATCCCAGACACAGTGGCAGAAAATAAAAAGGCTGCCAATCAACAGCCCCCAACCACTGCTTCTTGGACAGTACTTGCGGATTTTTAACATGGAAAGAAACAGTTGTTGGGGGGTGCTGGCATGGCGCGCTTCTTTGGGTCGCTGATGTTCAATCTAAATTTGTGTTTGCGTCCCCTTGAGACAAATGAACATATGTCCGGTAGTGATATATTCGCAGTGAAACCAATACGTGAGGAACAAAACCACTTAATATTCTAGCTTCTTATAAGCAAACGGGAGTATAGGTTTGTTTGTCCCAAAATAACAGGAACAAAGACTCACTTCCCATGGATGGCCCAAACAAGTCCAAACAAGTCCCCGAGAAAACAAGAATTAACCATGTAGCTAAGTCCCAGAACATCCAAGTTCTTCCAGTAGAGAGGATTGAGTAAGGGTACCAACTTTTTCCAGTTTTTTTCTGTAGTCTATTTTAGTGGGGGGAACCCTCCCACCAAAAAAGGGTAAAGCACCTGGCTGGGGGACCTGGGAGAAGAAAAGCAACCTCGGGAAGTGAGAAGAAAGCAACCAACAAATGGACATGTTCTTATAAGCAAATGGAAGTCAACGTATTTTTGACCCCATTTAAAAAGGACCAACGGAAGTCTCCCACACGTGTTCTCTTCCCCCAAAAAAAGAAAAAAAGCCGAAGGCCGCGGCGCTCGATGGATTTGGGGAGCCCATAGTGCAGCACCATGCGGATGTCCGGCTTGTCCAGGCCCATGCCAAATGCTACTGTGGCCACCACCACGCGGATCTTGCCTCGGCGACCAGAAGCAGCTCCAAGCAACCCCTGGATTCCTCCCTCGGGCTACCAGAAGCCTCCCGCTTTCGGCTTTTCAGAGTTTCTCTCCCTTGAGATTTGCGGATTTTTGAGATTGACAGTTGCGGATTTTGGACACTTCTCCCCTGGGTACTCATATGTTTTGCGATGCTTTTGTGGTCGGAGTCTGTTGATGGATCCCCTTTGTCACCAAACTCCGAGGTCACGTCCAAGCAACCCAGTTTTCCCTCCCGACCAACCCTAGTCCATTTGGATGGTCCGGGTCGATCTAAGCAAGCCCTGGATTTGTCTGGCTCGGGTTGGGGTGTGGTGAGAACTAGGGTAATTGTCAACAGATTCTGACAAACATCCGCAAATCTCGACACCCTTTGCCGGTGGTTGATAGGTTGTTGGTGGGTTTGATGACATGTCGTGATTTTGCTGATGGGAGTTCTTGATTCGCTCACTTGCTGAGTGGATGGCCCAAAAAAAGTCCAAACTTTATATTTACCACTAAAATGGTCTTCCCAGAAAGTTTAAAGTTCATGACTCAGGAAGTGAGTCAATTTGCGGGGTTTGATGTGATGCTTTGGGGTCAGGATTTGAGAGTGTTTGATTCTGGTCGACGGTGTTTTTTGAACCTCCAGGTCAATTGTGGAACCCCGGAACCCGGGGTAGGTACAAAGTGGGGTGGGTATTGAGCCCTAGGGTTCCTTAAGGTATGGGGTTAGGCTCCTTAGCGAGCCTTAGGGAGAACTCCCCTTTTTGGACAGAAAGGGACTTCAACCATAAGTAAAGGGGTACAGGAAAAGGAACCAAACCAACTTGTTTGCCCCGAACGGCCGGTCCTTTTTCGGCCAAAGGCCGTGTGATAGGCCCGTATTTGCTCGAAAGGCGGCTTCGTGGTCATTTGCTGTATTTATGTGCCCGAAGGGAACCCGTATCTTTTCAATTAAAAAACATCTAAATTCTCAAAAGCAATCTCGAACAAAAGAACCTGTGACCATTTTCTTCTCTACAAAGCCTGTCGACTACAAGAAGACAGCCTGTGGCTCCCAGGAAATCCAGAGAAACGACCCAAAAAATGGAGAAAAAGACACAAAAGGACACCAACCACAGGATTAAACAAAACCCTGGGCCCTGAAGGGCAGGGTGCATGTTGGTCCACTGCTGCGAATCGGGTGTCCATTGACAGTGATGTGTCCCTCTTGAACCCTGGAGGAATCTCACCATAGGCCGAATAGCAATCAAGGCTTCCAAACATCGAAAAGTGGCTTCTGGTACACGAACAGGGCCCAGAATTCATTGATCACCTTTCAGGACCCAAATCAGAAGCCGAAAGGTCAATTGGTCAATTCGCTTTGGGCAAGTCATATGTTTTTTTCCTCAACTTCTCCCTAACCCCCAAACCCCGAACAAACCACCCGATCTAAACCTCCAACCCGATCTAAACCACCCAGGGGAAGCTTCCGAGAACGCCGCGTTGGGTGCACGACCAAGTTGGGGTTGTTGGCAGCCCAGGTTACCATCCACTGCAGGATTTTTACATTATACACCTGAACATTGCCTTGTCAATGGTGGTTTCCCCTTATGTTGGCGGAAAAAGCCATGTTTCAACTGGGCAAAAACTATCTTTTAAGGCGCCCTGTTATAAGTCCCCTGGGGATAACCTTGCTACAGAAGATGGACAACTCCGAGCGGCTCACCACTTCCTCACTCGGGCAAACACCCAGCGAACCCGGGGGTTCAAACCATTAGAACAATGGGGGGTTCATGGAACGACCATAGTTTAAGGATCTCACTGGCTGAGTGGATGGCCCAAGAAAAGTTTGTATTTGCCACTAAAATGGTCTTCCCAAAAAGTTTAAAGTTCATGAACTCAGGAAGTGAGGGATTGTCATCATCTAAATTGGGTCCTCTAAATTCTCGTAAGGGGGGTTGAACCGAACCTTAGGTGTGAAAGTCATCTTAAAATTCATATTGGGTACCTAGGTCCTCCAGTAGAGAGGTTAGAATAAGGGCACCCTTTTCTTTCTGTAGTCTATTTTAGTAGGGGAACCCTCCCAACCAGAAAAAGGTGAGAGGTCGGGCATCTAGCTGGGGGACCTAGATGGTAAATAGCCATATTTCCCGAACGGTATATAGCCATATTTCTTAGCTAGGTGTGAAAAACATCTTGAATACGTAATGGGTACAAAATGGTATATAGCCATATTTTTCCCAGTGGGTCAAACCAGTGCCGTTTCCAGGTAGAACCGTGGCTTGGCCCCGCTTGGCTTTCGCACGCAGCTCGATCCTCTCGCCTTTCGCTTCGAGGCGCCGCCCATGAAGTTGCCCTGCACCGCGCTCCGCGCCTCCGGCAGCATGCTGCCGTGGTAGGCGGAGATCCCGCCTGGAATGGGATTTGCCAAAAGTTTAGGGGTAGCTTCCATTTGCTTGAGAGCCTTGGGTTGCCTCAAGCGTTTGGCAGGGATGTCCCTGAAACTTGCGAATCTTCCATGTGCGTTGACTACGTACTGGTTGATGTTGGTTCCAAAGGGAAACTGTCACTGGACATACTCTTATTGTTCTAGGGGTACCTTCCCCATCCTTTCCAGGATTATTCTTTCTAGACAAACCACCGAAAACCCAGGGGAAACGGCAGTTTTTGTTGAAAGAATGATGGTTAAAAATAATGGGGAAGCAACCCCTAGAAAAAGGGGTGTTGGCCTGGCCTCGAGTTGCAAAAAGAGGAGGCGGTTGGCCAATATAGGATGTGTGATAATTTAGTGTCCGACATGACTTTCAACCTGCATGATATCCACCAAAGGGTCCCAGAAGAAAATTCACGCTCCTATCTTTCCCACCCTTGGTGTGTTACCAAACATGGGGTCTGTACCTTACCCTGCACACAAATCACCAAATACCACACGTGACTCACCCACGGAACATCTTGGACATGACAACATTGGCGTGTCCCCCTCCATTTTGTGGACATCTTGGCTGTCTGCCCATGTCCTCTAACCAACTGCAAGACCACCACGAATTTAGACCGCTGCTCGCATGAACCAACCAGGGGATGATGGAAGCTAAGCCGAAACGCTCGAAGATCGCTTGGATATGGTCGGTCGAAATGGAGGTCCGGTTCGACCCTTCAGAGGGTCCAATGATGCTTAGGCGGTACACACAAACAACATTGAGTCCAACGAGCCACCCCAAACACGAAGGACCTTCACCCTCCCAAACGAAAGCATGTCAAAGGGATGAGTTTGATGAAATTCAACAGCAAAGCCCGATGAAAACCCTGGTCATCACCATGCTAATCGTTGTTCTTAAAAACACACCAAGCAAAACACTAGTTGTGGAACCCGAATCATTTCTTTTAAGGGAGTATTTCGTGGGGTGGGTTCAAACGGAACCCAACAGGAAGTGCTACCATGTTGGGTGCCTGTTTTAAGACACCCCCCCCCCGTTTTGCGAAAGAACACATGCTGACAGGTGGCTCACTGGCTGAGTGGATGGCCCAAAACAAGTCCAAACTGTACATTTACCACTAAAATGGTCTTCCCAAAAAGTTCATGAACTCAGGAAGTGAGGTGGACAAAACCAGGTCTTCTTCTTTGTCCACCGACCCCACGATTTAAGCATTGTCCAAGTCGCCCCCTAAGTGGTTAGTTCAAGACCCAATTTCAGCCTCCCCTTCTGGGCTGGCTTCCCATGTACCCAGAAGGGGCTCAAATCTCAAACCGGGTCCAAAACCCCCTCGTCCTCCAGAGAGGTTAGAGTAAGGGTACCAACTTTTTTCTGTGGTCTATTTTAGTAGGGGAACCCTCCCCCAAAAAAGGGTGAGAAGGAGCACCTAGCGGGGGACCTAGCATCAATTGGGGGCAACCTGATTTCAGACTTTGACCCCCCCCCCCCAACCCCAACCCCAACCGTCCCACCCGCCACGGCAGCCTTTGACGTAGGGCCGGAGCTGTTTGGCCAGCTGGTCCGCCGTCACGCGGCGCCAAACGTAGATGATGATGGAGTCCGTTGGGTTCACCTGAAACAACAAAAAAGCCCCTTGGACCCTAACTGGGTCAAAGCTGAAAAAATAAAGGACCTAGGGCAAACCGCAGGTTTTTTAGTCTTTGGCTCCATTTACCAAGGTGCCATGTTAGGTACTGTACCTTTTTTCGAGCCACGGCCAAATATGAGGGCAGAAGAGGGCCTTGATTTCCTGAATCTTGGCTAAGGAAGACTGAGTCTTTTGGACAACTTGCTGGTGCGATAGGCAGAGAATGGCCCAGGGTTTGGGAATGAACCAGAAGGGGATTCCCTTGATGGTTTACAGGGGTCGTTCCCTCATTCTCTGCTGAGAACCAGCAAACAAAACCACTATAGAAACAACTGGTCCCGGAAATTCCCAAATGGTACCCCACATTTTTCCGGCTTTGGGTTTGGTGCAAGGGGATTGATTCGTCAAATACAGGTTCCTCAAATCCGCAAATGTATTCTCCGTAAGGATCCCGTGGGGCAATCGTGGCAAAAGGTAGTAGCCAATTGAACCTGGAGTCGTGTCGCTATGATCTGGCTTCGGCGTCTGGCTTTGTTGAAGGTGAAGTGTCCCTGAGATCAAGCACCAACTTGGGTGTTCAACCAACTTGGCAAGTAGATGGTTATAAGGAGTCTCCTAGTGACCCTTCAAACATTTGCTGCCATGTGCTTTCGGTGCCATAAGCGTGTTGGCAAGAACAACTAGAACAGTTCCCCTGCGATTCCTGTATTTTGAGGAATGGCACATTTCTGACGGGTCATGGAGATTCCAAAAAGTCCAAAACCAAACATAGTTGGACGTTGGTTGCAGGCGATCGATTCGCTAACATGGCCGCCGCGGGCTGCCAGAATTGGTGAAATTGCATCTGTGAATCCCCGCCCCCTCTCACTTCCGAACGAGATGGGCAAAACAAAAGTACCTAAACTTGCTATTTGCCACTGAAATGGTCCAGCCCCAAAAGTTTAAAGTCCTTCTTTCATCACATGTTGTTATATCTCCAGGACAACCTTTCATCACAATATTGTTTGCTCTTCACTTTACGGTCCTTCCTGTTGTCTTGTATGTTTCTTGGCTTGCAAATTGAATAGTGCTGCAGTATCGCCAGTATCGCATTATATTTTTTTGACATTTATTTCTTCCATCGATTGGTATTTGTCTTCTTCTATGTTTCCGCTTTTGGAGTTGTAATGATGGATGAAGAAGTGATCAAAGGAATAAGAGCAATGGAAAGAGTTAATTTGGGTAAACTCAATCCTCTTCATTCACTCACTTCCCTGGTAGATGGGCCAACACAAATCCAAACTTGTTATTTACCAGTAAAACGGTCCAGCCCAACAAAGTTGCTAAAGTCCAGCAAACCCCCCACTCGAACTCCACTTCTTTTAACGGTTTTTTGATAACCCCTTCTTTGGGTTGGTTGAAGCTGAAACCAACGGGAATTTGTATCACTTTTGGAGGGCACATCTCCGGAGTAGGTATTTTTCTGGGGGGTTGCTTAGCTGCTTCTTTCTTTCGTGACGGTTTCCCCTGCCTATAGTGGCAATTGGAAGCACTGGGTGTGGAGGGCACATCACCGGAGTTCATCTTCTTGGTTCTCTGGGCTGCCCTCAGATCCCCGGCTAAAAGTCTAACTTTTAGCAGGTGAAATACGGAAATCCAACCACTATACCAACTAACAAGCTACCCAGAGGCTCCTGGGGCTTTCAAGGGAAGACCCGGCCCATCCATTAGACACCCCGGGAATTGGTGCTTCGGGGTCTCAAAACCTGGCTGTTCCGAGGCACCCTGTATCAATCAAATTGGAGCTGGGTAAACAACAAGCTAAGAAAGCGGATGCCTGGGCTTGCCACCAAGTTCATCTATGCATTCTGGGTGTCTAAAACTCCACCCCAAAAAGGGTACCCTCCAACAAAACAATATGAATACCTGGAGTCTCCATGACCATTCACAAATGGGTCAATGACCAACCATTATTTTGGGTAATGACCCCACTTTTTAAGGGTCATGGAGACTCCAGGCTGGGAACCACTGAGTTCTCATGGAACTTGGGTGACAAAACGTCGCCGGCGTGCCTCCGTACGCAGAACTTTGATGATCTCCCGCAGCTGCAGATCTACGTCCTCGCCGGTGGTTTTGGCGAGCGAGCCCCGAAAACCCGGTTGAGAGGAAGACTTCTTCCTGACGACCCCATCTGGTTCCTTGGTTTGTTTCTTAAGGTTTTTTTGGGTGTAGTGGTTGGGGTTCCATGAAACGTGTTGAGCCCAAATGAATCAACCCAGTTTAGTTTAGTTTTCTGTTCGTTATCAAAATATGCTTACGTTATTAGTAGCTCGTTTTCGTTACTATAAATTAGGTCACCCACTCCTTCCAACAGTGGTCTAATTCGGCACTGAACCCAGGGAGGCCCCATAAACTGGGGTTGCTTAAAATGGGGTCACGTCCCTGGAAACACGTCCCTGGGAGGAGAAGCACATGTCATGATTGATTCCCTTTAAAGCCACCAGGGGAAATCACACATGTTGGTCCTTGGCGAACGCCCATTTTCTAGTATAGTCATTTGGTGAGGGTCTCCAACGTCGTTCCCTGCTGGCGGACAACATTCAATTTCCATTTGGTTAAGAACCCCGGAAAAAAATGAAAATATGTCTATTCGTGATTGAATTGGATTGGATTGGATTTGCCGTGTCACCTGGGCCTGCCAATGGGCAGTTGCCAAGCGACGCCAAGTGATAAATTCCTATTTGAACCAACATGCGAAAATAAACAACAAATATTCCTAAGCAAATGACAGAAAATGACTTGTTCCTACAAGCACCCGGACTCATTGAGTGGGCTTGCTGGCTTTGTGGCCGAGGTTGCCAACCCCCACATGTCCTCCCAAAGCAACAGACTGCCAACATTCTCCCTTGTCTCTATGGCATCTTGGGCCTTTCATATCCTCCCAGCGATTGCATGGAAACTTGCAAGACCTGGGAAGATACGGGGCGCCTTTGGAGTGGAATACTAGGTCCTCCAGTAGAGAGGTTAGATTAAGGGTACCAACTTGCTTTTGTAGCCTATTTTAGTAGGGGAACCCTCCCCCAAAAAGGGTAGAAGGGCACTACTGGGTGACCTAGCATATCGATTTCCGTTTTGGGGTTGCAAAGGAAACTAGCTAAAGGAAACTCTAGCAGACGCTGGCACAACGAAGCCAAGTTGTTTGGTGAGTTTCCTGCAGAATTCGAGTAGCTGGCTTCTTAGGGGGTTGGTGTACGAGAAATGCAAACATCTGCTGTGCGCATTGCGCGCCCCATTAAGTTGGCTGTTGGACAACATCCTGCTTTAGTCATAGACGACACCCAATGAACAGTGGGATAAACCACAAATTCCAAGTGGTGCGGGTCGGAGCTTGTCCATCGACATTATGTGTCCACCAAGTCATCATCCCAGCTTTGACAGTAGCCAAACGGTGATCAAAGTGGCTCCATGAGCCGTACCCGCAGGTGAGAAACTTGGCTTCTGGTGAAGGGAAACCAACAAAAAGGGGGTTATCAACATTCCTGGCCCACAAGTCACCAAAGGTAACTTGCCCCATTCAGAGGGAGATCTCATCTTGCTTGGTGGTTTCCCTGGTCATCCCATGATCGGACCTTTTGATCAACCCCCCAAAACTCTAAAGTTGGTTGCAGGGAACTGAGGAGCGCCCCAAGTCAATGGTTGCCCCCTCCCTTGCAAGACACCTGTAGACGGGATGCTTAAGTGAACTCAGAACCAAAACAAGATGAGGTTTGCAGGTTCCATACATACCCAACCCACAAAAACCTCCCAGCAAAGGGAACTCATTCAATCATGCCAGGCAAACGCAGTGCTTAACAATGTTCAAATCACCTTATAATCATCAGGGTTCCTCCCCCGCAATGCATCATCTCCATCCACCAGGAAAAAAACAAAAAAAACAATCGGGAAAAGGATGAGCTCGCTGGCAAATGCCCCAATGATCGGGCCATGCCCCTGGTCGGGAAAATATTGCTGGGGTGTCTGTTTTGGGTCCACCATTCCTTTTCGGTTTCGCAGGTGGGTATCGGCTTTGGGTAGGCCCCCAATCGATTTCTGGCGGTAGAAGGCAGGTGATTGGAAACGGCCATTTGGGTGAGTCAGTTTCAAGCGGAACGCCAAGATCGGTGGTGTTTTCCAGTTGGTTTCCCTTTAATTGAAAACATCCCAAAAAGGGTATCCTCAAAAAACACATGTTGCTCGTTTGTGATCCGTCAAGTGGTTGACACGTCATCCATTTCCTGTTTCTTCTGCGATCCCTCCCTTAAACCCAGGCAGGTATTGTGTGTCACTCAGATTTGGGCAATGTTGAATCCAATATTATGAACCCCGGTGTAATAAGTGATGAATCCCCACTAAAACCAGGGACACCCCCCATATGAATAAACAGGGGTTTCTGAATCAGGGGGTCAACACTATGTTTTTTTCAGCTTCCTTTTGGTGTGCTTTCTAAAGCCGCAAGTAAAGGAGGACCTGGAGTCTCCTTCTGACCCGAAAACAAAATGAGTAAGTGACCAACGATGATTTTGGGTAAGGACGTATCCCATTTTTTATTCGGGTCAGATTCGGAGACTCCAGGCACCACAAAAGACGCACCCATGTGCCCTCCAAAGGTCCGGCACGTTGCGGATGTCCATGGCCAGATTGGCCTGTCCAGGGAAAACGGGTCCCATCGGTGGAGTTGGCCGGCCCCCGGTTTTGGTGCGGGTGGAGAAATCCGTTGCGGCCCACCTAAGACATTCTGGCATCATGATTCCCCTGTAAATACAAACAAACGTTGGGAAATCCATTGCCATAGGTGTCCTTTTAGGGGAAATAGATGGGTTTCCCTGGTAGATGATTCAACCACCAGGTCAACCAGGAATCGCCCTCTATTTTTCGACCCAACCAAAAGGACACAACCAAACGTTTCCGTTTTGGTTTCAACCATGGCAAAGTGGTGCAGGACAGCTTCTCGGAATGTGATACGGGGCAGATTTCCCGATCGACTCGCTTGCAGCTCAGTGACTCCTTTCAGCTTCCATTGCGCAGACGTCCCAAATTTTCGGTTGACTCAAATGAGTCAGAACGAGTCAAAATCAAAACCTGGCACACAAATCGTGAACCCAAAACCATGTAAGGCCGCACACACCCATATATACATATATGTATATATATATATATGTATATATATATATATATATTATGGTTGGGAGTGTCCCTTACTATCCTTCACTTACCCTGGCTTTCAGCAAATGGCTCAAATGGTCTCCTCGAGTTTAAAGTCCAACAGAGGAGCGAGTCGAAGAGGACAACCCCTGGATCCCAGGCAAACCCATGTAGTAGGTAACTAATTTATGTTCCTTTTGGTTTTTTTTATATCGGGTGGTTTCGTTGGCTACCTAGAGGTAGATGGATTAAACTCCATGCAAACAGGAAGTCGGGAAGAAAGAGGAACCCCGCGGCTTGGGGGAATCCGAATCTACCAAACCAATTGGAAACAACAGAAGCCCCGTGTTCTTGGGGGAACACCACCCAGTGCTTCCAGTTACCACTATAGTAGCTAACTCTTCGGTATGGCAACCTCTAGGTGTTACATGATGGTTTCCCCAGAAAACCGAAAACAGTGGAGTCCATGAACATGCAAAACAGCACGAACTGACCTGAAGCTTGGCCCAAGGGAAGTTACACCACAAAATACATGCTCAGATTCCGCTTCATGCTTGGTCGTCACATCTGGATTCGTGGAGTGGTATTGGCAAGCCACATGCAGATGATGGGAATCTTGTCTATGGTACCTTAAAAACACATCTGGTCATGCTTGTAGGACTAAACTAGTAGTAACAATTTCGCCCCCTAGACTAGGTGACCACGAGAAACCATCATGCAAAAGATGATAAGAAACCCAGAAAAATATTACCCCTTGTGGCGAAATGCCTGGACGCACTGGGTTCTCAGACGCCTGGACACCTGCTCAGTTGTATAAAGCTTTAGGGACCCTTTGGGGCCTTTGCTAAAAAGGAACCAAACAGGAGAAACGAACACCTGGGGTCTCCTTCTGACCCGAAATAAAAATGGGTCAATGACCAGCACTTATTTTGGGGCATTGACCAACCATCTTTTAAGGGTCATGGAGACTCGAGGCAGGTCAAAACAGGTCAAATCGGGCAAGTACGCCTCATATCAGGGGCGACATAGATGGCGACTGGAGGTGAGGGACGCCGCCGATGCGATTTTAGTATCTACTGCCCGAAGCATCAAACGGGATCTTGATCCTTTAAAGGCCCAATCGTTTCTCCCTTGGACCTCTATAAACCTCTACCCAACCACCAGTTAGAGTGCACCTGAATATCACCCTAAGCCTCAAACAGGGATTCCTTTCAAGGCCCAAGATTCCAAGATGATGAGGTCCAACATCACTGGGATCGGTCCGGTGCGACCGTCCTTTCTGCTTGGGGTGCTTCAGCTCCATGGACCCTCAAACTAATCGCCAGCCAAATCCTCGAACACCCATGTGCTTGTCCTAAACTACGGGACCCCCCCCCAAAAAAAAAGAACAAGACAACAAGAGAGAGAGAGAGAGAGAGAGAGCGGGAGAAACAACAATTAAACCTGGCGGGGTTGCTTTTGGGTTTCCTTTAACCCCCCGGGTTTCCTTTAAACTAACCCCCGACAAACAAAAACAACAAAAATCCGCCAAAGCCGCAACCGCCAAACCCCGCAAACGCGAGACGTTCCGTGAGGCGTTTCGCGGAGGCGAGGCGCGCGCTGCACCCGAATCTGCGCTTTCTCCGCGAGCAGCTCCGGCACCGAGAAGCTGCGATCCGAGCGCACCACGCGCTCCAGCTGAAGGATGTCCTGCGGAAAAACAAAAAACAAAAAGAAGACACAATAACTGTATATATATATATACATATAAAACAACTCCGCAGACCGGATTTTTGGATTGGCAAGACTCATTTGCGAAGTGGACTGGCCAAAGAACTATACCTAACTTTTATGAACCTCTAAAATGGGCTTCCGGAAAAGTCGGGAGGTTTTTCTGGAGAAAGGATTCTGCATGAGAGATGGGGTTGGTTGATTTCCCAAAAGATCCTTAAAGTTGGTCTAAGTCTTCCGTGGGGTCGAAAACGGAAGGTCAAAAAGGGGTAAACATACTGCCTCTTGCTCTCCTTTTGGTTTCCCACTACTACCAGTGGTGCCTTTACTCCCTCTCTGAGATCCGTGTCGAACTTCAGTCACTGGGGCGGAACGCCTCCAAAGCCACCAGTCCAAAACACCTACAGAGAAGCTGAGTCTCACAAAACGCGTTGGACCTTTAGCGCCTTTTTTCCATGGGGGGTTCAGACATCCCTGTTAGTTTTAGGATAAAACACATGTTCTGGGACTGGCGTTCGTCACAAGTAACTCCAAATGTCTGAAGTTCAGGAACTCAGGAACTCAGGAAGTGAAGGTACCTGTTTTTTTGTGCTCAGCAAAAGGCAACTTGAAAGCCTTTTTCCGGCAAAAAAACATCCAGCCCTAAAGCGCCGAAACGGAACGAACATGAACGAACCCAGCCATTTTGGGTTGGGATTCTGAAATGCTGGGGTAACTAAAGATAGTTGATTTCCCCAAAGGCCCCTTGGTCGAAGTCTACGGGGTAGTCGAAGACGGAACGTGACAACCTACGGAGCAAGGGACACCATACTGTTGGTGTCCTTTTGGTTTTCCATTAACACCATCTAAAACCCAGTGCTCCCAACACTGTAGTGTGTAGCCAGGGTAAACCATGATGTAAAACGTAGAGTTCAAACTACCTGGCTACCCACTCAAGTGGCAACTGAAAGCACTGACAAAGGGGGAAATATGGCTGCGTGTCAAAAAAAGGTACCCAACATGCAACCAGGTAAATGGAAACTGGTTGAATTTTGACCCATCAGATGGAAAACTGTTTGAACATCGCATTGAACATCGCATGTTCGGCCCTTTGAAGGTGAGGTCCCTTGGTACCGGTGTTGTTTTCAGGGGAAAATATGGATGTGTCTTCCTTCGGGGACGAATCCCCGGTGCTGCTCTTTGGGCCAAAAGGCCCTTTAGACCCACCCAAAGGCAGCCCAACAAGACACGCCCAAAAGGCCTCCCCAAACTTTTGCAACTCGGTGTTCCTTTTGGTTTCACATTAAACCCCCCCCCCAAAAGGGGTTAACTTCTCACTGGCTGAGTGGATGGCCCAGAAAAAGTCCAAACTTTATATTTACCACTAAAATGGTCTTCCAAAACAGCTTAAAGTTCATGAACTCAGGAAGTGAGTCCTTAGGATGGTCGTTGTTTTTCTCCCGATGGTTTCTTGGATGTTCAAGGCCATATAAGTGGGGTCGTCCCCTGATCCCGTGATCGCCCCCATGGTTCTAACCGAGTTACCTCACGTAGCTTGAACGTCCAAGAAACCCTCGGGAGAAAAGAAACAAAGGCCATCCTAAAGTTAACCCCTTTTGGCGGGGTTAATGTGAAACCAAAAGGAACACCGAGGCCATTTTGGGGGGGCTCCAACCTCGAAAAGGACAGCCCATCTACTGGTTTCTCTGCAGTGTTCTCATGGGTAAAAGCAGGCACCAAAAGGACACCCATCATCTGGGGGTTACCCAAAAAAAGACAGCCGGGCATTCCCTGAGACACTTCCCCATTCTTTCCACGGGATCCTTCTTTCCAGAAAACCGTCAGATCCCCAGCAAAAACAGATCCGGTTTTTGGAAATAATGATGGTTGAAAAGAATGGAATCGGAATCAACCCCTAGAAGCTTCCCCGGGTGGCTTGGGGGGTGTACTCTGCGTATACAATGCATAGGCACTAGTCTTGGGGTATCTCTTTCCCTGAGTTCCTGGACTTTCCTTTTTTGGGGCTGGACCATGCATTTCTTTCGATCCAAAAAAGGCGGCCGCATCCGGTCGCACACCGACTGCACCGTGGGCTTGGTCGCAGTGGCCGTGAGCGCCAGCAGGCGTCGCGCTTGCAGGGCCCCCTGGCGCTTGGGAAAACAACTTGGCCGTCCGCAGAGCGCTAAACCTCTCAGGAACTTCTCTTAAAAACGGCTTATGAAGGGTTAACTGCCAGTGGAACCTTCATTTTGAATTTTGCTTGTCTCACTTCCAGAGTAGATTGGCCAACAACAAGTCCAAACTGCGAATTTGCCATTAAAATGGTCCAGCCCCAAAAAGTGACGAAAGTTGGAGACGGAGCGAGTTCCAGGGGGTGAAGGGAATCCACCAACTTCAGATTCAAACCAATTGTGACTATTTCCGACACTCGCCTGAAGATACTCGCTCAAGCGCAGGTAGTCGGGCCGGAAGTTGTGGGACCACTCCGAAACGCAGTGCGCCTGTGCGGCTTGGAAGACGCGGCAAAAAGAGATCCTAAAACCTTCATTTGCTTCAGCCCCCGGGAAAAGTTAAAACATATTTCCAGTAGTGAAATCGATTCCTTTCAAAACCAACAGAGGAAAAAAACATATTCTTAAGCAAATGGAAGAAACGGGCCATCGTAGTAGCTGGTTCGACGAGTGTTGTCAGAGTTGTAAGGCCTATATGGCTCTGTGTAATAGAACTAAATGTCACTCAGGTTTGGGCACTCATCTGCACACTGATTCAGAGACCAGTTGAGTCATAATAAAAACCTGGTCTTCAAATGGTCTACCCAGAACCATGTGAAGAATTAAGAAGGCGGCCGCAACTATTTATGGCTGGGAGTCTCCCTTACCAACCTCCATCTACCCAGGTTTTGATTGTGGCTGGCGGTAGCGGCGCTGTCTATCCTCCAGGGCATTGCCTGGGAGTCATGGAGTGAACCCTAAAAGCGAAAGAAGGGCCACGAGGATGCCGACCTGCGAGGAAAGTTCAGCGACTCTTGCCTCACAGGCCGAAGGCAGAATAAACTCAGAATATTGCACTTTGCACGGGGGCATCCGGCAAAGCCTGCCGAGGTCCAAGGGACCGTGAAACCACAGAGCACGCAGCGCGGCTCGCAAGGGTCCCAGTCGGCGCTATAACAGTGGGAAAGCCCGGGGGCACCAGCCAGGCGACTAGCCCACCCGGTCATAAGATGTTTCCTTCGACCTATACAAAACCGAAGTCTTCGCACAGAGGAGTTGCCGAGAGCTTCACGCAGTTGCTCGGCGTCCAACCCCGACAAGAAGTCGAGAGGCACCTTCTCAAGGAGAAACTCTCTCAAGAGAACCTTGCAGGCATCAATACGCTCCGGTACTGAAGTCAGGGCATCAAAGTCGACGCAAGGGCGGTCGGGGACCTGGTTCAAGCCGGGAAGAACAGGGCCCGCCTTCTTATCATTCAAACGAGTCCGTACCACCAGGGAGGCAAAGACGGGCAAATACCTCCAACAGGAGATAGATGTCCCAACCTGATCCATTGTGACGTACAGCTTGCGCAGCGGTTTACCCAGCATAAGGTATTCCTCGTTCAAGTTGACCAGAACTTTCAGTCCGATGTTGATGCCGTCGTGCCGTGGAAGCAACAGCCCGAAGGGCAACGTCGGCAGCGGAGGCCAAGATTGACACAGCTCCAACATGTCCGGCTCGGTTTCAGCATCAATTGGGATCCCTTGCATTTTGAGAATACCCATACATAACATCCGGGTCTTCCACTGGGCCTCGCGAGCAGTCTTGATCTTACGCAGGAAGGGCGCTTTGTCCCCTGCAATAAAGATGAAGAGCAGCAAGGCCTCAATCCAAGTATGCCTCCTTGAGAGGGCTCCGGCTTTGCCTTTGTCAAATATGCACCAGTCAAGCATACCCCGAAGAAGGTGGAAGTCTTCAATACAACCACCCCAATACCAAAGGTTGGCTTTGACCGCCATCATGTCAGGGTCGATAGTCAAGAATTGTCCCCTCTTAAATACAACGTGGCTGTGAAAGGGGGAGCTGAGCAAATAGATATCTTCCGGCTGAGCGTGCTGTTGATCAGCACGATCAGACTGTACCGGAGCATGATCCAGCTGAATATTGTAATCAATTGCACGGAGATCGCGGTGACGAGCTTCCCACTTACCCAGGAGATCAACCGCTTGTCGTTGAATAGTACCCCATTTAGCCTGAAGCCTGGGGGGGAGGTCTTTACAGAACACAAGAAGGTGTTGAGAACAGGGGCTCCACCGAGACCAGGATTCCCAACCTTCATCCCATTGACTGCGCAGATCGGCCCAGACAGGGCATTCCCAAAACAGGTGCGCCATAAAAAGAATCATGGTGTCTACATTCTCTGCACTCTGGAGTATCAGTGAACTTCTTGACAAATTGCGTGTGGAAGGAATTACTCCCGTTGATCAGTACCCGGATGAGCTTTTGTTGCACCGGGTGCCCTTCAGGTAATAAGTGAAGAAGCGCAGTGGTCGTGCTGAAATCGTGGTTGCCGATCCCCTTCCAGCAAGAGGAGTTGCATTGTTCCAACTCTGAGGCAATCTTGTTACGGAAGGAATGACTAAGAGCCTTGCTCATAACTTTGCAGTCTCCACTTCCAAAGGTCCAAAGCAGTCTACCCTCATTGTTGCAAACTTGGAAGTTGTCAACGTTCAAATGAAGCTGCAGATATTCCAAATCCTTTTTAAGCTGGGAAACAGGGCCAATCTTTTTGATAGAGGGAAGGACCTTCTCCCAGCTCTGAATCACAGCGTCCTTGAAGGCGCGCTTCTTGAAGGCATGATTGTTCCAGAAAAGCAGGTTTCTCCAAACAAAGAAAAACTCAGGGTCCATAAGCAAGTAGTTTTTCTGAAACAGAATCCGAGCCGAAAAGGTCCCAAGCTTGCTCCCGTGTGCCGCCGTACGAATAGCAGTGCGAAGCTGCCTGAGCTGATCCTTAGTCGGTCTCAGTGTAGCGCCTGCATACGTAAGCATAGGAATAATGACCGTGCGGACAATCATATTGGTAGTGGCCGCAGGTTGGTTGGCCCTTGCAAGCAGTTGCAGCGCGGTAATAGCTCGGTGTATTTTCTTTTCAAACCAAGTCTTAGAGGAGAAGAGCCCAATAGCCAGGGGAACGCCAAGGTAATCGACCGATTTGACTTCCTTGACAACTTGTCCATCCCGCCAGCAAAGCGGTGTGGATTTCTTCGCATCTCTGATTTGACACGTCTTAATTTGCGTGCGGAAGTTATGAAGCGTATCCCAAGCTTCAGTGCGTCCAAAGGCATGTTGGAGTTCACTCGAGTCACTTTCAGTGAAAAGAAGCCTATCATCCACATAAACATAATTGTACACAGCGCTGTGGAGATCTCTTGACCAAACCGCCAGCACAAGGCTAGCAGCAGCCATACTGATGGGGTCGCCCTGAGGCAACCCGATCGTTCCAAGAACAGGCCGCCTGGCCACTATGCCGGAGGTTGAAACGAATCTCCTCATGTGCCTGATGGAATGAATCCAAGTGCCAACTGCAGCTTGATGCATACCCCATTCGGATAAGGCTTGACAAGCAAGCCAATGCGGGACACAATCGAAGAACTTGACAGTGTCGATTGCGACACCATGAAATGAGAGATGCGTCTCATTCTGGCATTTTTCAACGGATAGAGAGGCGTGCAGCCATGCTTGATACCCACTGCGCCGAGGTACACCCCCAATGATGTTCTCAGGGAGGTTGTCGAAGGAGATTTCACCGCATTTCAATAGCCACTTGTGGAAAATACGTAGAGCCGTAACTTCAATAGTGATGGGCCTCAGGGCTTCGAGATCAAAGCCAGCGTCACCTTTTGGGATAACCACAAGCTTAGCATTGAGCCAATGCTTGGGAGCCCTTCCGCAAATAACGCAGAGCATAAAAAGGCTGTGCAGAAAATCTACGCCCTTCTGCGGTAGCTGCTTGAAATGCGCATAGGTCCATCCACCTAGTCCCGGCGAGGAGACACCTTTTCCGTTTCTGAGGATTCGATTGAGGTGATGGACACTCCACATTTCAGTAGGGACTTCGTGATTGCCGTTGCCCACAGTCCAAGACATCTGATCATCATGCTGGTAGACCGTAGCGAAGAAGTCGCGAATGACATCCACCGTGTCTTGAGGGGTCTTGGTCCAACCGTCATTTGTTTTGATAAAAGGGGGGGGTTTGCGGGTCGGGGCCCTGACCCATTTGCAAACGTCACCAATCCACTTACTCTTCTGGGATTTGTCATCAGGCTGTTGCATTCTATGCTTCCAAGCTTGGAGTTTATCAAGTGAGGGTTGACCCAGCTCAAGTAGAGCTTCCCGAATCTCTTCGTGCTCCTGTGCTTGACTGGATTGCGCGATGAGCTTCCTGTGAAAAATCGCTTTCTGCTGGTTTTCCCAATGCATTTTCACTCCCAAACCCGGGACTCTCTTGAAGTTGGTGTGGCCGTTCCAGAAACGAGACATAGTTGAGGCGAAGATGGACCAGCACATATCCACATCGAATTTCTCATAGGCTGCACACCATTCATCTTGCAACTCATCCCACACTTCGGCGTGATTTCCACACTGCTCGTTGATGTGATATCCTTCAATCTGCAAGTACTGATGCACCTCAGCGTTCCAATTGAGCTTGGTCGAAATGATGGCGTGCCCATTGTCGTAGGGGAAGAACGTGATTGGAGGACCGAATTCCATTCGAACGTCTTTGTGACAAATAATGTCATCAATCTTCGTTTTGGAGTGAGCTCTCTGAAAAGTGTAAGGATCGGGACCAAGCATGTCCGTCAATTTGGAATACAAGTCCACGAAGAGGATGTCCATGTCCGACCCCCACAGTAAGGGACTATTGAAGTCTCCAGCAATGGAGTGAGGTTGTACCTCCTGTGCATCGGCGGCGAGGTCCCGCAGGAACTGGAAGTTCTTCTGCGGGTCATCAGGGGCATAAACATTCCAAAGCGTCCTCCAAGTGGTACCGTCGAAGAAGTTGACAGCCAGGAATCTTCCCTGCTCGTGCCAGTACTCCATCCTTGTAGGTGACGGGCCCACGTGGGCCGGAATCTCCTTCTTGATGGCGACCGCCACTCCAGGGCACTGCTTGTGATGCAGACCAACTTTGCCGCAGCCTTTCTTTTTCCAAACCGGGCACTTGCCAAACAGGAGAGCTTTGCGAGAGTCAATACGGGTTTCTTGTAAAGCAAGGATGGAGAACCCCATACTGAGAACCATATTGAGCTTGTCCGAAAGGCTGTTGAGATTCCAAGTTCCAAGGAAGACCTCACTTGTCATACCTCCAACCAAGGAGAAAATACGATACAAAATACGAGATACCGGCTCCTGAGGAAAGGAGCCTCCATTCATATCTGCGCAGTGAGTCCTTAGTCAAGGCTGACCGGGGAACCCATCATCTTCAAAAAGGGAGGACGCTGCAATGTCCTCTTCCATCTGTTCTTCCTGCGCCTGCACCTCCGGGGATTGGAGAAGGGATTGAAGAGCCTGTAGCTGTTCCGTCATGGCCGCGATCTGCTCCATGATCTGTCCTCGAGACATAGTGCCTGTCGCTCCCTGAGTCTGTGTGGAGCTCTTGGTAGGAGTGCCAATCCGAATCCTCTTCTTGGGACCTTCGTCAACCAAGGGGGCGTTCCACCAAACAGAGTGTGAGGGACCATCCTTTTTGGCCGCGCTCGATCCATTCCCTTTGCCTTTCTGAAGTTGGCTCTTGAAGGACGGGTAGTTGACGGGGTCAACTTTGGGAGGGTCAACCTTAGGGGCCGGCGCATAGCTTCGGACCGTGGGCTCAACCGTCACAACTCTTCTCTCATAGCCAAAAAAGAAGGGGGCCGAAGTTAAGGGAGGAGTCTGGCTGCTCCGAACCAAATACTGTACCCCTCCATTGCGAAATCTCCTACTTCCAGGCTGCACTTCTGCTTCCCAAGCCATAGCTTGAAGAAGTTCCATGACATCCTCTGCGACAAAATACTGTGGCAGGCCAAAAATCCTAAACAGTGGCGTGCTGACCTGTCCAAGGGCCTCCTTGGTCTTCTGAAAATCAGCTTGCGAAACCCGCAGCGCATAACAGTCTTGTTTCTTAAGGATCCCGTAATGATTAGGAACTTCCTTGGCGAATTCCAAGACTTGCTCGACAGTGAGTGGAAGGCTTTCCCTTTTCAACCAAACAGGTCTAGTGGAGACCGGGCAATCTCGAGGCGTGTCAATCTCCAAGACCGGAGAGGATTTCCTGAGAACCTCATCCAGCTTCCCTTTTGGAATTCGAGCATTAATACCCCATTGTCCATCAACATTCCTCAGGTTCCAGATATCGATAAGCTCAATACCAGCCAGTTGATGCTGCATCCATTGGCGAATAGCGGAGAACTGCTCCTCAGATCCAAACCGCATCCTCAATGCAAAGGTACGCTGGGTAATCTGAGTGCTCGTTTGGATGAACTTGCGTCCTGTTTCAGGAACTGATCCAGAAAGGGTATGCAAATGCCCCGTCAAAAGAACAGTATCATGAAAGGTGCCCTGCGTCTTGAACAGTCGAATTTGCATTTCAATAGGGGCTTTCTTTCCAATAGCATGAGGTTGAGGCATGATAAAGAAGACATTGAATTGGTCGTTCTTGATTTTGCTGGCCAGTTGTTGGGCCACCGCTGCATCTTGAATAAGATATAAGCCATGGGCGGACGGATTGAAATCAGCAATAGACCTGATTGGGCAGTTCCAGTCTTCTGGAATCAACTCGAAGGTAGGCTCAGGTAAACTGTCTTTCCCCTTTTTTCCTTTCCCTTTAGCATTGTTTCCTGCCTCTCGTCCTTTCCCCTTGTCCTGTCTTTCCTGAACATCATCTTCCTTGCGCTTACCCTTGCCTTTAGAGGTATCCTGATTCATAGTTTTGCCATTCCCTTTGCCTCTGCCCCCTTTTTCGGCTTTCCCTTTCGGGGCATGCTGCTCTTCGGACGGGGCCGGGGCACTCCTGTCAGGTTGCATCCCGATCTTCTTAGCAGAGGCCCTGATCATGTCCCGAATTTGATTTTGCCCGTCATTGCTAAGGATCTTTTCCCTAAGCTTGGAGTCAAGAACCAGGAGGGCTCTAATCTGCTTGGGGGCAATCTCAACTTCTGCCCTCATGACCTTCTGCTGAGCTTTACCAATGGCTTCGGCTTCGGCTGCTCCTCCTCCACCAGTGATTTGCTCTGCCATAATGCCATAAGCATCATACTGCATCAGCCGATGAATGAGAATACCACTCCCCAGGTCTGATAACTCACAATATGTGTCATGTAGCGCTGAAGGAATAGTGTGAGGTATCGCATCGATCATCCCACATAGACGATGTAGCATAATCATGCAAATGGGGTCATTCATACCGCCTTCTACGTCTGAGAGGTCCTCGATGGGCTCGCTTGATACTGCAAGAATAGGTCGAGCATCTCTGCAGATTTCCAGTCTTCCAGATGCAATAGAATAAGGCTGCGTAGCCAATCTGTTGGACCTGTCACGGAAACGATCCGGCCCTAGGCCCCTTAGAGATCCTTCATCAACAGAGAAGGGTACCGTAGGGGAGATTTCAGAATCACCGAGCGGAATGGGTCGCGGATCCCCAACAATTTTTTTTTCAGTTCCAGCAGTGGGCAGAAGCTGCGAGAGGGTGTGCCTAAGCCTGCAAATAGTAGCCTTTTGTTCCTCAATGACTTCCTGTTGCTTCTGCAAATGTTTGGCCAATCTTCGATTCCGTTTTCTCAGCGTGCTTTGCAGTTGAATAGCCTCATCAAAAGCTGTTTGGGCATCCCTACATCGGCTGAGCATGTGAAAGGCAGAGGAATCCGAAGTAACAGACTCATCGTCATGTTCCCCACCCCCACCAATAAGCCCGAGGGAGTTCGCCCAAATAGGGACAATGTCATTCTGTCCACCTGTCACGTCGAAGTGCCATCCCAGCGCCGGGTCTGCTTCTGGGGGAAAACTGAAATAGTCCAGGAGAATGGATCTCACCTTTTCAACAGTGTACTCATCGATTCCCAGCAAACCAGCAATAGTGGAGGGCGAGCTTTCAGGGATGAAATGCATCGGTTTAATCTTCCAACTCACAAACTTGCCAATAAGAGTTCGTTGATCCCCATCCGAAACATGCATGGTGGCCAAGGCAACAGCATCCTTGACATCTCTTTCATCTTCCTGATCGAGAAATTGTTTGGCCCTCGTCTGTTGAACAGCTTTGCCCATGAGCTTCCGACACGCTGTTTTGAGGCTCAGGACTTGGGCTTCAGACATTTTGGTGAGCGTCATAACAACCCGGGTTTTCTCAGCCAGAATCTGTGCATAGGTCTGATACCGGTTTAATGGGAAAAGGTCCCTAATTTCATCATTGAACGGCGTGAGCTGCAAATACTGCCCCAATCTCATAAGGTCCAAAGGTACCTCCTGTTCAAGCATACCCCCCTGTAAAGATCTTTTACGAGGCAGGGCTGGTCGTCCATCGATGCCCAGCATAGGCTCGTCCTTCTTCCACACCTCAACCCGTCTTATGCGGGGGAGAGGGGGCCGGGGATCTGTGTCTTCAACATAGATCTTCTTGTGCTTGCGCCTCTTCCTCTTGTGAGGCCGATCATCACCTCCACTCGTCTTAGCAGGGGGCGGGGTGCCCTCACGAGGCCGCTCATATGTTGGGGCCGTGGTGAATGTCCGGGTGACGGCGAAGTGAACCTTCATGCACCGACGGTCCTTGCCGTGCTTCCTCCACGCTGACTCCCTCTTCGTGGGCTCCTCACGTTGATTGCTCTGCCAGATTGTTTCGTCATCGGTGGAGTAGTAGGAGTAATCGTCTCCACCGCCTCCGCAAATACGACGGGTAATCTCCATGCCACTTGCACCAAGATAGGCCAGGAAGCAAACCATAAAGAGAAAAAGCCTGAGACTGCGCCATTGCTCCTTGTACTCTGTACTCCATAGTCCAGCTCCGCTGATATCTCTCCTCAACCTTGGCAAAGGGCGCCTCCTCGGGAGCGGGGTCCGCAGACTATTATGAAGCGGCCTCCCCCCGGGGGAGCGGGATCGTGACTTAAATCGGATCCCTCGCTGCCAAGTTGGCGCGTCCGACAAACTCCACACTTCTCCCAAGCCTCGATATCCATCGGAACCCGAGGCCTGATCCACAACATCAGCTACCTCTTCATTTCCAGGCAGCTCCTCATGCTCTTTGCTTTCTTCATGTTCCTCATTTTCCACGAGGACTTCTTCCATCTCATCCATCTCTTCTTTCACTTCCTCTTCACCAGTACCATAAACATCTGGGGGCTGAAGAAAACCCCAAGGCTCCAAGCCTAGTCTCCGACATTTGGCAGCAAGTATCTCATCTCGATCAATCTGCTCATGTAGCACACAGTATCCATATTGCCAAATCATCCTGTAGTCGTGCGGACCGCGGGCCCAATAAACATTGTACAGAAGTTCCGGTGGAATGTCCTGGCCCACCAAATAGACCCCATTGGTTGATTTGTACAAGGGCATCTCTGCATCAAGCAATTGCTGAACATTCACTGCAACCACCAGATCACAACCCGGCCTCATACCTGATTGGCCATGGTTCACAAAATATGTAGTGCTGAAATGCACGTGTTGCCTGTGACCACACCGCAGCCCTTGACGCCTGATGGACCCCCACGCCGCCAAATAAGTGCCATGAAATAAAGTGGGCTGATCCACCTCATCCGGCGTTGTAATCTGGCGATGCATCTCATTGCTGAGGTCCAACTCCTTGTTGTGGCCTTGGGTTGCGCGAATAAGCCACCCATCTTCTCCTTGATGAACCTCAAATCTGCCCTTCTCATCCCGATTGACCGCTAATAGCACGCTGTCGATCGAGGCATGTGGCTTTCTGGCCAAAATATCCTCCACCTTCACGTAACCCTCACTGTCCATTTCAATACCCTCCTTCACTGCTCCATGCCGAAGAACGAAAGAAAGGTATCTGCTGATATCATACGTAACTCCAGGAATGTCATCAAACTGTGAGTTGCTCCTCCCTTTCTTGTGACCTTTGCCACCTCCACAAAGATCTCCACAAGGATTCGTGCCTCCGCCATCTTCCATATCTCCAAGCTCGAAACGAGGGACACACAAGTCAAGAGGCGATCTCTTGTAGGCTTCCCATGAAACCTCGCGATTTTCAAGCCAAAAGCTGTTTACCCGGATGGCCTCAAAGTGGTCGCTCCAGAGCCTGAGCACCAATGGCTTGATCTCCTGATCCTGGGTTGTGGGCAAAAACCTCACCACTTGTCCGAAGTGATTGAAGTTGCACTTACCACTCACGTTGACCACCCAAATTTCTTGGCGAAGAAAATTGGCAGTAGCCTGAATAGCCTCTTCATCAGCCCATTTACCACTTGCTTTGTGCTTCTCCTTGGTTACCTGATTGGCCTCCATGAGCACTTGCCTTTTGGTCCTCCTCCAGCTCCTGGCATGCCCAAAACGAAGTTGGCTCACAGCGTACCAAAAACAGTTGCCGCGCCCAGCATTGTTCAAGGTTCTCCCTTTCACTGAGCCATACGTCGCCAAAGGGCCTTCCAAATCACGTCCAAACTTGTCCAGGTCAATGCCCAACCCGCCAAGCTGCTCATCTTCTATACCTCTTATACTGCAAACTCGGCCAAGAAGCTCCCAGAGACGGAATACCACCTGAATCCATCCCCAAAAGAATAAGGCCACGCCCATCCAGCCAAGCAGAAGTCTCACGCCTCCAAGGCAGCTTCCATGGCCGAGGCCCACCGAGGGGCCAGGACTCACATTCAATCTGGTTGAGCCATATGAAGGAAACAGCGGTTCTGCATGTCCCAGATAAATGATCACTGCATATCCGGGGGGCTCGTTGCAAGGAACATTTCCATGAATAAACCAATCCAGGGCGATGGTACATAACCCCCATAACATCACACAAATAGGGAGCCGAAAGGGTATCCAAGGGGTCAGCCGACATCTCCCTTGCACCCAAATACGACACCCGGCCTGCACCTCATCCAATTCACGAAAAATAATCACAAATAGATAGTCCAATACTGCAGCTCCTCCACGAAGAAATCGGCATATGGACAAATAGAGAATACCAATGGCACCAATGACGAGGTACTCGAAGACCGCATCAATAGGTCGCTCTCGAAGAAGAATACATACCAATACCCAGCAATAATCATAGATGCCAAATAGCACCAATTCATCTCTGCAGCCCTTATTGATCCTCACTCTGCTCCAAATGAGGGAGATCCAATAAGCTGCTTTACCAGGAGAGATACAAATACCATTCCAAACCACCAAGAACATCTTTGAAAACAGACCAACAAAAGAATAGTCACCGCCAACTCGGGATTCCTCCTGAACCCCCCCATCTAGATATGGAAAACATGAGAAAGTTGACCAGAAAGGCCAACATCAACCCCCGTCCCCAAGTCTGTAACTGTCCGGGTGATGGGGCCATGACCAAGGAGGGGTCAGGTCCTACCGAACAGCTAACAGCTGTCACCGCGGGAAGGCTTGAGGCTGAAACAGCTGTTTTGATTGTGGCTCAGTTGGAATTGGAGTTTAGTCAACCAATCACGTAGGGCGTCGTCAAGGCAACTGGGTGCAAGAAATTGTTCATCAGAAGTAAAGGGTGCCATCGCAGCCTATAGAGATTAGAGTGCAGTTGAGAAGCATGAAGCACTGTTAAGGGTCAGGGTCTTCCCCTGCCTTCCCTTGCTGTGGCTTGGAATCAGTATTGGACCCTGAACCAAATAACACTTGAACAAGCAAACCTGGCGAATCTCAGATATTCCACTTTTGGACTGCTCTTTCGAACGCTGCCCGCAAAGCTGTTGCCCCTCATGTACTCCGCTTATGTGTATATATATATATGTAGATATGTATATACATATATATTAATATATACGCACACACTACACTCACACTCCATATCTATTGGCATATGCAGCTGCTAAAGTCTGACTTGTGGTTTAGGTGGCTAGGTCCTCCAGTAGAGAGGTTAGAATAAGGGTACCAACTGTTTTCTAGACGTCTATTTTACTAGGCAGCCCTCCCAAGCAAAAAAAAGGAAAACGGGCAGTACTGGGGGACCTAGGTGGAAACTACCAACCTAAGGGGATTGCTGGCAACAGTGTATGTCTTTCAGTTGCCCTGTTGGGACCCAGAAATAAAAAGGTGATCACATTTTGGGGCCAATACTAAAATTGACACAAACAAGGGAAAACAAAAAGGTCAAAAGGCCCATCCATTCGCCTTGGGCAAGTGAGTGTACTAACAGCATACTCATGCAATCATAACTGAAGTTTGAATCAAGGTATCCCACCCCAAAGATTAAAGTTTGAAGGTGTTCCACAACCCTCCCTTCGCTTAAGTCCCTTTCTGACCAACAGGGGAGTATCAACCAAATACTCATTTGGCTGTAGGTCAAAACCAGTGGTACCATTTTGGGGTAGGTGCGCCACCCTTTTTAGTCTATAGTGGGGATTGGGATGTTCACTGGGGGTACGGGCCCGAATACTCATTTCAGCAAATGGAAGCAACTCCCGTTCGCATTTCAGACTTTGCACTTGACTAGCTGCCTTTTTTCTCAGCTCGCGCATGCCTCGTCGATGCATGCCAAGGCAATGGGCGGCAAGCCGCAGCCATCGAAGGACCACATGGCCAGCCTGCGAAGCTGAGCGGTGCCCAAGCTCCCTGGACAAAATAAACAGATATTTCCAGTGATAGATGCGTAAAACATATTCTTAAGCAAGAGGGTTGTTGTATTGCACCCTGGGATTACAGCCTCGGCAAACGGGCCAAAATGGTCCAAAAATGGTCCAAACTCACATAAGTTTATCCCGGAAATATGCTCCCCGAAGCACTGCATTGATCAGCTCCCCTGTAACTGGAGCTGTGCAACCCACTTATCTAGGGGTTGATTCCGGTTCCATTCTTTTCAACCATCGTTCTCTTCAAAAACCAGATCTGTTTCCCCTGGTTTTTGATGGTTTCCTGAAAGAAGGATCCCTGGAAAGAATGGGGAAGGCACCCCTAAGTTTTAGGGGGTTCTAACCGTGGTTACTCGGATAACTGGGTTTGGCTACAAATTGGTCAACCAACTTAGTAGGTAGGTTGTATAACCATGGTTATAAGTGGTTGCTAACCGGGTTGGTTTCCATATAACCATGGTTAGAAAAGGCCCCCACAAGCCCAAAGCTTGGGGAGTTACCAACAAAATGGTCTTTCCAAGTGACTAAAGCCCAACAAAGACTTGGGGAGCGAGACCATGGCTTATGACCAAAAAGTGGCTTATGACCGCTGCCAACTGTTGGTGCAGCTACCGCCAAAACGGTCTCCCAAAAAGGGCGTGCCTCTTTGGAGGGTATCCATTCTTGTGACGTTCAAGGGAAACCAAATGGAAAACAGGAGCCATTTTGGGGGTACCCGTAAAATGACACACCGAAAAAGGTCGAAAGTTCACCAACAGGGGGAGGTTCTTTCCATCCTTTTGCAATGACCTCTGAAAACAATCGGCACCACTCGCCTCTCAGGAGACACGAAGAGCACATCCACCATGCCTCGGATGCAATCTACGATAGCCATGCACATTCGGGTACCTGGACTCTCAAACTACCTATAAAGAGGGATTTCCCCATCATTGTGGGGAAGTATCCCGTTTTTGAGGGTAGTCCAGGCATGTCTTTGAGGGTCCCCAACATGAAAACCACTTGTTTGGGGTCCCACCCCCATTCATAGGATTCAAACCCTTCACCTCAGCCCCTGCCCTACCTAACCCGGGCTGGACAGACAGCCCTGCTAAAAGCAAGACGTGTAGCTTTTGTTTAATGGAAACCACCACCACGAAACACTCAGATCTAAAAAGCTTTTTTTTGAACCGGATGGCTGGGAGCCACCTAAAAAAAAGGGGCGGGCGCTAAACAGTTGGAAATCTGGGGAAACCCGCACTAAACGCTAAACACTGAAAAGCTTGCGGGACGGCTGGGAACCGCCAAGTAAAATCACCTTGCTCCTAACTGGTGCTTTGTCTTGGTGGTTTAGACACTAACCGCCCAGGAATAGAACAAGTGCGCTCTGGCCTGTTTCAAGTTTCCAAGCCTGGAGCCTCCTTTTCAATTGAGTGCCCAAAACCCGGTGACTTTTGGTTGTAGCAAAATGGTTCTAAAGCACCTTTCCCCTAATTGTGGTTTCTATTTACGGGGTGCCTAACTTGGCTTCAAACGGTACATTCAAACCTCCAAACCAATCCAAACCCTCAGACGCCCAATCCAAACCCTTGCATCAAAGACTTCCACCATTGACCGGGTCCCAAACCAAACCGCAAAGAAGGAATATGACATGCCAGGGAAAGGCCTAATGTAGTGCTCATTTACCCCCTATTTACTCTGATTTGTTGCTTATTCTTAAGAGGTGTGTTCCAGGGGTCTGGTGGTACAACCTTTGCATGTTTGGCCAAGTTAAAGGCTATACCCATGGCTATGATGGGACTGACCCCAGTTGCCTCACCTATAACCATGGTTAATAACCTGCTTGCTCAATTGGTTGAACATCCAAGTTGCAGGATATTCTTGAAAAATATGGCTCCCCAGGGTTAATACCGATCCCTTCTTTAGTAAAGGGTCAGCATCATATTTTTGCCTCCAGCCCGCTCCCTCGCTGATCGCGTCACTTACGTCGGGCCACGTGCGCGCACGGCGCGCATCACCTCTCGCACCTGGTCGCGGGACTGCTGGCCGCTGCAGACTGCACCCCGCCTCAGACCGCGAACCTGTTGACCTTTTAGTGTCCCCTTTTTGGTTCTCATGGGTATATGTGAACACAGGATTCAACCTTTATGTTTTGTTTTTGTTGAAACATTTGAGGGGAAGAGCTCACAAGCCCAAAGCCAGTGTCCCCTTTTTGGTCCATTTTCAGTCTGCCAGGGCGCCAAAAGGTTAAGCTTTGATTTGTTTTAGTCCTTTGGGCAGAGAAAGGGCTCCCTCAAAAAGACAAACATAAAGCACACGCACACCACTCAAAATGGTGGTTGTCCATTTAACACAACCCAACCCCAGTGCTTCCAGCTACCACTATAGCAGGTATCCAGGGAAACCATCCATGGTAAAACCTAGAGGCAGAAATGCCTAAAGCTTACCTACTATAGTGGCTTGCCTGGCAGCACCGGGCTTGTGTCTTCTTCAGGTACCCCTTTTTGGTCGTTTTCTTCTTTCTTTTTTAGGGACACCAAAAGGAAAGACGAAGCCATCCGATGGGAACTAAGCAGAGAGTTCCACGAGCGACCCTCGAGTTCTTCCCCTCGGATTTAAAACAAAAACGTCACAAAGGTTCAAAGCTGTTTTGGCACTTATACCCAATGCTCTGACTCTGCACAACATGGGCGTCTTAAAATAGGAGACTCCCGCACCGTTGTGTGTGTGGTCCTTCTTTCACATTAAAACAACCAAACAAAAGTTCGCTTCAAAAAACACCAGACCCATATAGCGGAATGTGTCCCAACAATTCTAGATGTCCCATCGGAAGCCGACTGTTTTGCTCCAAGAATGGATTGCATAAGGGGTCTATCGGGGAGACGGGGAAATCTGCCCTGGAGAGAGGAGGTCGCTCAGAGCAACCTGAGTTAATAGGCTAACTCACTGCTTCCAGTTGCCGCTAGGCAAGGCAACCTTCCTGCAAAACCGGCTCAGAATTGGCGAGCCTAGTGTCCAAACCTTGAAATGTCTGCTCTGAACGGGTAAAACAAATGTACCCTCCGGTGAATCTGAAAACTGGGGTCTCCTCCAAACATACTCCATATGTTGATGAGCCAAATCGGAAGATAGATGCTGGCGTTGTGCCCCAGATTTGCGCCCGAAGAACAATGTGGTCCCACAGATTGGACAGAATACCAGAAATGGCGGCCCTCTCTCTACCAGGGGGTTGCTCTCTATGAATAATCACAGCAATTTTAGCACCAACCCTAAACCAACCCCCAAGCAAGTCTAAGTCCTTACAAACCCACCTGTTCCCCGTACAGAAATAGCGTCCCCGTGAAGAGGGACACAAGGGACTCAAATGAGAAAATCCCGCCAAAAATGTACACGTTTGCGGTGTCAGCTTCCCGAAAAACATGATGGTGTGGTGCGGTGTGCTTCCCAGCCTCTACGAGAACCCGGGGTTCAAATACCCAACCCCCAATCCTGACTGCTTAGTGGGATAATAACATCACTTCCCAGAAAGTTAAACTCACTGCCCAGAAACAAAAGGTTAACCTTTTGGGGCCATGACTAAAAATGGACCAAAACTGCAAAACCAGAAGGTTATAGGGTCGATTCGCTTTGGCAACTGAGTAAAGTCTAAAGTTCCAACCACTTGGCAACCAAGCGGTCATGTTCAGAAAATGCACCGAGCTCGGAAGGGAGGCACCGAGTCCACTCGGGCAGGACTGCTCGTCCATTGTGGGGAAACCTACATGGGTGTTTGGCCAAGTTAGTAAGTCCACTTGGGGTATAACCCCCTTATATACAAGGCCACCACTTAGGGGGACTTGTTTTGTTGGGTTGTAACCAGTGCTTCCAGTTGCCGCTGTAGTAGCTAACCAGCGGAAAGCATCCATGGTAATTAAAACCTGGAAGTCAAAATACCGAAGGGTTAGCTTCTATGGTGGCAAGCGCCTGGAAAAACTGGGCTAGGTTCCCGGTACACCTTACTGACTTGGCAACGAGCACCCTTTAGGTAGCGAGTCCATGTCCCTCGCGAACGGAAAAACAACAGCCAAACAAACAAACAAACAAACAAACAAACAAACAAACCAACCAACAAACAAACAAACAAACAAACAAACAAACAAACAAACAAACACACAAACAAACAAACAAACAAACAAACAATCACACAATCACACAATCACACAAACAAAACCACTATTTCCACCGAAGCGCAAGCATAGGATGGCCTTGAACAGGGGTGTAGGGGGACATTGGTGTCGTGTTTAAGGTTGGTACCCGTTTTGGGGTTGGTTTAAAGGCAAACCAATCGGACACCTTTCATTTTGAAGGTCCCCCCCTCTTTTGACACACACCCAAATTCCAGCGGGAGCCTCCTTCTGATTATGCTAAAATGAGGCCATTGCCCGCAAGACAGGGAGCATTGCCACACTAGGTTCTCCAGTAGAGAGGTTAGAATAAGGGTACCCTTTTTTCTGTAGTCTATTTTAGTAGGGGAACCCTCCCAACCAAAAAAGGGGTGAGAAAGGGGGGACCTAGCCACAAAAACACAGGCCGGGTATGCGGAGCTTTGGGGGGCTTTGGCTTTGCAAGCGGCCCGCGGCAAAAAACAAACAACAAGAATAAATCGCCCCAGGTGCAAGCACTTCGGCAGCCGCGCCAACTGATCCGACATCAAAGACACCAGGGGCGACACCACCAGCGTCAAACCCTCCTCTCTGAGCCTCAGCGAATTCGCAGTCCTGGAGGTCTCCCCCCGCCAAAACCCCTTTGTGAAGCCACTCAGATCCACTTACCTGTTGAGAAAGCCAGGCCAAACACAGACCCTAATATAGGCAACACTGGTCAATGTAGCTTGAAAGGAAAGCAAAGGGAACCCGTCATGTTGGTGTGCCCCCACCACTCCCCCTTTTGACACACACCCAAATGGGTCTGTGTGCTTACCTTAAATTTCCCTTGAATCCTACCTCGAACGGGGGGTTACTACATATGTGCTTGTCTTCTTTCAAGAGACCCCCGAAATGGTGGTATGTACGGAGCTAAGGAGCCAAATCGGCTTGCACCTTTTTCTTAATAGGGAGACCCATCCCAGTACAGCCTACCCCCCTCCTGGCACCATCCGAAAGCCGGGAGCCGAGGCGCAGGTAGGCGGGCAGCTGGTAGCAGAGACTCTTGCCGCTGCCAGTGGCCAGCAGCAAGAGAGTCTTCCTGAATCCGAGATGATTTCCACTCCAAGGCTTCTTTGGGAGAGGTGGGTACACAAGTTCTGAAACAAATAGGTTGTCTCAAAAAACCACCCCGCTTTGGATTGTGTTTAAAGGGAAGCAACCGGGAAATCAACCGTTTTTTGTTTCCCCGTGTCTTTGTTCACCCATGATTCAATTGGCCTAAGAAAAGTCAAGGAACCTCAACTCCTGAGTGAGTTGGCCTAAGAAAAGAGTCCAGGAACTTCCACTCATGACCCCAGCAAGGTTCCACTTTTTGCCAATTTCCAGATAGACTTAAACCTAGATGTTCTCCTTTTGGGGGGAAACGACCCCTGGGTTGAAGTCTACCCTGGGAGAGTCCACCTTTGTCCACCTTTGTTGACCCATGATTAATAATCACCGGTGCGAACCTCAGTTCCGGAGTGAATTGACAAGAAAAGTCCAGGAACTTCCTGATTTAGCAAAAACATGGTCCAGCCAAACCAAAAGTGGCTAAAATCCGAACTCAGGAAGTGCGAACCTGGCTGATGTTGAGAGATGAGGGTGTCGCGTTTTAGTCAGAGGGTCCATCACTTTCGGAGAAAAGACCCCCCTGTTGCAACCCCCCCTTTCCAAGAACGGGGGGGGGGGTCCACTGACTAATGTTTCTGTTGCGCCCAAATTTACAACCCCAAGCGACAAAAACATGAAACGGGTACCTAAAGGCTCCTCCTTGAAAGACATGGGTTGCCCAAAAGATTTCGGGTCATGACCTTGAAAAGCTTGGTTGACGTTGGAAGGGGACAAACAAAATAAAATAGCAGTCAAGTGGATTTGGATTTCAACCACGCCACAAGAAGCAAAAATGATTCAACTGTTTCCCAAGAACCATGAAGTATTCTGGAACTAAGAGGGTCTTTGGACCTCGAGTCTCCGGACCTGACCCTCAAAACTTGGGAATACGTCATTGAAAGGCTCAGGAGGCTCCCAGAAAGGCTCAGGAGGCTCCCAGAAAGGCTCCGAACTTCGAACCGGACGGGGGCGGCTTGCGAGACACCAACCAAGGTGTGTTCGTTGAGTCGGTCCCATTGAGCTGCTTTGGGGCTCCAGATCCGAACACAGCCCCGAAACGAAAAAGAAACAAAAGAGACATACTGAACAAGACTAGGTCCTCCAGTAGAGAGGTTAGAATTTGGGAACCCACTTTTTTCTGTACTCTAATGGTTCCAATAAGGGTACCCGATTTTTATCTGAGTCTATGTTAGTAGGGGAACCTTCCCCAAAAAAGGGTAAAAGGGCACTACTGGGGGACTTAGAAGATAAACCACCACTGTGAGAACATCAGATACTATCAACCACACATTATCTCATCACAGTCTTCGGGAATTTGGGGGTACCTGCAGTTGAAGCCTTCCGACCCTTATCAAAGATGGGGCTATGACCCTGAAATCTTTCGGGTAATTACCATTCAATTCGGGTATGGGTCGAAATTTCACCACCACGGTACCGCAGACTTTAGTCCAAGTTTCCATTTACCAGAGAATTCCATTTTGGGGACCTAGTTTTGGCCCACAACCATTCTCAGTTGTCCAAAGGACCCAGAAATACACGGTGATCACGATTTGCAACCTACTAAAAGCGGCCCAAATGGTGAAAACTTGCTGGTGCTCAGTAGGGAATGTGGGAACGACCCCTATAAGCCATCCCTTGCGGTATCCTTTAAGGGGACGCCTGGGTTCCTTCCCACATTCCCTACTGAGAACCAGCAAGCAAAAGTCGGCTTTGGGAGAGCATCGGGAGAGCATCTAGGTCTTCCAGTAGCGAGGTTAGAACAAGGGTACCAACTTGTTTCTGTAGTCTATTTTAGTAGGGGAACCGAATCTCCCAACCAAAAAAAGAGTGAGAAAGGGCACCAATTGCTGGGGGGAGGCATTTTAATCACCGAGCGTCTGTTTGTTCAGCACCGACTCCATTGCTTCCTGCTGCCCTGGCCGAAAGCTTTCATGCCCGAAGACCTGGCGTTTTTTTTCGCCGAGTCGGGTGACATGACCTGAACGAAAGACCACTCCCATTTGATTGTTTCTTCAGACTTCTTATTTAGGGAACCACTAAGAATAGTGTCCTTGTTATTGTAGGGACCCCCCCCTCCCAAAAAAAGAAGAAGTTGTTGTTGTCCTTTTGGTTTCCCTTGAAAATCTCAAACAAGGGGCATCCCCCCCGGCAAAAAAGAAAAACAACGAAAACATGCGAGATTTCCCCCAACCTCTGCAAGCTATGGGGTGAATAGGCCTAGATAGGCTCGAATTCGGGGTGGTTTAGGCCAGAGATTGGGTTCCGCGAGCTTATTTCCATTCGGGTTTCCCTTAAAAACCACGCAAAAGGAAGAGCCTCAAAACAAAGACACGCCCATTTGCGTTTTTCCGTGCCTTTTTTTGTTGAGCGTCGTATGGGACCCAAAAAGGCCCGAGATGAGGTCCAAAACCCTCCGGAGTTTCGGTTCGACCACTTCAATGGAGGGTGGCCTTGTCAGTGGCTATTAGGCCCTGCTCGGATTGGGGGGCCGCTCTTGCGCAGCAGGAGCCGTGCTCAACATGAGAGAAGTGGTTGTCCGAAAGGTACACCCTATACACTCAATACCCACTGTCTGTGGTCATTTTAAACCTTTTGTGGATGTCTATGGCAAATGCCTCCTGTTTTAGTCAGGGGTTGGGTTAACCAGCACATGAACAGAACCGAAGCAAACACTAAATCACATGCTGACATCGGCCGAGTGGATCCCGATCGGCGTTTCGCCCATATAGAGGTAACCCTTCGCTATGTCCCCTTTTTGGCTTTCTATATTGGGGGGTTCCCTTATTTTCCCATACAGGTACCTGGAGTAGACAATTGGTCCATGACTCCATTATTTTGTGTAATGACCAACCATTTTTTAAGGGCTATGGAGACTCCAGGTAAATGGATCCACTGGGTAAGATATGTCCTAAAATAAATCTCCAAGTTTAAAGGTCTAAAAGTCAACGCATGGCAGAGACCCCCCAGAAAAACGGCCAGGGGATGTTTGTCCCGGCCCTTGGATGTTCGTTGCCAACGTGAGGCAAGTAGGTTGCATCCATGTCTAAAGCATTGCAAAAACCGACTTTGCAACTTGGTCGAACATCAAGTGAAAACGCTCTCCAATGAAGAACCCGGACCCCTCAGGGGCCCTTGAAAACAACCCATCTTGACGGCCGAAAAATCATCGGGAGCCTTAGGGAGGTTGGGTTCCCCGCTAGACCCCGCCTTCTGCAGAACCTCCGCGAGGCCCGTCGTCGGCTCCTGCTCGTCACCTGCCCACGTACCACAGTACTCTGTATCTGGGTCATGCAGTAGAGAGGTTAGAATAAGGGTACCCGGTTCTTTTTTTGTAGTCTATTTTAGTAGGGGAACCGAATCTCCCAACCAAAAAAGGGGTGAGAGGTCGGGCACCACTTGCTGGGTGACCTAGTCTCGGTTGCTTTTTGCACCCCTGCTAAAAGTGAATAACTTTGAGTGGTTTAATACGAAAAACCCATCAAAGTTGGCAAAAAGTCATTCAGTCCTAACATCCGTTGGCAAAATCCAACAAAGTAGTGATGCTTACCACCAAACCAGTCCAGCCCCCGAAAACGTAAGTCACAACCTTGGGGGCGTGAGACTACCTGGCTGCTCTGCCATGGGAAACCCCTCCATCACTACTCCAAACACCCTCTTTCATAGGTGTCCTTTTAGGTTGGAAATAGATGGGTTTCCCTGGTAGATGATTCAACCACAAGGTAAACCAGGTCCAGCGCCATATGTGTATATCAAAACAACCAAAAAGGACACCTATGCCCTCTTTGTTTAGGGTATTTTTTTTTTAAACCTGGGCTTCCAGGAGAAATACTTCCTTTTTCAGTACAGGGTCGCTTAAAGCAAGGGTACAGGAAATAGGGCCAAAACCAAATTTCCTTCTGGTTGGCCACGGGCCTCTTGCAACAAAACAACTCTTGCCAAAAAACATCACGCGAACCCAGGGCCCTCCATAAGTTCAACAGAAAGGGATACCTGAGCGGTGCTACCCTGTGCCTCCAATTGCCACTATAGTAGGTAACCAGGTTGGCTGCCTCTAGGTCTAAATGCTGGGGACACCCCTGGTTACCTACTATAGTGGCTTGCCTGGAAGCACCGGGATATATATATATATATTATGTTCAAAATGGCGGGTTGGGAAGCCTAAGCTCCAATCCGTACGTATAGGTAAGCCACTACCTGGAGTCTCCACGACCTTTTAACAATGGGTCAATGACCCCAAAATTTTTCGGTGACGACCAACATGTTTTTAAGGGTCATGGAGACTCCAGGCACCAAGGGCACCGGTTCCTTGCGCAACCAATATCCTTCCTGATTCAACTCTTACTGTCACTGCGTGCTGAAGAGCCAAGGGATCCGCACCGAGCGCGGCTAGATGACACAAACTTCCCATGGCTCCCTTTTGTCCCGTTGTGACATTAAAAACGGGAACCCCCAAACATGGGCGGTTTCCATTTGGCTCTCCATAACAACAACAAAGGAATTACGCAACAAGAAACAACACACATACACATTGTCACATGGGCTTGTCTTTTTGAGGGTACCGCTTTGTAGTGGTACTAAACAGGCTGCTCTTTTTTGAGGGCAGCGCTTTGTTGTGCTAAAGGGAAACCACAGGCAGCAACGGTCTGGAGTTGTGACCCTTGGCATCGGCAGCTTGTTTCAAGGAGCTCTTCCCACGGCAAGTGATAGGTCGCGGTGTTGCCGCGAGCTGCCACGCGGTGTCGCTGCATGAAAGCATCCTCGTCAAGTACACGCTCGCCGCGCAACTTCTTCTCTAAGCTGAAGCACATCATGGTGGTTAAGCAAGGACTCGCACATATGAGCTCCGTGAACGTATCCTCCAGCTCGTATATCTCCCGTGGCGCGTACAAGATCTTCAAGTCGTTGCTTAGTCTTCCATTTGCTTGAGCCCCCTGAAAAAAAAAAAAACAAAACACGAATCCAGTTATGATAGATTCCGCTTAAAACCAAAAGGGGAAAATAAAACATATCATTAAGCAAATGGAAGTAGTGCTTCCGCAGGGCGGCGCTTTGCGCTTGTCACTGCCCCGCATGAGATGACCGGAGTTCCGCGAGCGTTTTAGCACTCGCACCGCTTGTCTTCCGGACAACGAGCGAGCGACAAAAAGCGGAAAACCACATTTTGTGTTGCGGGGGGGTCCCTAAAAACAAGACATACCCGGATGGTTCTATCCTTTTGGCAAGGCACTTGGTACGGGGTTGGTGATGGTTATAACCAACTTATCGTGAGTCCCAGGTTCATTGGTCCCTACAATTAAACTTATAGCCCGAAAGAATGGCAAGGACTCCAGGGAACTGGACCCCACTTCTGTGATACAACAAGGGCTTGCCTAACCAAGACGAAGACCCCATATAAAGGGGGAGATTCCCTGGTACAGAAGTGGGAATAAACCCCTTGATTCCACATCCCTGGCAAGGACCAATTTTGATGACAATCCTAGGTAAAGAACGGTGCTTGCATTGAGCCCCATTGTTTTCATGTTGGTTTATACCCTCCCACCGACGAACATGGAAGTGCACAGACCCCTGTAAAAATCAACGACATGGAACGACTACGTTCCTTTTGGAGTTCGGGGCTTTGTGCACTTCCATGTTGGTGGGTTCAACACCCATTAAAAGAATGGTTGACTCAATTTTGATGAGGACAATCCTTATAGGTAAATAATGGTGGTTACATTCACCCCCATTGTTTTCATGTTGGCAACTGAACCCCAGGGATAGTACGAGACACGCCATTGAATCCACAAACTTACGCCTGCTTCTAGGTCTGGCGGCCGCGCATCGGCAACTTCGTCCCCCTCCTGTGGGGACAAAACCCGACCCAATACCCGACCTTTTTCTAGTTGGTATCGTGTCAACCCTCTACAGTACCAACAAACAGAGATATTCGTACCATAGAAAACCAGGTGTTCTATGAAAATACTCTGTAAAAAAGAGGGTAGTTGGGTTCGGGTACGCAAAACACACACATTGTCCAACCTGGAAATTGCTTTAAGTGGATAATTCGAATTTCTTACGTATTCAGATTCTGACCACAAACAAATTCGGCCCAAGCCCCGGAAATACCATGTCTGGAACCTGAAGCAACCATGTGCAAGTGGTTGCCGAAACTCCATCTTCTGGCAGGTCTACTCATCTAGGTCCTCCAGATTTGAGAGGTTAGAATAAGGGTACCCGATTTTTGTCCTGCAGTCTATTTTAGTGGGTTAACTCTCCCAAAAAAGGGTAAAAGAGCACTACTGGGGGACCCAGCCATAGGAAATGGTTGTTTGGGAAACCACCCATTTGCAAATGATTGTTTCAGATTCTACACAACCCCAGGGTACACCACACATGATATGGGCATGGGTCAAAATTAGACCATGGGACCACAGTTGTTAGTCCTGGTTACCCTATGTTTGACCCACACCCATACTGTGGATGGGCAAAATCTGTTCGGACCACTTTGAAACCATGGATGAAACCAATGCTTGTTGGTATTTACCATCCTTGCAGGGTTTCTTAGGTGCTGAGAAATGAAATAATTTCGTCCATCCACAGTATGTTGGGTAACAACCAACCCACTCGAGGTCAAAGCCCGAAAATTGTGCTCGCCGTCAAAGATTCTGGCGGGAACCGCCACAGGAAACTCCTGGACTCAACCCTAGCGGTCGATTCCCCTACTCTGATGGACACCCAAAACGGCAGAAGGGCGAACCGTAGTTCAGATCTCCAAGACGGTCAGATCTACTTCATGTTTAGTCGACCTTGACATTTCACATGTTGTTTTGAGGAGACCCCAGTGGGGAACCCATCTGAATCTAACAGCCAAGAGAGAAGGGGCCAGGGGAATCAAGGGGCCCACAAGACATCTAAGCAGATCCAATCTGGGCTTTCCCCAAAAGACCACAGATGTCACAAACACACTGGAGAAGAAGACTCATAGAGCATAAAGCTACAAGGGCAGATCTCAATGTTCGGGACAAACCGAGGAAAAAGACACGATCCCAGGGCATATGTGCAAGACAAGTAGACATATGGGCGCATATGGATGTGTTTGTTTTAGGGTACCCGTGTGTGGCTGATTTAAAGGGAGAACAAAAGGGAACCGCTTCTTTGTGCGGTTCGTATCCTGGGCTGTCCGTTTTCAGATCCCCTGCTAACAGTAAGTTTAACTTGTGGCTTAAGTGCAAGTTACCCAACCCACGAAAAAGAACTAAACAGCTAACTTGAACCGGACGATTCGCCGGAGAAAAAAACAACTCAGTGGTGGGGGATTTCTGAGGAAACCCGTGGGAAAAAAACCCGCCCCTAGCTCCATGTGGTTCCCCTAGCTCCAGAGATGCAGAACCGAAATCACATATCCTGAAGGGTCGCCAGCAGCTCTGGTGTCATAGCTGAGGAGAAGCTCCTTAGCGGTCAATTCGATGCGATGAGCTGCTTCCATTGGCTTCTTCGTCCGCGCAAAAAAAAAAAAACACAAATATGTTCATTTGAGACCAACAATAGAACATATAAAAACCTAGGTCCTCCAGTAGAGAGGTCAGCATAAGGGTACCAACTTTCTTCGGTAGTCTATTTTAGTAGAGGACCCTCCCCAAAAAAGTGTAAAAGGGCACTACTGCGGGACCTGGGAACATATTCATTTCGAGAAATGGAAGGACTCAGCCAAGCATCTAAATGTCCAGTTGTGATGAATTCCCTTTAAAACCAAGAGGGGAACATAAACATACGTGAATTTCAGCAAATGGAAGGATTCAGCTATTGTCTGTTGTCGCTGACCCAGTGCTTCCAGGCAAGCCTGTATAGTGGGTAAACCTTCGGAATTGTTACCTCTAGGTGTTTCATGATGGTTTCCCGTGGTTACCTACTGGAGTGAATAATCGGAAGCCGAGGGGGAGTCACAATCAACACCAATCGGTATCAGAATGGTCGATTTCAACACCATGTAAAGAATCTAAAGGGCGGCCACACCTTCACTTACCCGGGCTTTGCTTGGGGCTCACTTGTATACAGTGTTCGGGTCTGGGCCTCACGGTGATGAGACTGGCATTTCCAATGGAACTCTGCAAAACACGAGTCTCAGATGCACAGTGGATTTCCATGGGAAAAAAGGGCATCCGTTTTTTGGTTGGCTGAGTTTAAAGGGGAACCCTTACCCAAAAAAGAAAACACAATTGGCACCACTGGGCAACAGAGGAGTCATCAGGGTTCCTTTGAAGGACCATCTCCAGGGAGCCTTGACAACCACAGAAAAACAAAGCTAAAACACAGTCAAGCCATATCTAGTGAACCTGCCTGCCATCATGAAACTCTTGTTTTTCTTCCTTGAACTGGAGTTTTTTCCCCCTCTAAATGGGATTGCCCAACAGATTTCGGAGTCACCTCCATTTTGGGTCAGAAGGAGACTCCGGGCCCCCCCCAAATCCATTAGGGTCCAAAGCTCCAAACAAGAACACATGCGGATATCATACTAGTGCTATGGACATCAACATAGTGGCTCTCCTTTGGTTTCCCTTCAACCCAACCCCACAAACAGTACCTTTCGCCACAAAAAACAAATAACCCATAGTGAACTTCGACATGCATCATGTCATGGAATCGTTTCCCTTTGACGCCATACTGTTTTCCCTCTCCTTTGGTTTCCCATTTATGAGGGGATCACCACATCGATCTGGGGGTTGTCTCGAAATAGGATTCGGGGGTCCCTTAACTGGGTGGTTGCCAGTTGGCTGCCCTTTCAATCCAAAACGGGTACCTGCCAAAGACAGAGACCCCAAATCAAAAGGCTTTGTTACGGGCTCGATCACAGGTGTCCTTTTCAACAAATGAAGGGGAGTCCCTGGTAAATGATATACCCACACGAACCCAAAAAGCCACCTTTGGACTTGAGCAGCCGCATTTCTTTCCAGTTGCGGATGTCTTTTCTCGGTGGCTTTCTGCTCTGCTAACAGTTTAACTTTTAGTGGGTTTCATACGGAAAACCCCATTAGTTGGCAACAAGTTAAAGTCCTACTTACCCCTTAAAACTCCAAGCCCTGGGGAAGTGAATCTTTTACAGACATATAGCCCATGCTACCCAAAAAGTTGAAAAGTTGTGTTTTTAAGAGGTAAGCCTAACATCCACGCAAAATGCACCATTTTTTTCATGCAGAGCCAGTCGCATGGGCTCGTTCTTGGTCTTGATCTTCAGCAAGGAGCTCCTGGACAGCGCGGCGATCTGCTGATGCTGGTGCCGCTGCTGCCGGTCCTGACCGAGAAACGGGTCAAAGCTCCAGGGCTTGATTCCGGTTCCATACACCAATGTTTCAACTGTTTTGTTCCTGAGACCACTGTTCAAGGAGCATGGATAAGTTCTAGGAGTCAATTCCCCATTCTTTTCAGCAATCGTTCTTCTCAAAAACCAGCCATTTCCCCATCGGGTTTTGGGTGGTTTTCTAGAGAGACGGAAAGACGGATCCCTGGAAAGAATGGGGAAGTTACCCCTAGAAAAATGGTCTGAGATATATGATAATTTTGGAGGAGATTCGAGAAGAGACTGAGCATCCCACAAAACAAAAAGGAATTTAGATAGATTTTAGAGACCGAAACCAACCAAACAACTGACAATCAAAGCCTGGTATGAGATTGGTCTGCCAAGTTTGGAAGCGGCAAAGAAACCGGGCTTTCACAATGGAGTGTTCACCGGTTTTCCACTAAGGGAACCAAATCATTTTGTAAACCAAGGTACGGATCTTAAGGATTGCCAAGTTCCACCCCGCCGAATCATTTACAGGGTCACAAAGCAGGGCCACTTCAATGACTTTTACCGGTTGGATGAGAGGATCCCCTTGTAAATGTGGTTTTCGGATGCATCCTGTCCTCCAATGGAAGCTGACGATCGGGTGTTGGAAGAAATATCTCCTCTTTGGGTGTTCAGGAACGGTTCACTCGGAGCAACACGTAGTAGGTAACCAGGCAAGCCACTACACAGTCTTACCCTGCAAAACCAGGGTTCTGTTAAATTGTTCTTAAACGAAGACAGGGTATTTGCAACTTACGCGGGTCGGGGTGGGGTGGGGTGGGTTGGGGCTGGGGTGGGGCGGTTTCTTGGATCTACGCGGAACCGATCGACCCCTCTTTATCCGCGTCTGTGGTCGTCCGGACGCCCGTCCTGGCGCCGCGTCACTGGCGCCCCGGTGATCTCCTCGGGGCCGTTGCTGTACTTCCGCTTGAGCCTGCGAAGTCATCACATGGGTTGAAGAGCCAACGAGCCATCATGCTGACCCCCATACTGTTTATGAATGTGGGAGTTTTCCTGTTTCGAGTGTGGGTTCAAACACTTTTGGATAGAACACCTCCCCCATAATCGTAGGTGTCCTTTTAGGGCAGATAGATGGCCCTGCTAGATTATTAAACCACCAGGTAAACCAGGGCCACCAAAACAACCAAAAAGGACACCTATGGCCATACTCTTGAACAGGGGTCTATTGATCCGGGGACATCACCCTCTGAGGAAGCGATCCGGGTCTGGGACCCTTCCGATCGAGTGGATTGGCCAGAAAAGCAACCCGACTTCTTGCAAAAGCCACGAAAATGGTCTTCCCCGAAAGTATAACTGGGTCCTCCAGTGGAGAGGTTCGAATAAGGGTATCCATTTTTTTCTGTAGTCTATTTTAGTAGGGGACCCCTCCCCCCCCAAAAAAATGGTAAAAGGGCACAACTGGGGGACCTAGATAAAGTCCATCACTAACCTGGTCTTCCCCGAAAGTAAGTCCATGAACTCAGGAAGTGAGGGGTCCAGAAACCACCAAAGGCCCCCAGCCACAACCCAGCAAAAGTTCTTGGAGCCTTCTTGGAAGGAGCTCAAAGGGTGTTGAGATATTCCCCAGAGTTACGCGGTTCAAGCCCACAAAATAATACAATTTGAGCCACGGTCAAAATGCGCCGATCCTGAACATACAACATTTAGGGCGACGTGTCCCCCGGTGTCTTTGGTTTGGGAAATTGAGATCATGCGCTAGCGAACTGCAGGGAATTGAAGCATTGCTGCAGGGCTGTTTTGGAAGCAGTTGGATGTTGCTCGAAAAATGGAACCCAAAATGGAACTCATGGATTCTGGAAAAAGTGACTGCAACCTGTGGTCCCCTGGCGCGAAAATTTTGAGCCGCACCCAATTCCCAAACACCAAATGTCCTCTAGACTTCTTCTTGTTGCCTCAAGCAGCGCTTCCACCTCCCCATTGCCGCCCAGCATAGCGGAAACGCCAAACATCTGACAAGACCAACTTGGATGTTCATCCTATTCACTATGTACCTTGAGCCTCCACGTCCCCAAGTAGGTTGTAACCCGTGCTGAATCAACCACTACGTGTCCCACCTGCAATGGGTTCGAAACCCCAGGATGAACCCCGCCTCCCGTCTTTCCCGTACATCTGGTTCAACTTCTTCGAGCTCTGCTTGCCGCCCTTGCCTCGACAGGGACAAATGGGTGGGTCAAAATGGCGGACTACTCCAAAAAGGTGTCCCTTTAAGAGGCCACCCGAAAAGGGTGCTCTCAAAAGCACACAAACAAACACAAACACAAACACACACACACACAAACACACACACACACAAACACACAGAATCACAAACAAATAGATACACAAACAAACAAACAAACAAACAAACAAACAAGCAAACAAACAAGCAAACAAACAAACACACAAACAAACAAACACAAAAACAAACAAACACACTCCCACACACACAAACACACTATATATATATACACACACTCGCACACACACACAAGCAAACACACACAAACACAAAGATGCACATGTATATGTATATATATATATATATGTGTGTTCCAGTCATTCGAGAGATGACGTGGCATGCTTCACTGGGCACATCCAGACCAAATACAGAGAAAGCGGCTGGACAAAGACGCACCGGGAATCAATCATGTGGGTGCGTGCTGTGATTGTTCAGGGAACCCCCTCCCCCTTTATATTGGTTTTGTGAGGCAACTAAAGGATAACAAGCACTTTGAGGGGGTCCAACCTGACACACACCCATGTTGAGCCCTGATTCATAAACCCCTCCTTTCAGGTTGCAGACTGGCCTTGCCCCCCACTGCCAGCCAATACTACTTTAAAGGGTCGTAAAAGAGTTGAATCCACGTGGACGCGGCTAGCAAAACATAAAGTCTAAACTCTAAAGGTACAGCTCTTGCAGTTGAAATCGGCGCTGAATTTCACCCTCAACCTGCTCTTGCAGCTCATAGTCAAGGACGAAGACTTTACCTTTCAACGACCATTTCCACTCGAGGGTGGGTTTCGCCCGTTTGTGCACCCGCGTTCCCGGGGGCTTGGGCCAACCATTTGTTCTGGGCGAAAACATGTGCACTGGATTAGAAAAACAAGGGTTTTCTCCATGAGCTTCCTGTACGACAGGGGTATTTTTATTGTGTTCCATCTTAATTTCTGAGCCCTTGACTTGGATCTTGGAGCCCTCCTTCCTTGGTCCTCCAGTAGAGAGGTTAGAATAAGGGTACCCTTTTTAGTAGTCTATTCTAGTAGGGGAACCCTCCCCCAAAAAGTTGGTAAAAGGGCACTACTGGGGGACCTAGTGTTGCTCAGGGTCGGCCCAGGGTCGTTTGGATCAGACCCATTCTGTTTTGAAGGGGTTGTGGTTCTTGAAACCCCTCCAAAGAGGAGCAGGTCACTGGGTCAACAAAGTGCGCCTTTTTTTGGTATGCAAACACGTTCCTGAAAACTGGATCGGAGCCTCTTCGCAGCTTAAGATACATCAAGGATCCCAAGGCTCCCTTCCAACCACCAGCCTAACTCATCAAAGGGATATCCGCACCTACGGCGAGGCGACACACCCCCGCCACCTGTCAAAAAGAGAACCGAAGCCGTTCCGGGGTCCGGTAAAAAGAAAAAACACGGACACGCAACCATCTCTGGCCCAAGGGGCGACGAGATCGAGGGAATGGGACAAACAGTTCTTAAACGGTCAAAGAAGCATCTCCATTTGATTCAGTCCCTTGGAAAAAACAACTAGTGATAGATTTTCCCTTTTGAGACAACACAGGGGAATTCGACATATTCTTCAGTGGAAGAAAGTCGCACACTTGGGAAAGGACACGTTCATGGCACTCCTCGCCCCGGTCCGGGCCCGAGGGAGGCGTCCCAGCGGCTGGCGGAGGTATTCTTTCGGCGCCGCAGGTCTTGGCGCTGGAAGTTGGCGCCATAGGGCATCTGGCGAAATTCAAACCCGGCGGGTCGACCCCCATGGGCGTTTTCGCGCCCGGCGAGAAAGAAAAAGAAAGGGGGGGACAAACATTTCAAGAACATGTCTTCCAGTAGGCATAGGTTCCCTTTTAAAGCCAACAGAGAATCAAACATCGTCTTCAGCAATTGGATGGTCAAGCTACCTGGTAAGATATAATGAACCATGGTTAGAAGCGATACTCGCCTCAGTTACACCCATAACCATGGCCATGAAAACTACTAAGTTGGTTTTTTGCAACCAAGTAGGGCTGGCTATCCCTTAGCTTGCCGTTTCGGTGGTTGGCCTGCATCCGAGGTTCAGCTCTCCCTGACTTCCCCTTTGGTGGCCCGGTGGGCTCGGGATTTCGGATTGGGGTTCCCCAAACCACACCGAGAGCGGTTGATTCAAAGCCAGGGCTTGATTCCCTCTGCCCAAAGGGACTGGAGATGAAAAAAACAAAAAAAACTCGCAAATTGTTGCGAAACTTCGCCTAAATATATGGATGAACTATGGAAATCCAAAAGGTCCAATGGACGGCTTTGGACCACTGATTTCCCAATGTTTTTCTATCCGCCGCCGCTCTTTTCGTGGAAAAGAAAAAACGGATCCGGTTTTTCCCTGGGTCTGTCAAAGAATGGTTGGAAGGTATGCGCCAAAAACGTGCTAAATGGAGTGTTCTCCAAACAGGAGCGTCACTCCCAGATGGCGTGCGACATCCAACTTTTGGGTGGAGGGGAACCCTATGTTTTCCCCGCACAGAACATGGAAATGGGGGTCCATTTCCTCAAGGGCTTCCTTTAGTTTCGCCTCCAGCGCCAACTCAAGAGTTTAAAAGGGGTCCGTTAAGTTAAGAAACCTCCAGGCACTAGGAGCGGGGTGGACGCTTGACACTGCTAAATTGGCCCTATCCAGCAAAAACGAGCACGAATGTCGTCTGGGAATTGCTCAAATGTTCGGCAAGTGACACCTTGGATTTGTCCCTCACTTACCCCGAGGTCAACTCCTTTGAAAGGACTTGATAAGTTATCCTCCCGACCCATAGTTCGCTAGCGCCCAGGGGAAATCAACATAATATGTTATTGAAGGCCCTAACTTCCTGAGTGCACTGGAAAAAAAAAACTCCAAGCTTTCTATATACCACTAAACTATGGTCCAGCCCCAGAAAGCTTGAAGTCCAGGCACTCAGGAAGTGAGGCTCCCTTACCACCAGCTCCCTTTCTAGGTCCTCCAGTCGAGAGGTTAAAATCAAGAAACCCGATTTTCTTCTGTAGTCGATTTTAGTAGGGGGTTCCCCTCCCAACCAAAAAAAGAAACGGTGAGAGGTCGGGCACCAATTGTCGGGGGACCTATAGCTTACCACCAGCTCCCTTACCACCAGCTCCGCTACTACTCGAATAAAGGGAAAAAAGACAACAAAAAAGAAAACAAAAAAGAAGAAAACACAAAAAAGAAGAAAACAATAGGAAAACACAAAAAAGAAGAACACACAAAAAAGAAGAAAACACAAAAGAAGAAAACACAAAAGAAGAAAACACAACAGAAAAAAAAAGAAGAAAACACAAAATAAGAAAACACAAAAGAAGAAAACACAAAAGAAGAAAACACAGAAGAAGAAACACAAAAGAAGAAAACACAAAAGAAGAAAACACACAAGAAGAAAACACAAAAGAAGAAAACACAAAAGAAGACAACACAAAAGAAGAACACACAAAAGAAGAACACACAAAAGAAGAAGACACAAAAGTTGAAAACAAAAAAGACGAACACACAAAAAAGACGAACACACAAAAGAAGAAAACACAAAAGAAGAAAACACAAAAGAAGAAAACACAAAAGAAGAAAACACAGAATAAGAAAACACAAAAGAAGAAAGCACACAAGAAGAAAACACAAAAGAAGAAAACACAAAAGAAGAAAACACAAAAGAAGAAAACACAAAAGAAGAAAACACAAAAGAAGAAAGCACACAAGAAGAAAACACAAAAGAAGAAAACACAAAAGAAGAAGACACAAAAGAAGAAAACACAAAAGACGAACACACAAAAGAAGAAAACACAAAAGAAGAAAACATAAAAGAAGAAAACACAAAAGAAGAAAACACAAAAGAAGAAAACACAAAAGAAGAAAACACAAAAGAAGAAAACACAAAAGAAGAAAACACAAAAGAAGAAAACACAAAAGAAGAAAACACAAAAGAAGAAAACATAAAAGAAGAAAACACAACAGAAGAAAACACAAAAGAATAAAGCACACAAGAAGAAAACACAAAAGAAGAAAACACAAAAGAAGAAAACACAAAAGAAGAAAACACAAAAGAAGAAAGCACACAAGAAGAAAACACAAAAGAAGAAAACACAAAAGAAGAAAACACAAAAGAAGAAAACACAAAAGAAGAAAGCACACAAGAAGAAAACACAAAAGAAGAAAACATAACAGAAGAAGACACAAAAGAAGAAAACACAACAGAAGAAAACACAAAAGAAGAAAGCACACAAGAATAAAGCACACAAGAAGAAAACACAAAAGAAGAAAACATAAAAGAAGAAGACACAAAAGAAGAAAACACAAAAGAAGAAAACACAACAGAATAAAGCACACAAGAAGAAAACACAAAAGAAGAAAACATAAAAGAAGAAGACACAAAAGAAGAAAACACAAAATAAGAACACATAAAAGAAGAAGACACAAAAGAAGAAAACACAACAGAAGAAAACATAAAAGAAGAAGACACAAAAGAAGAAAACACAACAGAAGAAAACACAAAAGAATAAAGCACACAAGAAGAAAACACAAAAGAAGAAAACATAAAAGAAGAATACACAAAAGAAGAAAACACAACAGAAGAAAACACAAAATAATAAAACAACAACAAAAAAACGCAGCCCGCCTGCACCGCCGGCGCCTCTGTGCTTTCGGCCTCAGGCGCCTTGCGGCTTCCCCCGCGGCCGCCCCGTCTCGCGTTCGCCCGCGCCATGAGGGGCAAGCCGCGATCTTCCAAGGGATGAGCCAAAATGGCGAATGGAGCGTCTGGGCGGCGGCACGTTTGATATGCTGAAGAAGATCTTCAGAGTCACATTGAGCCAGAAAATTGGGGATCTTGGTAGCTTCACTGGGCTCAGATCCCCCGCTAAAGGTGAATAACTTTTAGCGGGTTAAATACGGAAACCAAAGCACTAAACCCTAAACAGCTAAAAAGCTAAGGGGATGGCAGGGAGCCACCAAGTTCATCTATGGGTGTGTCTAACATAGGCGACCTCAAAAGGGTATCCTCCAACAAAAAGATATGAATATGAAGAGGCAGCATCTCATGACACGACACATGTGTGTTTCATGATAAGATGAATTGCTTCAATCGTGCCCCGCAACCCCATTATTCAACACATGTTTACTCGTTTAGTAGTTGATGTTAAAGGCATTTACACCTCCAGCAAGTGGGAATAGCTTTTATTTCTAGCGCTGGAGGTCTGGGGTGAACAGGCAGTTTGGTGTATGGGTCTAACAGTTCCCCTCTAAGCATATGAAGGAGGACAGGAGGTGTCTCTTCAAGATGATGACAGTGTTCCAAAAGCCTTCTGGACTCTTCCATACTGGGAAAAAGGGATACCCCTATGTGAGAGTCATCAGTGTCACCCAGGGTCTTCAGTTGAGCTAGGAGTATTCAGCCCTCCCAAACATTCAGTAGATGTCAACCATGGAGGTTTTGTGGCATGCAGGTCGGTGGCTCAAAGCGTTGCCCTCGAATTTTATCGGATTCCAAATGATTCCAAGATCCTTTCCAAATCCCGAACGGGAACTCCCGCAAGGATTGTGCTCCTTTGTGAGGGTACCTATTTTGGAATGGGTAAAACGGAAACCAAAGAGGAACCAAACGATTTTGAGGATCACACAAGACACGTACCCCCTGCCCACAACTCTTGCTACGTCCCGACCTGACTTCAGGACTCTCGATCCTGAAACCAACTTGCAGGACTTGGTCATAATATGGCTGTGGCTCAAATAAATGTACCAAAATGGCACCTTGGCAAATGGAACCAAAGACTAAAACCCGCGGCTTAGCTCTTTAATTTTCAGCCACATATTATTTGTTTGACCCCTGAAAGCATTTTGTTGGTTTTGTCGGCCAGGGGCACCACCCTGAGTGAACAAGTGGAAAATGGCGAAGGGTGACCATAGGACGGGGCTGAACTCGGATCCACTGGGTTAGGAATCCTCAGAATTCGAACCAACTGCAACTCTTTTTTTCAGAGGAACGACCCAGTCCCAGACCAAAATCCCTTGGTGCCCTATATTTGGGGGATTTGAGGAATCTGCAATCTACGAAGCCCCTTGAAAAGCCAACACCATTTGGGGTCCTTGGACCCTCTGGGAGTAGCATCCAACACCCCAGAAGGGGCCCCAATTGGGGCTTGGGAGGATTGGGAGGCGCTGGCAAGAGCTCGATCCACTTCGGGCCCAAAAAAACGCCTGTCCTGTCGGCGCTTAGGTGTTCAACCTGCTTAGTTCATCCCTTCCCCCCATTATTACTAGGTTTTCCAGTAATAGGGAAGCCTTCCCCAAACAAGGGTAAAAGGGCACCTCGCTGGGGGACCTAGATTACGTGCCCCCGCCCATACCGCCCCATAAATAAACGTAGCGGATTGAGTAGGTTTGCACCTTGGCTACAAGTATAGCAGGCGTAGTGCTCTTATCACCATGGCTGCGGGCTGACCACCCACGCAACGACGCAACGCCCTCAGCCAGGCATCTCCAAATGCGTCTGCTCGATGGAGAGGATCGCGACGCGCTTCTTTAGCCTGCTGAGTCACACTCAAAACCGATTCGGTATTAAAATGGGCCCAGGACCATGTTTCAAGAATTTTCAGACGGCGGACTTCCGCCGCCATGTCTGCCTTGGGATTGTCCCCTAACCTCCAGCAGGTTTTGAGCAAGTGACTCAACTGAAACAACGGCTTCCAGTTCAGGGAGCTCTTCACGGCAAAAAACGCCCAGTCCAGCTGCATCACTTTTGACCATTTGTTGGTGAAACATGGTCAGTTTGTTGGTGACCATGGATATCCACTGCACATCAGTTGGTGAAACGCCCAATGTTCGGCACAAAGCAGTAGCTGTGGTTAGGTGAGCCAGCCTTTTGGTGGGTGTTGATTTGAGGGCAGCGCCCCCTCCCCCACAGAGGTTGACAAACGGCCACCACTGGCAACCGCAATCTGGCAAACGCCCACGCCCAGGGTACACCATGGTACACCAAAGCTATGTTCAGATTCTGTTTCATGTTTCGACCGCCCTATGTGACATATAGGACTAGAACCTCCAGTAGAGAGGGTACCAACATTTTCTCTTTCTGTAGTATACTTTTGTTAGTAGGGGAACCCTCCCCAAAAAATGTTGGTAAAAGGGCACTACTGGGAGACCTAGAAAAGAAACCCAAAGCTCGGCTGATACCTGAGTGGGGGGTTGGAACATCCCCTTCCAAAGAGATTTTTATTTGACCCAAGTCCTAGGGCCAAGCAAGTCCATCCCAATAAAGGTTACGGGAACCTTCCCGTTGACCTTTGCCACCAGCTCCCTTCTACCGAAAACGGATTGAAACCATCTACAAATGGCAGTGGGCGGGGGGAGGGGGTTGATGCGAGGGGGGGGGAGGGGGTCCTCTTGAACAAAACCGCCTTCGCTTGTCCAGGATCTGGGACAACAGCGGCCTTGAACAAAAAAAAGCAGCCCAAAGGGAGGTCAGAGGGTGCTGGGAACGTTTCAATAAAACCAGGGGAGGTGGTTTCATGGTTGAAACACAAGCATGGTTCTGGAACATGGAACAACCAAGCAAGTTTTGAAGGGCCCAAACATGGGGTGTGCCCGTGGAGAAAGTATGGGTCTTCCAATTGAAAGTTTTGGCCAATGGCAAAGGACCGTTTGGTTGTGTAAAGGGCTTGGGGAAAAGCGACAGGCAAAGCCCGCCACAACTATCCGCTTGCATTTTTCGCCCCCCGGACAAAAAACATAGATATATCTCCAGGAGTGATCGATTCCAACTCAAACCAACAAGGGCAAACATACCCATTGCAGGCGAGCCACAACACACTAGGTAACAAGGGGTTGCCTCGTGGAATGCACACCTTGCTTTTCATTGTAGTGGAACTGGAAGCACTGGGATAGCGTGATTAGTGCGACCATCACCCGAACGAATACGTCCCGTGAAAAACTGTGAAAACATATTTCCACTGCCCAACCCTTGGTATGGTAGCAAAGCAAAACACACACCTGGACCAGGTACCCCTTACCATAGATGACTTCCCCTTGTGTTTTGAACCTGAAAGCACTGGGACAAACAACTTCTGTGTCTGAGCAAACTTCTTTTCCCAGAAGAAATGGGGGAATGGATTACCCTTCCACCCTTTTCACACGGAATCTGACGTTTGGGACCAACAGGTCCCTTGAAAAACGGAACATGGTCCAAACCAGGCCCCCCCCCCCGACGTCGAAGGGCTCCGGCTGTGAATGAGAAACTCTCAGACGAACTCCGCCAGCGGCGCCTCATGTTCTCGAACTCCATGTCAGTGAGCCTCGTGGAGGGTGTGGGAGGGAATTGGGAGTGGGGAGTGGGTGGGGGGGGAGGGGAATTGGGTGTGGGGAGTGGGGGGGGGAATTGGGTGTGGGAAAGGGAATTGGGAATTGGGAGTGGGGAGGGGGGAAGGGGGAACTGGGTGGGAGTGGAGCCTTTAGGATGGAAATGTCCAAAAAAGGGCTTCAGTTGTTCATATCCGTGTCCCTGCCCCGGTGGATACACCGCTGCGGGGAGTTATATTTAATCAACATCTGGCATCAGAAATTGTCTATCCCAAACCCATGGTAAAGAACTTAAAGAACGGCTGCGCCTTATGGCTAACATCTACCCCTGTGTTTCTTGCGGGTGAGGCAACCAACCGAGATGGATCCTGAAACTTTCTTGGAATTGGACGGCTCTTGGAATTCCCTTGCCCAAGGATTTCCGAGCCTCCGCAAAAGCCTCCGGCTCAATCAGCTTCCCTCAAAACGTGCTTGGAGCCCGGCGGCTTGAAGCTTTTCTTCAAATTAAGCCACAAGAATGCAACTCCCAAGCAATCACCCACAAAACCACCAATCCAAACGACCAATCACATGGGTTACCAAACTCGAGGGGTTGGAGTTGAACAAAACCACCAAAACAACAAGTGCTGCTGTTAAGGCGGCCGTCTGGGCGGCCTCTTGGTCAGGGCGGCCGTCTGCTTCTTCACCTGAAACCAATGGCAGCAGGCAGTTGAACCTTGAAGATCCGGGATTTCAAGGGGGGAATAAACATATGGTCCCTTTTTCGCACACCGAAGTCGCCGCCCTGTCAAGGGAATCCCGAAAAGCGCTCCCTGGAGTCTCCATAACCCTTAAAAAATGGTGTCATTACCCAAAATAATCGGATCATTGACCCATTTTCAAAGGGTCATGGAGACTCCCGGTCCATGTCTTTTTGACAACTCACCCACATGAGTTGAATGGCTTCTGACAAGAAACATGCCGCCAAGTACCCGGAACGGAATGCCAGCGTTTTCCCCGCGCCGATTCAAAGAGCGGTCCTGAGTCCGAGCTCCAAAAATATAAAACAAATCCAGTAGTGATAAATTCCTTTTTCAACCAACATGGGAAATTAACAAAATAGTCTTAAGCAAATGGAAGTACATCCGAGTGGCCAAAGTGTTGAAGTTGTTGCTTTTGGTGTTCCTTTCAACCACCTCACCATGAACTGAGGTAGAACCAACTAGAAGATGCCGAATCATTCCTGCTAGGTCCTCCAGTAGAGAGGATAGAATAAGGGTACCAACTTGTTTCGGTAGTCTACTTTAGTAAGGGAACACTGCCCAAAAAAAGAAACGGTAAAAGTTGGCACCTAGCTGGGGGACCTAGCCAGCCTTCTAGCCTGGTCATCGGTCATTTCTTGAACAGATCCCCGGCATGGCCACGGCCGAAAGTACAGGGATCAAACTTCCTTCCTCCCACTATCATACTGTGAATCGAAATTATGCACCATCTGGCTGTGGGTCAAAATTATGTACTCAAAATGGCTTGCCCTGCCAAAATGGAACCAAGCACTGGAACCTGCGGCCTGGTTTATTTGAAATTAGCCACCCTTCGCAGCAGCTTCAAACGATCTTTCAGCCAGATGGCCACCTGACCGTAGCACAGATACGGTCAGGTGGCCTTACCATGTCGCAAGTAAACCAACCATCAAAGGGTGAATTCTTCTTCTTCTCTAGCTGCGGACGGTGCGCGTCGCTATCAACATGCACGGCTGGTGTTCAGCCCGCGAAATCGGGCTGGATGGCATCCAGTCTGTGCTGGATGCCACGATGCCAGAGTTCCCACTCCGTGGGAAGCTGGCTTGCCACTTCGGCCCCCAAGCTCAACATACTACGGGCATGTTGCGCAAAACCCCTAGCGACCACCTGGCAAAGCCCCGGGGGGTACTCCTTGGCCGCCGCCGTGCGGAAAGCCCCCCTTGCATCTCTTCCCACCAATGCCATGTGAGCTCCCCTCGCATGATTGCATCGGCCATGGTCGCCTGCAGCTCTGATGCTGTCCCTTACCCCCGGGAGCCGCACCAGAAGCAGCGTGGTTGGCTTCCGACTGGGGGCCCCCAATGTGCATTGGTCGAAGGAGATGACCGACACACAACGCAGCCTCTTCAGCAGCCTGCTGGGCAAGGGTCTACCTAACCAGCTAGCGTACTGTGGATGCTCCAAAAAGAAGCATCCTCCAGCTGCCGCAAACCACCACGCAGCATCGATGGCAAAGGCAAGCAAACGATTAGCCACATACACCTGCTTAGCCTGCTTGGCCTTGAGCCCTTCCAGCCCGTACAGAGCCTCCGCTGACCTCAGGGGAGGGGGGCCGCCCTTCCTGAACCTCGCAGCCGACCAAGATTCGCAGGGAGGGCCGCAGCCTCCGCCCAGGATCTGTCCGCTCAAGATCCAGTTCTTCCACTTGTCTGCATTGTCCGTGTTGAGCAGATCACCCATCTCAGCATCAATGCAAATGTCCACCGTGAGCGCGAAGAGCACTCCCCCATCGATCCACTGCTCTCCTTCTATCCAATGAGGGATGTCTCCATCACGCCTCTGCCCTCCGAAGAAGTTGACAAAGACCAGTACCCTGAGGCTGACCGCCATGGCTCCCACTGACAGCCCTTCCATGGCAAACTGGCCCGCTTGCCCTACGTGTTCCCCTTGATGCGATTGCATGACCACCGCAACAGGTCGCTCTTCCTGCTCCGCCTCTCCTCTCCCTTCCGGAGCAGGCCACTCAGTCGCTTCCTCTCTCCTACCCTGCATTTTTTCAAAGGGCATGTTCTCCCAGTCATGACCTTGCCTCCTGTAACGCCTCTCTTGTCTGTGCTTCTTGGGACGCAACGGGGGGTAAGCGCACAAAGGGGGTTTTGGCCGGGGGCGCGAGGGCCTTGTGGGGTGCCCATCCCTCCGACCGAAACTGCTGGGCCTGCTCCAGTGTTTGCTGATCGAGCTGATCCGAAACCCCCGCCGGCATGGGCGGGAAACACGCTTGTGTGTGCTCTCTACATGCGGGTTTGCTGTGGAAGTGCCTCACCAGTCTAATGCGTTGATGGAAACACTTGCCGCACGCAAGACATGTATCCCCCGCTGCCCAACTGCGGTTGGGCCTCTTATATCCATGCATCTTTGTGGCATGCATGGCTAAGGCCTGTCTGCTTTTCCACGAGGTTCCACATTCATCGCACCAGAAGGTGTCCCTCTGCTGCGGAATCTCTGCCTGTGGGAGGCGCGGTTGGGGCACAGTGACCCCTTGGTGAGCGGCTCTGTCAACAAATCTACGCTCCCAATCCTGCATGCCCACTTGATTCGCCTGCGATCTCGCACAAGCCTTTTCAGCGATCTTCAACGTTTTTCCCCAATCCTGGGCATGCATGATGTGCTTGAGCCAAGCCCGAACATTTTCTCCTTGGGGCAACTTTCTCCGAGGGGCATGCGCAACCAACCACTCACAGTCCTCCTTCACATGCGCAATCCAAGCACGGTCATCTCCCTCTGCCCCCAAAAGCATCGCCCACAAAATGGGCGGTGCTATGTGCAGAGCCCTTTTCACATACCGGAGCCTAGCCAAGGACAACCTCTGCCGAGGTGTCAGGGTGCCCAGCCGACCTGCCGCATCCCTTGCCCCCACCTCAAAGCAAGGCTTGCCCCCCTGCGCCTTACCCACCATCTCTGCCTGCCAGGCAGACAGATCTGCCTGCCACCGGTCAAGGTCCTGCCCTGCTACCCATGACCATACATGCACATTGTATGCGTGTCTGGTGACAACAGTGGCTTCAAAGACTTGCTTTTTGACTCTCATGTCAGCATGCTGATGCTTGTAGAGAGTCTTGCGCAGGGGACCATACGCACTGGCAGCCGCGGCCGCTCTGGCCCTCTTTTCACGCTCCGGCTTGGCCGACTCCTGGATCCAAGTTCCTAAGTGCTTGTAAGCATGTGTGACCGCTATTTCCTGGGGTCCGGCTTGGGTGGCCAGTTCGAGCTTGCCCTGCTGCTGGTTGTGAATCTGATCCCTCAAGATTTTACTCTTCCTCCCTCTCATTTGCAGGAGCATTTCCGTCTTGCCTTGATCGTAGTTGACCTGCAAGCCCCTCTGAGCCATCGTGTCATCAACCAGAGCCCCCAACACCTTCATGTGCGACACCAACGAATCACTACTATCCGCAGCCACCATGACAGCAAGATCGTCAAAAAAGACCACATCCAAGCAACCATTTACCACATGCCGGGGACCTTCATCGCTGAGGAGTTCATCCATGCGGGCCTGCGCCATACAAGGCACGCCCGCTTGCTTGATTCGCCTGTGCAAGTCTTTCATAGCCGACGTCATGGCCATGTTGAAAAGCACATCCCCTACTGGGTCCCCAGGCCTGGTGCCCCGGTGCGTCTGGACAACAGTATCTGTGCCTGTCATGCCAAAGTGACTTCCCGTCAACATGTCCGCCAAGACCTGTTCGTCATGACTGCCTCCCAAGCCAGCCGCATTGTCCTGCCTGGCTCTCTCCCTCAACCTATCCACTTCCTCCGACGCAACTCCAAGCTGGGCAAGCACCCTACAGAGACCTGCGTCGTCCAATGGGTGCTGCACCAACGCTTGCCGGATTACTGTGTAAAAGGCAGCTCTCAGATCCGTAAAAAGGACCCCCACTGACTTCTGCTGCCTATGCCCATGTGCAACCAGCGCCTGAACCATATGGTGGGCCATATCAACTCCATGCCTGCGTCTCCCACCCATCTGTGTGTCACATGCCTGGGACTCCCATTGGCCTGCCAACCGGTCCCTCAAGAGCGAGTGATGCATCTTAGCAAGATGATCCGAAACCAAAATAGCCCTGTATGACTGGGCCTGGCTGGCTGGCCCTTTGCCCTTGAACAACGGAACAAGCAACCCTCCCTTCCACGCTAGCGGCTCCCTCTGGATCAAGAGGGCCTTTGTGAAGAGCGGGAGCAACTTCCAACCCAACTCAGTTCCACCCGCTTTCAAGACTGCAACGTCCAATCCATCGGGACCTGGAGCTTTTCCATTTTTAAGCTTCTTGAGCTTGCCCATGATTTGTCCAATTCCCGGGAACGAGTCAACGTCTTTGGCAACCAACGGCAACTCAGGCACACGCTCAACCACTTCCACAAGTTGTTGCTGTATCATTACCTCCCCAGCTTCCTGCATGGCAAAATGTCTCATGAAGGTGTCTTGCATCTGCTGGTGTGTTTCACACACCTCTCCATCAAGGGTTTGCATCTTGGGGAATGCTCGCGCTCCTCCTTTCTTTCCAGAGCCAGGCGCCAAGACCCTTCGCACAAGGCCATAAACCGTTTTGGCGTCTCCGAGCTGCCCCGCCGCTTGCAAATTATGAAGCGCCTTGACCAAGTAAGCATTTCTGTCCCTCCGGAGCAGGTGCCTCAGGTTGGCATGTACAACCTTGATTTCCGCTCTCATCTGCTCATGCCACAGCTTACCATGGTCATCATGGCTGGTGCTTCTCATCAAAGCCCAAATTTGTTTCTTCCATGCCACCAAGGCCCAAGCTTCCTGCGACATCCAATATGCCTTCTTTCCACCCGTGCTTTTCCCAAAGACCTCCTGGCTCTTCAGCTTAATGGTGTCAACAAGCTGCTTGGCGTGCGTGTCTACATCCACGCCCCAATCAACGTGTTGCACCTCTTTCAGCTTTTCAACAAAGGCTCTCTGCAGCTCCGGGTCAACTAGCTTGCACGGGTCCAGCTTGGGTTCCTTTCGTTTAACCATGCTAATACATCCTTCGATTTCCAAGCACACTGGCAGGTGATCTTCGTGAATGCAGCCAGTGCCAAAATCCTCAACAACCCAAGATTTCTGAACCAGGTTCTCAAGACTGCCTCCACACATAACATAGTCCTTTCTAAACCAATTGCCCTTTGGGTGCTTCCATGTTGTGGTGCGCCCTTGATGCCATTGGCTAAAGGTGGAGGGCACGATCATGTCCGTCTTGGCACAAAACTTTTGCAGCGCTTGCCCAGCTTCGTTGGTTTTCTCAGCTCCCAGCATTCCATAGTGCTGGGTGAGTTCGTCAGCAAGCGGTGCATTAGCATCTGCCATGAGCACTACCTGTCTTCCAAAGCCAAACTTGTGGACTACATGTGACCTCAGTCTTCTGCCCAGCAAACATGGTCGGGGCGTGAGCAACTACCCACAGCCATTTGCCAATGCAGCCTTCGGAGGTGACCATAAGCAACCTGGGCTCAGCGTGCACCACTACATTTTGCATGTCCGCAAGGGTGACCAGTGATCCTTGCGGATCCCTCCCTACCGGCAACTGGTGGTTTACCCACAACTCGCACCCGTGGTGCACCGCTTGCCCGCACTTGCTCGCCCCTCCCCCAACGATCCTGTAGGAGACCGTGTCGAAGGAACATGCATCGGTGCGCGCTTCTTGGATTCCTATGACATGGACACCCATTTGGTGGGCCTGTCTGTCAATGACGTGTGTCTTCCCAAGCTCATGCCTACCCTGCTCAACTTCCTCTCCATGCCTTGATTTCCTCAAAGAGAGAACATTGCTAGTCATGAACTTGAGTTTCACCACCTGCTGTTCAATCTGCTGCCGCTGCAATCCAAACCTCAATTGCTCAGCAAGTTGGGGAGTCGTCCCGGGTCTTCTGATACGCAGTGTTCCGCTCTGGTGCAAACCCGGCATAGCCCTGGCAAAATTTGCTTCGGTCTGAACTCTGTCAATGACCTGTAGCCACTTAGCCTCTTGAGGTTGACTGGCAAGGCCATGAAGGTGGCTCCAATTGACCTTTCCCAGCCTCACCCCCTTGGCGGCAAGTTTAGCCAGGGCATCAGCAAGTTCATTCCAAGGCATTCCCGTGTGCCCTCGAACTTCCTGCATGCTCATGTCTCTGTCCCGGAGGAGGCCTCCAAACTCACGCACCAATTGTGACAACACAGGGTGGGCACTGACAATGTGCTTTCCTTGCGCAAGCCTTTCACTGAGCTGAAGATCAGGGTAAATAGTTGATTGTTCAGGAACCTCATTGGCCAACACATACGCCTGAGCAACCAACAGAGCAGTGAACTCGGCAGCAATGTTTGTTGCCGCTTCAGCTCCTACCCACTCTTCTTGCTGGGGGGCCAATTCAACTGGTCCAGCAAGGACGCCCTTAAGCGCAAAGGCACATCGTCCTTCCATGTCTCTGGTTTCACTGACAACAACCACCGCCCAACCAGCTCCCTCCTTGGACGTGGACCCGTCAACAAAACAATGCACAATCGGCATCTGCGTGGATTCGAAGACCCCTTGCCAGGCCAACGCGATTTGGGCATGCTCATGCAAATCCACATTGCTAGGGACCTTATCTAAAGGGGCCTCCCAAGGCTCACAAAGTTTGGCAACCCACCCCAGATCCCCAAAGGCCGAATCGATTTGGAGAACAGGGGGAGTGAGGGCCCGACTCAAACAAAGGGTAGTCCTACTACACTGAGCTTGGGTGCCTGTAAGCGGCATGTATTGCGCACTGGCCTTCCCCGCACAATTGGCGGTGTCCGACGGAACGACCAGGCTATTTACAAAAAGGCGCTTGTGCCTGATCTGTGACTCACCTGAGGGTGCCCCCGAAGTTGCCTCTCTCCCCCATGTCATCATATCGCCACCACTGCCTTCTGCTCGCGTGTGGCCGAGGAGCTCGAGCATCTTTCTTCTGGAACGCCTCTACGCGGATGTGGTCTCCACTGCGTAGTATGAAGCGCTCATGTTCTTCGCATTGCTTGCCCTGCACCCAGAGAGTGGTGTGTAGGGCTCGATCCTGGAACAGGCCCACCGCATTTGCCGCTTCGATGAGCTCCTTCACATTGGCAAATTGGTGCGCCACCCTTGCTTCCCTATGCAGCAACTCTCCATTCCACAGGATGTCAACCAGAATCAGTCGATCGGCTGGTTGGGGCAAGTCCTGGATGGTCTCAAGGAGTATGTGGACCTGCTTCTCACCTTTCCGTCCAGCTTCTGCTTGCTTCACCAGATGCCACCTGAAGATTTGGTTGTCCTCCTGCCACATTTCCTGCATGAGCTGCGTGGTGTAGCTCTCATCCTTTCCCGCTCTGCTACCATCACAAGGGGCAGCTCTGGGCACAAAGCCAAGCCTCCTCGTCACCATGCTGCACATTCCATGGCTGCCCAAACTAATGGACGGGGAGGCTACACTACTCTCCAGGGTACTTAGAGGAGCCCATCCCTCAAAGCTCACACTCGCAGTGTTAGGGCTAGATTGGGCCGCCCCTGACCCACTGGACATTGCTGGCGCTTCATTTATGGATTTTTGCGCATCTTGCCTGGGTCTTTTACTGCCCTGCTCACTAGACTGGCAGTCTTGGCTCGAAGGCTCTTCATCTTCTTTTGTGGGGTTCTCATTGCAGTAGATGGTGAAAGCTGAGCCTGGGTCTACCTGTCTCTGTACATCTGGCTGATCAGCCGGCCAATAAACATCTGCCATGAAGGTGAGACAGTCTTCCGGCTGCGTGCACAGGTGGCTGATTCCTGCGTGAGCAATTGCAGCAACTCTAGTGATTTCCCGAGGCAGGAACATCACCCTTCTCTCAACAGGTCCGTGCTGTCCTCCTCTCAGCAACTGAAGCAAAATTGGGCTCCATCCCGGCCGTAGTTCATGCCGATCGAGGACAATGACGTCGGCTTGCTCATGTTCGTCAATTTGGCCAAGTGGTGGGGAAATCTCAAAAATCTGAGGTTGCCTGAGCCCCGTGTCTGCCCATGTCCTCATGACGTATGGCTCCATGTCCTCATTGTCGTGCCTGGCTTGGTCCGGGAAAAGACAGTAACGCGGTACTGCATGCTGGTACCTGAATGACTGCAGATTCGACAGCTGCTTTTCTTGAGGCTGCCCATGATCCGGAACTCCTTGAGCTGCCTCCCTTTGCAGCTGCTCAATCATCCCAGGGTCAGGTTCCACTTGCAGAGGTAGGTGGTGTTGCACATGAAATGCAATCTGCAGAAGCGCCCCTGGTCGGACATCATGTACCACTTCCGGGCGCACCTGTTCCCCTTGCAACTGAACCTCACAGTCATGTACTTGACAAAGGTGCTGCATGTCCACCTGCTGGAGGATTTGCTGCCTGTTGACCCTCGGTGGGATGACTCTGGCATGGTAGTCCGCTGGCCCTCCCGGCACTGCTAGCTCTAGCAACACCGGCTGCATTCGGAAAATGGCTCTGGTACGCTGCGCCGCCGTGGACATGATGTAGACCGTCGCCATGGTATCCCCGATGAGGTCCACAGGTTGCGGCTGCACAAAGTCCAATTGTAACCCCGGCAGCTCTTGTACTTGCCAAGCCGTGGCAACTAACTCGAGCAACCTTTGTGGGGTGGTGTCTGCTTCAACCCACAAGGCTCCTCTATCTCGTCCCGGCATGAAGGTGAGAACCAATCGCCTGGGCCGCATCAGTAGGAGAGGCCCATCTGGATTACGTTCTCGTTCCCCTCCCTCTTCTTGGCCGTCTTGATGTTGATTAGCTTCTTCCGGCTCTTGTGCACCGAAAGGTCCCGTCATTTCCTGCTCATAGGCCTCCGGCTCCAAGCTTCCTTGCCCTCTAGGATGTGCATGTTGCGTGTTGTCCTTGCGTTCTCGCAGCAGGTCACATGGCTGATGGCTAGTGCTACCTCCGGAAGATCTGACAGACACTATTGGTCCATCAGGGGTCCTATGGCCTTCACTGGGCCAAAGTGGGTTTTTTGGGCAGGGGTCCCGATTGGAAATGTCCAGAGTTCTTCCTCTGAACGCAGGGCGCCCCTTGCCCATCATGCTGGTGGCTCTTCTCTTGAGCTCTTGCTGGGGTCTTTCCGTTTTGTTCTGACATCTTGGGTCCAGTGATATTTTTTTTTGACGCCAGTCCCGGTGGGTCTATTGCTCTGAGCTTCGCCTGAGCTTGACTTTCCACCGCAACTGAGTCCCAACTTATAGCCTTGCTAACTACCACTCCTCCCTGCAAATCGTTGAGATCTGCTCGGATGGGACCATCTTGGTTGAAGAACCTTATCTCCGTGGTTGTAGCAAAAGCAACATCATTGGGTTTGGCCCGCCTTTGAAGGTTAGGCTCTTTGTCACTTTTCTTGATGCTGGTGACAATCTGATGTGCCCCTTCATCGCACCAGCATGATTCGTTCCACTCGTTTTTGATTGGGGTCTGCAATTGAAAGTGCAAGCAATTTGCTCTCAAGCTAGCGAGCTGTACACTTACAAAGTCTTCTTCCCATGTGACCGAGTGAGACCAATGCAAAAGCGAAAAACAGTGATCTGAGCCCTTCACTCGCTGTACATGTCCGACAGTGGCTCCCCTGCTCACGTTTGCCACTGAAGCTGCCCATTGTGCCCAACATGTACAGCAGCTCAAAAAAGCGCGCCAGGCTCCTCCGGCTTCTCTGCGTGCTTGCCCCTTGGACTTCTCTCCCTTTCGTACTTCTCCTTTTCGCCTTTGCCCGCCTGGACCATGCCCTCTTGCTCCTTTGCGGCTTGTAGCAACTGGCTCATGGATTCTTTGACCTTCGCACCCTTGGCTTTGAATGCTGCCATGGACGCTGTGTCGGCCATCTCCTGCTGGGTGTCCATGACATTCTCCTTGGACTCCTCTGATGGTTCCCCTATCTCCGCCACTTCTGCCGTGGCATCCTTGAGCCCTTGCTTGGCCTTTTTCAGGGATTCCTCCGCTGCCTGGTACTGCTCCATGAAGTTCTCCTCCTCCTCCACGAACTGCTTGATGTGCAACTGCCAGGTGTTGATGCTCTCTGAGAGGTAGCCCTCCCATGCTTTGAGCCTTGATGAGTAGGCTGTCTGCATGGTTTCGAGGTGCTTCTTCGCGTTGCCCAACTCCGTGGTGCGCTTGTGGATGTCCCTGGTTCCCTGAGCCTCCGCATCTCGAAGGGCCTGCCTTAGCGACTCCGGGATGCTGTCCTCCGGGAGTTTCTTGACCTCCGCCAGGATGGCACTGAGCTGGTGTTGCTGCTCTGGTGGCTGATGCTCTTCCTTGGGCGGCCATGATGGCAAGGATGCCACAGGCCATGAGGGCCAGGAAGGCCCGGAAGGCCCACCTTTGACTTCGGGTTGGGGTTTTCCTTTCCCTTTGCCCTTTCCCTTGGGGGGGCCCTTGGCTGCTTGCACAGTCGCCCATGGCGGGGGGGGAGCATGCTTGATCTGATACGTGCTGTAGGCCGAGTCCCACCATTCCGTGCCGGGAGCCTGCTGGTGAGCACTGGTTGCTCTTGTCCTCTGAGACTGGCTCCTTTTGCGTGGGCTTTTGGGCCTCTGGCTGCTCCTTGCGGCTGAGGCCTTCCATGCCTCCGTTGTGACGTCCCACCTGCTGCCACATCTTTGGCAGTAGGTTGCCTTCGCCTTGTTGAGGATGCTGCATTGTGCACACCTCCATGGTTCCATAGGCCACTCTACTCGGCTCTGCCTTTGAGCCGAGTGGTGCCCCGCCAGGATGATCTTGGCCTTGTGGATGTTCTCCTGGGTGCGCTCCACGGGCTTGAGGACCACCAGGCGTGCCCAAGTTCTCCGCCTCCGGTCCTTGCGGTGTCGAGCGGACTCCTTGGTCGTGTTGGGTCGCGGGCCTGAGAGGCCACGCTGGGGTTCGCCTCGAGGTCTCCCCCCTCGAGCCAAACGCCTAAGGGTGAATTATAATATTTCACCAACCTGAAATAAGGTCGTTATGATTCACCCAGAATTATGCACCATCTCAGAAAGCCTGGAATGACGACTCCCGGGTAAATACCAACACACAATGGCTTCAACCATGGTTTCAAAGTGGTCGGGTGGGAACGGATTTTGTCCATCCACAAGCTGCTACTGTGACAAGATACCTGGGTCGTTCTCCTCGAAACCGCAGATTGTGATTGGAGTTAGCACGTGTTACAAGACTTGATGGTTCTCAGCAGGGAACGTGGGAATGGCATCCGCTATGGCTTCCTCGAAGGGAATCCCCAGGTTCATTCCCAACACCTTGGGTCGGGCCCTACTGGGCACCAGCAAGAAGATATACGTAGTAGATATCGTCACCCAACTCTGGGTACAACGTGCACAAGGTATCCAGACCCGTTGCTGACTCGCCCAAGGATCAATCAACATCTTTCGTGGCCACTCCAAACTCAGTTGTTCAGTGACCCTGGGAAAAAAAATGGAACCCTTCTTTTGGGGCTTGGACCATTTTAGTGGGGCAGCCACCAAAAAAAAGGAAAATAATTGGAGCCACTGGACAACTGAGCAAAGATAAAGGTCAGCGAGTGCACAGCTGAGACTGTGCAATATATGTTGTTCGGTGCCCTTTGCGGGGGCCGGGAGAGAAAAAAGGGAGGGCTAAAGCAAATCGCGGCTTTCAGGGGAGTCCATCATGTTCAGGTCGAGCCAAAAACTCATATGACTCACTTGCCCTGGTCGGACCTGGCATACAAGGTGATCACCTGTTGGAACCTTGACTAAACACGGGAACCCAAAACAGGAAAACCCAAAGGTCCTTTCAGGTCGGTTCGCTTTGGTTGCAAGTGAGATGATTGCAACCATCAAACCACTCCGTCTCACACACTCTCAAATGCACCTCCATCTCGATCTCTTGTGGTGTCTGACCTCGTGAACTTTCGAAATCCAACACCCCGAAACGGAAGCCCAAAGTCACAAAACACGTGAAGTTCCGGAAACACAAGCCCAGTGCTTCCAGGCAACCCACTATAGTGGGGGCTACCTCTGGGCCTTACATCATGGTGTCCCCTGGTTTTACTATTGTGGCTTGCCTGGAGGCACTGGAAAAAAAAAGTATGGAATATTTGGGTGCGTCTTCTTATGAGCCCCGCCCCTGTTTCAGTTGTGTAAGGGACATCCGTAGCAAAAAACCGCTGCCATCGGGGGATTGCCGAGGCTTCCCCTGAGCAACCGCTTAGTTGCTGCTGCCTCGAAGTACTGTCGGTACCAGATAGACCAAACCAAATGGAATATCGCTTTCGCAAATGATTATTTACTCCAAACATGAGAAGGGGGAACCCTATACTCAGTTGCCCAAAGGACCTGCAACTAAAAGGTTAACCTTTTGAGGCCATGACCAAATATGGACCAAAACGGAAAAGATTCGCCCAGACCCCAAAATTGCAGTGGCCGGTTGTTGTTGCTTTGAAGCTTTGAACATCCCCTACTCAGTTGCCCAAAGGACCTGGAACTAAAAGGTTAACCTTTTGGGGCCATGACTAAATATGAACCAAAATGGGAAAACCAAAAGGTCAAAAGGTCGGCTTTGAACAACTGAGTTGAACATCCCCAAAGTTGCAAATGGTTGCATAGCTTGCTGGTACCTTAAACTAGATTCTCCACTAAAGAGGATAGAGTAAGTTGGTACCCTTTTTTGCTGTAATCTATTTCAGTAGGGGATTCCCCTCCCAACCAGTAACCAAAAAAGGGGTGAAAGTTGGCACCTAGCTGGGGGACCTAGTTAAACATCAAAAAGGACCTTTTATTGAAGGTGCCGAACAGAACCGATCACATTGGCTTGGTTTTGGACCTCATCATCTTGGGCCTTGAAAGGCGGTCCTGTTTGAGGCTTAGGGTGATATTCAGCTGCACTCTATCTGGTGGTTTGGATTGGTGGTTTGGTGCTTGTGGAGTGGTTTCCAATGTATCCCCTACAAGAACTAGGGGCCCCAATCCAAATCCAAACCGCCAAAGAAATGAGGGCTTGTGAACATGTCAGTGGTGCTTGCGCTATATGTGTCACTGGTTGATTCGCTAACTCCACCAACAAAATGGAGAACATGGGGCTTGCAACTGTTTCTGCTGCTTGAGTGTGTTGCTTTTGAGGGGACGCTTGCCAAAGAAAAGGCTCGTTGATTCTAAGCTGCGATTGCCCAGAAGAGGAGCCAAGGGATGGGGTGAAACTCGAATCCCTGTTGGGGGTATTCGAACCACTACGCACGTAGGTGGTAACCATGAAACACAAGAACACCATGATGTCAGTAAAGCAAACCAGTATTGCCATCTCCAATGAAGCAAACCATCTTCCGTGGCCTTGTTTGGCCCGAACGCTTGATTAAGCCGAAACCTGCAGAGGTAGCATCATATCTTCAGAATTTCGTCCATATGGGTATCTGTTTGTAGGGCACCATCCAAAGTGGTGGTTTTCCTCGTGGTTTCCCCTAAAAAAACAAAAAGGTACGCGTGAGAACAAAACATACCAAGACTTTGCTTACCATGAAAGTAACCATTGGAGGGGACGCCCGAGGCACAAAAGACTTTTGAGGGCTCCCCCTGAATCTTGGCCTCTGATGCATAGCCCAACCAGGGGTCCTCCGGATTTTTGCAGGGGGTCCTCCGGCCTCCGGAATTTCCAGCAATGGGCTTTCCTCATTCTCCGGGTTGCTGTTGACCCCTCTCCCAACAGTTCACTTTTTATGGGTTCGATACGGGTTCAATACCTCAGTTGTTCAGTGACCCCGGGAAAAAAAAATGAAACCCGTTTTTTGGGGCTTGGACCATTTTAGTGGGGCAGCCACCAAAAAAAAGGTTGGGAAAAGAATTGGAACCACTGAACCACTGAGATACAGAACGCCCTGTGGATTTCAACCAAGTTGCGGTCTAAAGCAATCGCCGCATTTGGCTGCGGCTCAAAAGACCGGAATTCCAAAATGGCTTGCCCGGGTAAGTGGAAACTTGGACCAAAGCCTGCGGTTTGCCCCTGCTGCTTAATTTTGAGCCACACCCATTTTGTAGACTAAGTGGGGTCTCGTTCAGACCTTCCCCGTGTACCTGAAGTGGAGGAGAGCTTCGGGGCAAGACCAACACCCACAAGACTTTTCAGGTCTCTACGCTTCTGGGCTCATTTTAAGACCACAGGGAAGCCACCAGAGCCACGGTTTCCCCTGGCTACCTAGTGGCTTGCCCGGAAGCACTGGGCTAAAGAGGTCCACGCCTCTCCGAGGGCTAAAGATGTCCCTTCTAGTTCCCTTTCATCAACCCAAGACTCACTTCTTGAGTGGAATTTCACTAAAACAAACTAGTTTGGTTTGATTTACGGGCTTAGGTAACCAAGGAAACCACCGTATATAAGCGCGAAAAGCAAAATAGCTGGTTGGGATACTATGGGTGAAACGCCCATCCACTGGCCAAAAGAAGCCCAAATTGTTTGTTTACCACTAAACAATGTTTCTCCTAAAAGCTTAACGGCCAGGAACTCAGGGAGTGTGTCCGTCTTTCCAACTCGACCAAGGCAGCACATTGATCTAAGCCTGCATGAAGCCGTATTGCCCTTTTGGGCGTGTGGTGGCTGTACCCTCGCAAAGGACAACCCCGCATGAAACACCCTATCATCCCTACTCTTGGTATGGAAGCAAAACAAACTAATACACCCTATCATCCCTACTCTTAGTATGGAAGCAAAACAAACTAATGAGCCGAACCCAAAAAACACAAACACTAAAACAAAAAACATGCCAAGAACAGTGAAGCTGTGCAAGTCTCATCGCATTGCCGAGGCCCGCGACTGTGAAACGCTTGGGGGTCCTCGGCGAGCGGTGGATCTGAGACAGAAATCAACGACCCCTCTGCCCCGTGATCTAAGTCTACCTTCCGTATTGGACCCACCAACGGTTAAACTTGTTGCAGAGGGGTGGTTAATGTTCACCCCATATGAATCAACCCCTGTTTATGCATAGGGGGTGAATTCCCCTACAAAAGTGGTCCGATTACCCACATTTCACCCAGGGACACCCCCATATCAATAAAACAGGGGTTTAATCATATGGGGTCAACATTATCACCCAAGTTGAACTACGTCCTCCAGTAGAGAGGTTAGAATAAGGGTTCACTTTTTTCTGAAGTCAATTTGGGTAGGGGATCCCTCCCCCAAAAAAGGGGTAAAAGGGCACTACTGGGGGACCTAGAAACCCATGGGGGAAACATAGAACCCTCATGGCCAGAAAGGACCTATCGGGCCCATGTTGCATCCGGGTCCCAACTGCTCAAGGAGCTTTGGACATGCTTGAAAGCGCAGTTGCAAGTTGGGGGGGGGTGCTGCTTGGGTTGGACCCTCCCTTGCAGGTTGCAGGGGTGCCTCTTCGAGGTCCGGTTTGATGCTTAGGGCTTTAGGGCAGCCCAAAGAAGGGTGCTTCCCCTCGAAAAAGAGGAACCAACAGTGATATGTCTCATCGATTCGCGTGCAAAAACCCTGGTAAGTCACCTGGGTTGTGCTTTGCCCTCTGCGCATGAAAAGGACATGAGGGAAACCACCCTAAGCTCCAAATACCCGCCTCTTGTTTAGAGTATGTTGAACAACCAGGCTTTCCAAGGCAAAATTCCTCCCTTTGGCAAAGGCTTGACTAGGTCAAGCAGTAGAGAGGTTAGGATAAGGGTACCCTTTTTTATGTAGTCTATTTTAGTAAAGAAACCCTCCCAACCAAAAAACGGGTCAAAGGTCGGGCACTACTGGCGGACCTAGTTGAAAGGATACCCCGAAAACGGTCACTTGGAGTAGGGCGACGACTTGAAAGGCACGCTAAATCTAGCGATTTGTTAGGAAACAAACGGGCTTGGTATGGAGAACCCTGGGTTCCGCACCACACCCACCCCCCTTCAGGGGTGTCAAAGGACCTATTTTGGGGCCCGATTCTCCATCGATCGGACCCTTACTTGGTGTTAACCATGGCTAAGAGACTAAGCCCACTTCTCAACAACTTGTAGCCATGGTTACAACCGACTTGCCTGAAAGGCGAGCCAAACATCAAAAGGTCGGCTTTGGGCTTCGGTAAGGATCTAAAAAGAGCTCCCCCCTGGCGAGAGGGCACAAGAGCTTGGTCACGTCTTCCATTTTCGGCTTGAGGCCACGGCAAAAAGCACCGTCTGCGAGATCCTCGGATCCCAAAACCCCAGCTCTGTCCCCCTTTCTTTCTACCTGGAGTCTCTATCACCCTCAAAAACTGGGGTCATTGCCCAAATTAATCGGATCATTGACCCATTTTTAAAGGGTCATGGAGACTCCAGGTACTCACTCCCGATCGAGTGGACTGGCCGAAAAAAACAAAAAGTCCTGGAGCTTTCATTTGCCGCTAACATCGTCTATCCACCAAGTTTCAAGTCCAGGAACTCAGGGAGTGAGTCTGGCCCTGGGAGTCTCCATGGCCCTTGAAAAAGATGGACTCATTCCCCAGCTTGCGTGATCGCTTGCATTCGGAATCGTGCCTTGTGTGTTTCTGTGTGTCTGGTTGCTTGCAGTCTTGATGTGTAGCAGGCTAGCTTGATTGATCGCTTGTGAAACTATGAGTCTATATTTGTTTGTTTGTTTGTTTGTTTGTTTGTTTGTTTGTTTGTTTGTTTGTTTGATTGTTTGTTTGTTCGTTTGTTTGTCCGTTAGTTTGTTTTCGGGTTCGGCGCCAAAGCCCTATGCTTCGGGGTTGTCCGCTTCCGAAGGTGGACATATGGTTGTTCCGTATGGCCGCCCTGCTGCAACTGCGTGTGGTTGAAGGACACTTTAAGGGCCAACTTTTCCGGGAAACTGTAAGGCCAATCGGGGACATACCCCAAATGGCCCAGACCCCACCAAAAAGAGCAGCAACTATATGGTTGTTGGGGGTATGTACCCTGTATGACCCATGTATAGCTACTAATTTTGGGTATGTCCACTTGGGGTATGCAAGTTGGCCCTCTGAGAAACCTCAAGACCACTCGGACCTCTGAGAGTCATGATATCTCAAAGCATAGCGGTGTGTACATTGGTGCACCTCCCACGCCAATGATGAAATGACTACCTTCTTATTGAGTTTTTCTGTGGAGCCATGGCCAAAGAGAGCCTGTGCTGATTTCTGGACACTCACATATTGCACGGGGTGCTATTTATGTGCTTTGTCAGAAAAACAATGCACATAAACATCGACATGGGCGGCATTTCTCGAAGCGTCGACGCATAAAGGCAACTTATCAGCAAATGTTGCTACAATTCCAAAAGCTGAACTAAGGGATGCTCAAGTGAAGCACCTTTATCATGGTGAGCTCTAATCTCTGGTGAGCTCGCTATAAAATAGACAGGCTTTTCTCAAAGGTTCTTCCTGTTCAGCTGCCCGCAACTTTTCCACCCAGTATTTCAAGAAGCGAGGGGTTCTGCAGGTTCCGTCAAGTCGGGGTCACGCGTGCATGTGTCGCTTTCCTCGCTGGCTTTCTGACTTTCCTACTGTGGATGGACGAAATCCTGCACCACCTAAGATTGCCTGGAATGATGATTTCCCTACAAGTAGCAGCAACCAATCCTTTCCCATGGTTTCCAAGTGGTGCAGGATTTTGTCCATCCACAGTAGGTAACTTAGTTTCCTGCAAGAACGCTCGAAATGGGATGAAACCTTCTCTTTGCTGAGATCCGACATCTCGGTATCTCCCCATCCATACAGTACCTGTTAGTGGCGGTGAAGCACCAAACATGCGCACTCGAATAACGGGCATGTTTCACAAAAGAACCCCTTCTAGGATCTCAAATCTTGGGTGCTGTAGATCCCCCAGCAAAAAGTTTAACTTTTGCAGGTTACAAGGAAATATGAGGGGCAACCAAAAAGCTAAAGTCTAAAGACTCAACCCAATGGCCTTGGAGAATTAATGGCTTGTTCAAACATAGTCGTTGAAGGATGCTGGATTTAAGGAGCTTGAGGTTTCCAACTCATTTTGAGACACCCACAGGTGGCGATGTACTCCTTACGCAACTGCTATGTTACCCCCAGACCACTGCTTGCCAACCCTTGGCGAGTGAGCAGCAAGCTGTGTCTTTTTGCAGGTGCTTACGAAACATGAAACAGAACCAAACTATTCCAGGCAATCCATGTAGGTAACACATACCCACATGTGCCCTCCAAATCGGTCAAATTGCCTCATTCCGGACACAAGCTACGATCATTCCCGGGCTTGACAAATTACTCCAACGCAAATGCCCGGATTGTTCAAAGGAGAACTCGTAAGCAACCTCGCGACGGCATCGGACAACTTTTGAGAACGACAGTTCGGATTGGGCGTGTTCCGTAGTTGGCCTAGCCGCTAGATTTCTGGGTCCCAAAGCGCTTCGGGCAAACTGCACGCTCTCTTGCGGCTCGGGCTGCGAATGCTTTCGACCTTCCTTGATGGCAACCGCCTGTCGCAAATTTCGGCCCAGTCGCAAAGGTTGTGCCCGAACCATGTAAAAAGAATCTAAAGGGCGGAAATCCGCACCATGGTTTCTGCCTGGAGTCTCCTTCCGACCCTGAACAAATGTTCGTCCTTCCCCAAAATCCAGGGGTCATGGCAACCTACTTGGAAGGGTCAGAAGCAGACTTCAGATGCGGGGGATTCGGGTCTTGACTGTGGCTCCCATAAAAGATAGGATCCGATGTGACCTGGTCCTGGCCTTTTGGTTTCCTTGACAAGTTGAGCTTCCTCCATTTGCGAATACGACCCCTGGGTTCAGAAACATATGTCCACAGCTGTTGAGCAAATGGAAGAGAATGGATCGCGCGATTCGGTCTGCCCTGCTGGTCCTGTTGACGTGAGGCAAATATATTCCTGAAACAATGGAAGACTTGGTCTGGCCTTTCACAGCAACTCGGGGACGGGGAAACCCCCGCGGTACCCGGGTCGCATCCTCTGAACACATCTCCGGCCTTCGGAACGGTAGCCGCTAGCCTTCCCATGGAACCCGGAGCCCTTTAAGCCTGCCCGCCTGAGCACTTCCATGTTGCACTACCCTGGTTGTTGGAAACAGGCTAGTCATTGTCTTGTACATTTGGGACTGTCACTGAGGGTATCGTGGTCGGGGTGCCTTCCAAATGGTGGGTCGCCTCTTGGTTTCCCTTTGACTGCTCAAACAAAGTACCCTCAAAAAAGGAAACATCCATACTGTGGATGGACAAAATCCTGCACCACCTAAGAAACCCTGGAATGTTGATTCCCCTGTAATACCAACCAACAATGGTGTGTCATGGTTGCCTAGGTGGTGCAGGATTTCGTCCATCCACAGTATCACAAATCAAGGAACCCCTATGTGACCTTGGATCCTCCTTTCGACAGCTGGAGTTTGCATCGCGCAAGTGTGCGTCTGTCCGTCCGTCTGTGTCTCCATTGTTTTTGCTGGTTCTCCCTACCTAAAGTGGCTGGCCTAAAAGCACTGGATCTTAGACCAGCTTTTTCCGAGTCCCGCCAAGCGTTAACTGCGCCCCCTGAAAATGAGACAGCCTGTCCAGTGATAAATGTCGTTGAAAACATCAAGTGAAATTCCACAGCAATCTGAAATGCAAATGGATGAAACAGTTTGATCCGGAGAGCGGCCTGTTCTTACTTGGGTCGGCCAAGGTAGTAAGTTGTCGCTAACCTAGGTTACAACCCACTTATGAGTCCCCCTAAGTAGGGTCAACATTGTTATTGGGGGGGGTTATACCCCAAGTGTCTAAACACTTGCTAACTTGGCCCAACATCCAAGTAAGGGAACAAATCTTCGGAGAAAACAAAAGAAATCTCAAAGGCTGGACGAAACAGCTTGAAGACTTTGAAGACGTCAGGCCTGTTGATCAAAATATGTATATAATATATGTATATGTTTGTTTGCTTCTTCAACACAAATGAAACACTCAACATCTCTACTCTTGGTATGGACTTGCAAAAACTGACTGCTCTTTGCCAGCCCCCCAGTAAAAACAAACAGAACCAACAAAAACACAAACAAACGTGGGACACAAAAAACAAGAACAGCGAAGCTCAAATCGCAACTCATGCAAATCGCAACTCGGATCCTGCGAAAGGAGCCAGAACCAAAACACGATCAACAACATGATCCAACAGTGAATAACACTCAAATATCGCAACTCATCTTTCATCGCAACTCATATTTTTCCATCGCAAAACGCGGATCCTTTTTCAAAGCGACTTCAAAGGAGCGATGCATTTTGATGCGGCCTGTTGGTGGAGCTGCTCCTTGAGAGTTATCAGCTCCTTGTAGTACCTCGATCCCAAGGCTCCGAAGGCTCCAAAGGCCGAAGGAATGGGCCGAAGCTCCGGGCGCCCCCGCCCCCCGAAAGGGCAACGAGATCCGGGTTTCCCGTGGAATTTCCAAACAAAAATGATGCCCTCCCCAATATTAAAAAATAATGTATATATATATATATATGTATATATATGTATTCAAAGAAAAACACATATATATATATATATGTATATGTATTTAGGCCCTTCTTGATTTGCGCTCTTGGATTCTGTACGCCGGCTGCAGAAGACTCACTTTGGCGATGAAGTCCTTCAAGCGCTAAAGGCGCAAGGATGAGCGATTCCGCGGCCACGGTGCATTGTCTTCCTTCAGCGCCAAGAAAACATTGAGGCCAAATTGAAAGTTGAACCAACGTCAGGAAGGTGGGTTGTGGGCATGGCTACAAGTCAGCCAACCTCAGTTGTCCCAGTACTAAAGACGGTTATAAGTTATAACCCAAATAATTAGTGGGTTGAACACCCAAGTACACGCTGAGTAAATGCAACAGTCGCAATGGTTCTTCGTTCGACTGACAGAACTTCGTGAGAAGCTCACAAGCAAATCTGCTAGTCTACTCATGAGCCTTTTCTACAAGGTCATTGTGACAAGGTTTCTGTCCACTCAAAAATGTTGGAAAGGGCATCAGCACAAGGCCAGGTGGTCTTGTAAGAATGGTAGCGCGAAACGACACGTCCTGTGATACGTTTGTGGGGTATCCTTGTGGCGACTTTGTTGCTTAAAAGGGGGCTGCCTTCCCAAAGAGTTCCTTCAAGTTCCTTGGTACCCCATATTCAGGGTCATGGGCTTGGTTCGAGGGGATTCGTCAACACCTCCATTTGCTTAAGTCCCCTGAAAAGTAATATATCCAGCAGTGATAGATTCCCTTTAAAACCAAAAGGGGAAAATCAACAATATTCTCAACCAGATGGAAGAACAGATTCCAAAAAACACAAAAACAATGAAGTGATTGACCCCCCTGGGCCGCCCAACCTCCGCACGGATGGTCAAAAGGGAAGGACGGTTTCATGGAACCCCCAAGCTTGCGAGGTTGGAGGGCCTCTCTCGTCTATATAGCTTCCATTTGTTTTTTCGACCCCTGGAAAAAAACAAATCCAGTAGTGAAATCGATTCCCTTAAAAACCAACAGGGGAAAATAATAATAATAATAATAATAATAAATACAAATAAAATCATTTCAGCAAATGGAAGTATAGACTCCATGTTCCTGTCTGTTGATGTCATGAGATCTCGTGTCCGTCCCCATCCTATCACCACTTTCCCTTTCATTCCTACTGTGGATGGACAAAATCCTGCACCACCTAATTAAGAAATGTGTTTGCCTTGCAAATACCAACAAACATGGTTTCCCATGGTTTTAAAGTGGTGCAGGATTCTGTTTATCCCAATGCATGAAACCTATTGAAGAAGGCAAGCCGATCTAGGAGTTCGGACACTGGTGCACTTTAAGCCCGTGCGCACCCAAGATGAAGTTTACCCTCCCACCAGCTAACAGACATGGGTTTGTGCACAGTCCCCTGTAGAAAGACTACTTTCCTCTTAGGGGCCTTTTTGTACACTTCCATGTCAGGTGGGAGGGTACCAGAAGTGGGTGCACCGTTTCTTCGTGGACTGTTGAAAAACTTCCCTTGCGCACCATCTTCTCCACACCAAAATAAACAAACAACTCCAGCTGCCCCCAAGGAAGCTTCACAGGAACTCCCCCTACGGCACGGCCATGGCAAGTGGAGAGCTATGCAGCCACACCCATCAAATCTGACAAGATGAGTCGGATGTGTTCAACCAAAACAAGTGATCCTCCGGGCACTGATCTAGAGTCCCACCCGAAGTATAGCCTTGGGTACATGAGGCGCAGCCCCTGTTGTCCCAATACAACCAAACAACGGGCATGCCCTTCAAATAAACCAGTCCAAATGGGGTGCCAAACTATGATTTTCCTTTAGTTTCCCTTTCGTTTCCCCTTCAAGACCAAAATTGTCCCATTGAACTCCCTTTCAGTCATCCCAAAAAGAACCACAATGGGTGGAGATTTAAACCCCATAGGAGCGCCTCCAACGATCAGATACGCAAAAACAAAACACACCCAACTGGGGGTCTGTTCTCAGGGTGCCTTGTTTAGGTGGGTTTTAAAAAGGGAAGCCACCCACCTTTTGTCCCCGTTGTTGGGACAAATTTAATCCAACCCAAGGCATCAAAACTGCAACAGTGTCAACGCCCAGCCCGGGCACGCTGCGCGACACCTTTGCAGGGTATCCACCAAGTTGTCGACCTCCAGGGCAGTGAAATCTTGCAGAGGGTTCCCGCTAGTTTGCCTAGAAATCAAAGGGGCCCCTGTCAGTGGGAGACCACGTGTCAGATTGGACTTTGTGCAGCCCAAAAAAGAATCAAAGGGCACCTCAAAGAGGCCCGCAAAAGGGGGTGTCCTTGAAGTAGTTGATTGCAACCCTTTTAGCTAGAAAAGCGCGACCCGCCCTGTCTTTCACTGAGGCACTGTCAGGATACATGGGCCGGCCCAATGCGTGCGGTTGAGCTAGGTTGCCCTTGAAAAGCAAACGCGCTTGCGAGCGCTTTTTTGATAAACACTTAAACTGCATTCTGTTACCAGCATGCCAACTTCAGATTAACCAGGAGGACCGTGCAAATCAAAAGTGTGTGCCCTCTTACTGTGAGGACATTATGCATATGTATCTATGTACCAGAATGCATATGTATGTATTATGTATGTGTGTCTGAATGTATGTATGTATGTCTGTCTGTCTGTCTTTCTGTAAGCCAATCAGCCACCACACGCATAATAGGCAGAAGCACCACCAAAAAGATCAAGGGCCTACATAATTACGAGCCGTATTTACCCATGACTCAACTTAGTTTTGGGGTACCCCATCCGGTACCCCAACCACCTCCCCCCCCTAGGATTTCATTGTTTAGCCTCTTTTCTCACATTGCTGTTGCTGAATCCCCTCAATCTCCCGACTCATCTGCTCCGACCCCTGAATCTCTCCGATTTGAGGGGGGTCCCCGCAAGATGGACTCGCTCCTCGCTGTTCAGTGGCACCCGTTTTCCCCATGTTGTTTGGTAGCTTCCTTCCCTAAAGCAGTCAATTCAATACTAAGTTAGGCTTGCCCAACACTAAGCCAAATGTAAACGAGCAAATGTCCTGCCGACCCCAACTCCTGTCTTATTAGGCGAAATGTTGGAACCAATACTAAACCGATACTAAACCGATGCTAAACTAGTTCTGAACCAATTTGAATCCAGGGCAAATCAAGAACCATGACTCATGCTCGGACATTGCCATTTTCCACGATTTTGGGCCTGGAGAGCGGGGACCACATCTTGGACGACCGCAGCAGAACCGCCCTGCAGAAATGTACCCAACTCAGAAATGCAATTCAGAAAACACCCCAGGCGAATATCATAAGGGAGTGTTCAAACACCGACAAAAAACAAAAACCTTGTGGTTGGCGAACATGTTTCCTTGCCGTGGTTGCAACCCCTCCCTATCATAAGGGAAGAGATTAGTCCCAGCCCCCAACAGATTGATCTGTCACAACTTATGGCAAACTCACCTCCAAATCACAAATGGGACATGTAAACTAGGTCCTCCAGTAGAAATAGAATAAGGGTACCAACTTTTTTTCTGCAGTCTATTTTAGTAGGGGAACCCTCCCAACCAAAAAAGGGGTGAGAGAGGGCACCTAGCTGGGCCTCCCCCCAAAAAGTGTAACAGGGCACTACTGGGGGACCTAGTAAACTTGGCACTGTCTGGCAACCAAGTACATGTCACATCCCTGTGTGCCCTTGGCATACTGGTGGTTTGGAGATTGGAAACTCCTTGATTCCTTCCCAAGAAAGCGCACTTCAAGCAGCACAAGCCAATGGTTTCTGTTGACCCCTTCGGCAAGTGAACAACTTTCCGTGGGTCCAATGGTGAAAATCCTTTCAAAGGTTCAACCAAAAAAAAAAAGGCCAAAGATCCAACCAAACAGTCATACTTCGACAGGATTTGGCGAAGTGGTTAGTAACCGTAGTTGGAACCCATGTACATTCATGGTTGCAAGTCCCCCCACAACCAGGAGAATTGACCATGTAGCAGAACGCAAAGTCAACAAACTGTGATGTTTGAAGGTGCATGGGTAACACCGGAGCATCCTGTCCAGCGGCCTTGCGGGTGAGCGTGGAGATTGTCTTGTGCATCGCCTGGAGAGCAAATCAAAACAACTCGAGTCGTACTCCCCGAAATGAAGCGAAGGGTCGCACAAATGGCAGATCTGAAGAAATCAGCGAAGTCACCCATCCCCTGTTGGGCTTAGTTTTCTTTCGAGAAGTTTTCACAATTCTGGCCTATTTCGCAGCCAGAACAGCATAGTGCAATCTCGCTGGGCATGTCGCGGCTTCCACAAGCGCGAGCCACCCAGACCTACCCAGCGGCGTGTGAAAGGAGAGCGAAGTGCACGTTGGGTCAACTCCATGGCAGCCCTTGGACCCAAAGGATCCAAGTCACCATCTGAAAGAAGTTGTCCTTGCGCAACTGGATGATCTTTGTCAAATCTCATAGCAGAGATGCACGCTTCCTCGGCCTTCGAGAAGCAAACAAAAGACGTCAGATCACATTTCAAGTGTCGCGCCTTGTGAGGGTGCGGTCGCATCCCCTGACTTGGTCAGGCATTCGATAGGTTCGTGGACCCGGCAGTGACTTGATCCAGACCGCCATCACTGTCTGAAGGCCTTGGTCGCTTGCAGCGTCGAGGTGATATCAATGTTCAAGTACGCCAAGTCCCGCTCACTTCCGAAGGAGTGGATGGGCTGAAGTCCAAACTTCTTGTCTACCACTAGAAGGCTGTGGCTCAAAATCGTGTACCAAAATGGCACCTTGGTAAATGAAACCAAAGACTAAAACCTGCGTCACCCCAGCTGTTTGATTTTGACCCAAAGCCAGAATGGTCCAGCCCAAAAAGGCGAAAGTCCGGAAAAACTCAGGCTGATAGGTTCGGTGTTTTACGTTAGGGTGGGCTGATAGCACCGGAATTGGGAGCTCTCAAAGAGAACCGCCGAAGGCCTTTGCTCGGCTGAGCCCTCTAAGAAGGGAAGGCTGGCAGTCTTAGCTCGAAATGGGGTCACGAAGAGAGCCACCTCTCAGTCTTCTCTGTGAGACAAGGGATGGGGTAGGAAATGGCTACTAGGTCCTCCAGTAGAGATAGAATAAGGGTACCGACTTTTTTCCTGTAGTCTATTTTAGTAGGGGCTTCCCCTCCCAACCAAAAAAAAAGGTGAGAAAGGGCACCAATTGCTGGGGGACCTAGTAGACAGGAAATGGTTCACAGAGGGGAGCACGGGATTGGCCATCACCTGTCCATGCTTCTCTCTCATCGCTGGGCTATACAACCTTCAAAGGCGGCAAAGCACTCGAGTGGGGGTGACCCAACGCACAGAAAGGCCTCTGAATTGCCAAGGTCTCCTTTTCTGGGAGTCCAATTCTTTTTGAGCCATGTCAGTTTTCGGAAAAGGGGTGCCAGACTATCCGAATTTGGCAAAAGACAGGAAGTGCGTTGAAACGAAGATCCCTGTTTCTCACAAAAGCCGAATTCCGAAACAAAAGACCAATGAAACTCCCAAAACACTGCACCTGAAAAAAACAATGAAACTCGAGAGATGAACAGACTTGCTAAGACTTTTGTCAGGCTAGGAACACTCACTGGAGTGGACGGCCAAAAAGTACCCAAGCTTTATATCTTTAGCCCCAAAAATGGCTCCAGCCCACCAAAAAGCTCAAAAAGTTCAACTCCGGAAGTGAGTCTTAGTGGGTTAAAGGGAAACTACCACTAAACACTAAAATGCTAAAAGGCTGAGGAAGTGAGGACTCCTCGCCGCCCCAGCCCCAGCCGAGACCTCCGGTTCCCAGGCCTTTATTTTTTGGGGTCGGTGGGTTTGCTCCCCGGGGAGCAGCCCAGCAGCAAAAATGGGCCGAGAAAACCCCAAAAACCAAAAAATGGAAAATGAAAAACCGAAAAATGAAAACCCAAAAAAAGAGCCAAAATTGAGAAAACCCAAAAAAAGAGCCAAGACACCAAGAATCCTTTGCCAGGAAGAATAACCATGAATAGAAAGCCAAAACCAAAGCCGAAACACCATGAACAGAAAACACACTTAAAAGAACCGTGAAGAATGCTTGGTCATTGCCCAAAATAAGGAGTGGTCATTGACCCGTCTTTGATTAGGGTCAGAAGGTCGCTTCCAGGTCGTGAGATCCCAGAGGGTCCCACAAATTCCCAAAAGGTACCTCATACTCTCAAAATCTGTTTTTAGGAGTCTGACAAACCCCCTTCCAACCCAAAACCGGACCTGGCAAAACCGGTGATCACCTTCTGGGCTTTAACGAACATAGGCCAACATGTTTGGAGCAAAGCCCGAGGGTGAGATCAAGTTGATTTGCGTCGGATCCGCACGTGAGGGTGCGCAAAGTTGGGGACCTTAAGGATAAACCGGGATCCGGATCTTGTAAATGGTGGTTTTTTCCAACTTTGTTTTGTTGAAAAAGCCACATGTTTCAAATGGTGGTAAAATGGGGATCTTAGGAGCCCTGATAAACCAAGTTTCGACCCTCAGGTTTGTGATCCTATGGGTTTTGGAGGTAGGTTATATGACACTTATATCGATATATACGAGGTCTCGGTTGCGAAATCTGCTCCCCTGCTAAAAGTGAATAACTTTTAGTGGTTTAGTGGAAAACCCATTAGTTGGCAAAAAGTTAAAGTCCAAACAGCCAAGCAAAATGCACCAAAGAGTTGACAAGCTTACATTGGTACTATAAGCGTCACCTCCAAAACATACACCTGCAAACTTCCACCTCTCGCTCGATCCAGTGTTCCAGGTCTCTATGTTCGTTCGGCTCGCTTCCTGAAGCGAACACCATGACAAGCCGTATGACCAGGTCTGACCCATGTTTCCAGTTGCCAGTATTTTAGGCGAACACGGGAAACCATCATGGCAAAACCTGAAGGTAAGAAATCCCGGTTAATCCCCTGCAAAAAGTGCAACTCGTGGGTTAAAGGAATCCCCACCTAAATCCTCAGAAGCTAAACACACACAAAAAAACGGCTGGGAACTGCCAAGAAACCTAGAGGCAAGAATTGGTCACCTACTATAGTCTGGGCTGCCCTCAGAACCCCTCCTAAAAGTTTAACTTTTAGTGGGTTTTATGGAAACCCAACCACTAAACACACAACAAAAACATCTAAAACGCCAATTTGAACCGGATGGCTGGGAGCCTGAGCCACCTACTACAGTGGCGCTTAAACGCCCGGAACTGGGTCATGCGTTTGGTCCTTGGGCTTTTGTTTGGAACCTTTCAGGCAATGTCGCCCGGTGCGTCCAGCTTGGGTTTTTTGCACTTCGGCACGATCTCCAGGTGTTTCATCATGGAGAACCTGGAGAAGTTCAAACTCTTTGGATAGCAATCAACACCGAAACGTGACTAACATCCATTACTGCTTCGGAGGCATGGCCCTTCATGGCCTCTACTCGTCAAGAATAGTTGCTATTAGTCAGCAACGGCTGCGACGGCCCCTCCTGCGGGTCGGCTCGGAATCGGTACCTCAAACATCATTGGACCCTCGATTGAAAGGGGGGAAGGGACCTCCATAAAATGGTGTTGGACCGCATTTCAAGGGCCTTTGTGAGCTGTTTGACGGTTAGGAACACAGTAAGGATAATAACGATGATCAATTTCAATATCTATGATCAGTTTCCCTCCTAGGCTTCCACAATGTACAGTCCTCTTGTGTGAGCCACACAAATTGTCTTTGAGGTCCCGTTTGATGCTATCCCGTTTGATGCTATCGCAATATGGGCGGCTCTTTTTTTGTTTGTTTTAGGGACCAATCAAATTGCTAGTTCTCCTCTGGGATTCCCTTTAAGCGTAAAAAGGGAACCCCCAACAAAAGACAGTCGGTCTCGCGCCTGGATCCCGTCAATGGACACGCAGATCCGCGGGCGGCGATCCGCGTAGATGGGGTCCACAAAGACGATCTCGCGGGACGTGCAACATCCCGCCCCAGCACCTTTTCATGGGGGCTGGGGGGAGGGAGGGGAGGGGGGAGGGAGCCCAAATAAGCCCTAAATAAGGTCTTACTAGGCCCTTATTTAGGGCTTATTTGGGCTCTCCTCTCCCTCCCCCGCAGCCCCCAAGCCCCCATGAGTGCTGTGGATGGACAAACTTCTGCAAAGAAACCAAGGCGATCATTGAGCCTAACATCTCGTAGCCACCCGAGAATTCTCGTCCTTGGGCACCTAAACGGCCAAGCGCCCAACTTGGCCCTCCACGACGGACTGAAAAGGGGGGGGGCGGAACTCCATACCCTGAACTTGGGTGCTGTGGATCCCCCAGCAAAAAGTTGATTTTTTTGCGGGTTACTTGGAAATATGAGGAGCAACCAAAAAGTTAAAGTCTAAAGATCCAACCCAATAGCAGTGGAGTGAATAAAGCCTTCTTTAAGTCCTTGGCTTATCCTTGGCTTATCCTAGGCTTATGCAGGGATAGCCCCCCCATAGCCCCGCTCCGACATGTAAACTTGTCTCCAAATGCGGCAACCCATGGCTGGCTTCTCTGCGGGGCCCAACCAAAAGAAGAGATACATTCAATAACATATCCCTATGATCTCACAATGAAAATAAAGGTCCACCTCACAAAAACAAGTTCCCGCCAGGCATCTACTAATCACCAATAAGAGTTTCCAGGCAAATATGTACTAGTACTGTTTGGGGCGGCTTTTGTGTTGACCAATTCCAGTGGACCAGTTAGAAACTGAAAGGAACACCGGAAGGCAAAAGCCAGGTAAAGCCGCTGGCTACCTACCTGAAAATGAGAATTTCACTTCTTGTTCAGTGAGAGGGAAACTGAAAAATATCCAGAATGGGCTGTTGCAGTCCTACCTGGAGTCTCCATGACCCTTAAAAAATGGTTGGTCATTACCCAAAATCATGGTTGGTCATTGACCCATTTTTAAAGGGTCAGAAGGAGACTCCAGGTACAAATCAACATGGAACCCAACAAGCCGTTTGAAGGGAACTGGGTAGGTCCCTGAAAAACAAATCATGTCCGAACCGGCAAGCCCCCCCGGCGAACCTTTCTCCCGGGGCTTTTTCCGCCTCCCGGATTTGGCCGCCCCGGCCGTCATCGTAGAAGACCTACACTCAGCAGCTTGGCACACAACACCCAAAACGCGACACAACTCCAATGCTTCAGAGCAGCATGGAGAGCCATAGCCCTCCAGTTGCATAAGTCCCCTGGAAAAAAAATGTCCAGTACTGATAGATTCCCTTCAACCCTCCAATGGTCCATGGGCCTCTATTGGTTGCTATTTGGTTGCCGAAGTCGCGAAAGCAAATACAAAAAACAGACAACTTGGTTGCTGCAACGCCCCCGCAAATAGTTTAACTTTTTCAGGGTTTAGTGGAAAACGCAACTTGATTTCCCAAAAAGTTAAAGTCTAAAGATCCAACCCAATTGCAGTCAAGCAAATAGCCATAAAGTTTCGACCCCATCCTTTGACTGGCGCTCACCTTCTGAGTAGATTCGCCAAAGATCTGTTGCCACATCGCCATGAAGCTTTAAGGGGCCCAGCTAAGAAGTAAAACAGCTGAGCTCGGTCTTGTTTTGACCCCCCCCCGTTTTAAGTGAATTATTTACAAGAAAGGGGACATAAGGCCCTCTCAAACCCAATTTCAGTGACCACCCGGTGCTTCCAGCTACCAGGTAAGGGTTTCTTTCCTCTGGGTTTTACATGGCTTTGCTTGGCCTACTTTAACTGCAACTGAGCAATATGTAGGTCCTGGGGAAACCATGAACAACCAGGTAGCCATGGTTATAGTGGCTTGCCCGGAGGGAAAGACAAGTTCGGGACACAACTAGGCGGTCAGCGTTTCAGAGACGAAATGGTCAAGAGGCCTACAATGTCAACCTCCCCCCCGAGGTTGCAAGCCAAGTGAGGCCCGTGGGGCCATATCTCTTGCTCCAAGTCTGAGGATTCTGGCTCATCTCTAGTAACTATAGCATACTTGCGCCATGAAAACTCGAATCATCTTGGAGGAACAGCAATATGTTGTGAAAGGGCATCGTGGTGATTACTTGGCATTCCAGTATGAGGAAAAGGGGCCACCCCTTTTGGTTGATGCTTGCAGGAAACTCCTCTGGAAATCTGGCCGGGTCTCGCTCAAACAACCGGTACCAAAATGGAACCTTGGTAAGTGGAAACATGGACCAAAACCTGCGGTTTGCCCCTCCTGCTTAATTTTGAGCCACACCCATTTGCTTCCAGCCCCTGCAATTGAGACGCGCCTAAAGCCCCTTGACTTGTGGTTGCAAGATAGCTGCATGTGTATGGGGCTTGCAACTCATGAAACCAGGAAGAGCCACCTTATGTTGCTGGGTTCCCAATATTTCCCCTATAGACACCACCTCAGCCAACTAATGATTGCTGGGTTCCCAACATTTCCCCTACAGACACCACCTCAGCCAACTAATGATTGCTGGGTTCCCAATATTTCCCCTATAGACACCACCTCAGCCAACTAATGATTGCTGGGTTCCCAATATTTCCCCTGTAGACACCACCTCAGCCAACTAATGATTGCTGGGTTCCCAATATTTCCCCTATAGACCTTATTTCACCAAGAATAATGATTCAAACTCATAGGGAGCCCGGTACCCATAGGAGGGGTCACTGGATGTCCCCTTGAAAAGTTGAGACCCGTTTCGTGGTGGTTTCCAAGAAGCGGCCCACTTCTTGAGGTCCGAAAAAAAGTAAAAAAACAAAAACAAGAAAACAACATCCCGAACTGGAGGGACCGGCACCTCTCTCAGTGGTTCAGTGACCCTGGGAAAAAAAGGGATTGGAACCCTTTCTTGGCCACCAAAAAAAAGGAAAAATAATTGGAGCCACTGAACAACTGAGCTCTTATCAGAACGATCTCATGTTCTCCTAGGTCCTCCAGATTTGAGAGGTTAGACTAAGTTGGTACCCGATGTTTTTTTTTTTTCTGTAGTCTATTTTAGTAGGGGAACCGAATCTCCCCAAAAAAAGGGTAAAAGGGCACCACTGGGGGACCTAGTCTTGTTAGCGGGCTTCCTTTTTACGCGGCCACAAAGTTTTTTTTCGCCCAAGCCTTCACGGTCCAAGGCTTCAACTTCGAAGGTTTTCAGACAATGGGTGTCTCCAAGCCCCCAGCTCCAAATACCCGGCCCTTTTTTTTATGGGCATCTCTGAGAAACCTAGAAACACCTGGGAAAAAACTGGGAAAACCCTGGGAAAACCTGGGAGAACCTGGGAAACCTGGGAAAACTTGGGAAAACCTGGGAAAACCTGGGAGAACCTGGGAGAACCTGGGAGAACCTGGGAAAACCTGGGAAACACCTAGAAACACCTGGGAGAACCTGCGAAAACCCGCAAAAACCTGGCAAAACCTGGCAAAACCTGGGAAAACCTGGGAAAACCTGGGAAAACCTGGAAAAACCTGGTGGAAGAACCTGGGAGAACCTAGGAAAACCTGCAAAAACCTGGCAAAACCTGAGAAAACCTTGGACCTGGGAAAACCTGAAAAACACCTGGGAAAACCTGGCAAAACCTGGGAAAACCTCGGAAAACCTGGGAAAACCTGGGAAAACCTGGGAGAACCTGGGAGAACCTGGGAAAACCTGGGAAACACCTAGAAAACACCTGGGAGAACCTGCGAAAACCCGCAAAAACCTGGCAAAACCTGGCAAAACCTGGGAAAACCTGGGAAAACCTGGTGGAAGAACCTGGGAGAACCTAGGAAAACCTGCAAAAACCTGGCAAAACCTGGGAAAACCTGAGAAAACCTTGGACCTGGGAAAACCTGAAAAACACCTGGGAAAACCTGGCAAAACCTGGGAAAACCTCGGAAAACCGGGAAAACCTGGAAAACCTGGGAAAACTTTGGAGAGCCTGGAAAACCCTGCAAAAACCTGGGAAAACCTGGGAAAACCTGGAAAACACCTGGGAAAACCTGGGAAAACCTGGAAAAACCTGGGAGAACCTGGGAAAACCTGGAAAACACCTGGGAAAAACCTGGGAACCCTGGGAAATTCTGGGACTTTTAGCTTAAGGGTCGGGTACAGTGGATCCTGATGCAGTGGGGCATGTGAAGTCGCTCAAGCGAAAGCAGTGTTCGACTCTGCAAAGGCTCTTGCAGCCCTCTCCAGCTGCACCGGAATCTCTTTTTGGAAACAAAAGACCCTCTGCTAGGTCCTCCAGATTTGAGAGGTTACAATAAGGGTACCAACTTTTTCTGTAGTCTAGTTTAGTAGGGGAACCGAATCTCCCCAAAAAAAAAGGTCAAAGGGCACTATTGGGGGGCCTAGTCTTGTTAACGGGCTTCCATTTGAAGTTGCTCACCCGACGCCCGGAACCATGGCAACAATTCCATCCCAGTCTGGCCGTGTCAAGTCCTGGCCAAACGTCCAGTGGTTCTATTTGTTCAACTGAGCGGAATCTGGGCAAGTTCTCGTTCATGAGCCCCAAAATCAGGCATGGATCCCTATGAAAGAAACGCTCATGGGTGAAATTTGTCGATATCACCTTTTTTCCCCGAAAGGTGACGGTGTTACAATTTGCCCAAACCAAACCCCAGTGGCCATGGAAAACAAGAGCACGTTTTTTGTTAGTATCTGGAGTCTCCATGACCCTTAAAACATGGGGTCACTAGGTCTTCCAGTAGAGAGGCTAGAATAAGGGTACCCTTTTTCTGTGGTCTATTTTAGTAGGGGAACCCTCCCCCAAAAAAGGGTAAACGGGCACTGGGGGACCTAGCTTTGGTTGATGACCCAATTGCTTAAGCATCATTCCTGCCACAGCAAACTTCCACAGGTGACTTCTGGAGGTGTGGATCAAAATCTTGCTGGCGCTCAGTAGGGAATGTCGGAATGAACCCCATTGAATCCATGAAAGGAAATCACAAAGTACTGTGGATGGACAAAATCCTGCACCACTTTGAAACCATGGAAACCATTGTTTGCTGGTATTTACAGATTCCAGGATTTCTCAGGTGGTGCAGGACTTCATCCATCCACAGTAACGGTCATTCCCTCATTCCCTGCAAGTAGCACCAGCAAGAAAATAGGGTTTCCCTTTCAAAGAAGAACCGCCTTGCCTCGAGTGAGTCAGGCTCATCAAAGTCGTCAATCTGCAGGCGGTACACATCCTCGCGCTATGCCCCCTTGAGGCGCCCCCACGCGTAAGGGGCAGGGCTGAGGCGAACATCTTGGACCTTGAAAGGATGCCGTCTTTCTGCCTTTGACCCATTGACCACGAAATTCGTGGGAGGCTAAGATGTCCATGGATGTCGGATGCTTCAAAAACGATCTGCAACTTCTTGGTGGTTCTTTGGGGGAAGCTTTGCAGCATCGGTACGTACTCTGGTGTTATCAGCTTTTCCGAAGCATGACGCGCTGGTTGGTGGCTCATCCCAGTACGCATGACGCGCTCATCCCAACTGGTGTGGAGTGATTCGTTCTAGCCAAACACAGTCCACGTTGGACTCAAGTACATGGACTCTGGTAGTTGATCCCCGGTGAATGCACCCCAGCATCTAACGGGAGGAAAGGGGACACACTTTGGCGAGCGGAAATTGAGCCTAACAAATTCTCGTTCGGCCCCAAGCGACGACATTCATTTAGGGGCATGTGCATTACAAAGACCAAAGCCTCTCAAAAAGGCCCAATTTGTTCACGTTTCAATCTGAGCGGAAAACGGCGTATCTATATAGTGGGAACGGTTAACATCAGGGACCCTTTCATAGAACACCTTCCAACGGGAATGAACTCGGCAAACCTTTTGTCAGAGTTATGGCCATGGGTCAAATCCCGTACCTCTAGTGAACATCCCAATCCCCACTAAAATAAAGCCTAAAATGGGTGGTGCACTTACCCCAAAATGGGACCATTGGCTTTGACCCACAGCCTTATACCAGCGGGAGCCGGCCTGGAAGTTCTCACGACTTGCGACTCCGCGGGCTCCGAAGGAGGCTTTGTTTCAAAGCGGAACCCACAAAAAGTGGCTCTGGGTCAAAAAAATGGCGCCTAAAATGGGTTGCCCCGGTAAATGGAACCAAGAACTAAAACCTGCGGTCCCCTGGTGGTGTAATTTTGACCCATACCCAAGTGTGATTTACCTTGTGGTTTTCCTTCAAGGCACACCCAGAAAGCGCCAACCCTGAAAACGACGCACGCATATGAACAACTGCACACTGAGCGGCGCTTTTTTCTCCTCGATATTTTTCCGAAACACGCAAACGCGGTGAGCGGCGAGTCGTGTTGGGCCTTCTTCTCGGGAATGACAGAAGGTCCATGGGGCAAAGGGAAGTTGCATGCCTTTTCCACGTCCACGCCACCATGTACTCCTTCTACCTCCGCCCAATGCCCGCTGCTTTTAGGGTATGATGTCGACTCTCTACTAAAAAAGGGATCGGTATTTACCCTGGTTTTCTCAGGTTTCCAACCAATACCCTTAAAACAATCCGGGGAACTGGCGTTGAAGGACCAGTCAAGCCAATCAAGCAGCTACCAGTGGCAACCCGAAGAAGTGGCATGGGCATTACTACGGGGACAAGTATCCCAGTTTTCCACAAAATCGGATATGCGTGCTCCGTGGGTCCCCCTTTTTACCTGTTGAGTTCCTTTGTTTGATACTCTTTTGGTACTCTTTGATATCTAGGGTGGATCTTCGGAGTCTCCATGACCCTGAAAAAGAGGGGTCATCATTAGCCCAAATCATGGGGGTTTGACACCAGCGCCACAAAAAGATGCATCCAAACACGTTTAGACCAAGCCAGTTCTCGCGGACCCAGGGCCCAAGGATGTTAAGCCAACGTCACGTAAGTAGCCCAGCGCTTCCGATTGGCGTTGTCGGCAGTCAAGGGAAATTTGGAGGTAAAACTAGCGAGGGGATGCCAACTATAGTGGCGAAACGCCTGGAAGCACCGGGTAGGTTACAACCATGGTTTCTAAGTGGTGGGTAACTGGGGGGTTCGTCTCCGTACCATCATCTACTTGCTAGGTTGGTTGAACACCCAAGTTGGTGCTTGATCTCAGGGACACTTCACCTTCGACACAGCCAAACACCGAAACCAGATCATATCATACCGACAAAATGCACAACACTTCGGGCCGGGCAAGCAGTTTGCCGGTCCAACAGTGTTCGATATTTTGCTCAAGGCTCGTTCAAAATGAAGGGTCGGGCAATCCTAGTCCATCATCCCTATAGGGAAGCCACTACAACTAGGTCCTCCAGATTTGAGAGGTTAGAATAAGGGTACCAACTTTTTTCTTTTTCGGTAGTCTATTTTTGTAGGGGGTTACCCTCCCCACCAAAAAAGGTGTGAGAAAGGGCACCAATTGCTGGGGGACCCAGACAAAGGGGACCGGTTCCCTGCATGACCCAACATTTGACCAGTCGAGAGGTGAACCATCCAGAGGAGCCCAAGACCTTGAGGCTTTTGAAGAGAGGGAGGGGAGGGGGAGGGGAGGCCCAAAAAGGAAGACCCCAATGGGGACTTTCATGGGGGCTGGGGGGGAGGGAGGGGGGGGAGGGAGCCCTAAACAAGCCGCTAAATAAGGCGTTAAGGGCTTACGGGCTTATTTGGGCTCCCTCCCCTCCCCTCCCCCCCAACCCCCATGAGACTTGAGCGTTTAGGGAACACCTAAATGTTGACTCCGGATTCATAAACCCCTGTTTCATACGGGGGGTGTTCCCCTATGATTCCCCACATTTCACCCAGAAAAAAACACCCCCAAAATTGAATAAATTGGATGGTTGATTCATCTGGGGTCAATACTCAAGAGTTCAACACAGATTTCTTGCTGCTTTTTGGATCTTCCATTTCCTTCAGCCCCCCCGTTTTTTTGCTTTGCTCAACGTAAAATATATGTCCAGTGAAAAAGCTATTCCCTTTCAAGCCAACAAGAGAAAATGACAAAACTAATTCTTAAGCAAATGAAAGCTGTAATCCATGTTCCATGCTAAGCAAAGTAAGACAATGAGTTGTCAAATTCTCAACGTGGAAGCCAAATGGCGACTCTCGTGGCTGAATGCTTGAGCCCAAGTTCGTGACTCAGTGACCAGGAATTCGCGCTTCCAGGCGGGAGAAAAAAAACACCACAGGTAGGAAACCCTTCGACATCCAGACAGGAAGCTTACATCATGGTTACTCTAGTGGCGAAATGCCTGGAAGCGTTGGGCTACAAGTTGCACACGTCTAGGTCCTCCAGATTTGAGAGGTTAGAATAAGGGTACCTTTTTTTCTTTTTCTGTAGTCTATTTTGGTAGGGGGTTACCCTCCCAACCAAAGAAGGGGTAAGAAAGGGCACCAATTGCTGGGGGACCTAGAAACCAAGCCAAAACGGACACCTGTACACCAAGGGCAGAGCATCCTCACTTATGTTCCCCTTTCGTGGGCAACCCTGGCCCGCTCTCACCTCAACATGTGGCTCACCCGAAGCGATCCTTCTGCGGCAACTCGGCAACAGGGAGACGACTCCGTGGTCATTGAAGTAAAGGTATTTGATTTTGACTCACCAGCCAGATGGGAGACTTACCCCTTAAAACTCCAAGCCCTGGGGAAGTTAATCTTTTACAGACATATAGCCCATGTTACCCAAAAAGTTGAGAGAAGTTTTGTGATTTTAAGAGGTAAGGAGAACCAGAACCCTGGCCGCTCACTGGGGGACCTAGTCTTACACGCTCGACACCCCATGGGCCTTCGCAAGTCGGTCGCGCGAGCCAGGCCGAAGCGCAAAGAGGAGCGCTGGGCGCGTGAGTGAACTCCGCTGGCTTGAGGGGCACTGGGCGTTGGTACTTGGATGTTCACTGGGCTGTACTTGGATGCTCAACCAACCCACTTGGGGGTTTAGTGGAAAACCCAACTCGATGTCCCCCAAACAATGAAGTCTACAGATCCAACCCAATTGCAGTCAAGTTGGTAAGTAAGTTATAACCATGGCAATAAATGGCTGTGGGTCGAAACCAATGGTACCATTGTTAGGTAGGTGCACCGCCCAGTTTAGTCTATTTTGGTGGTTGGATTGGGATGTTCAATTGGTAAGTAGCTAGGTTTTAACCATCCCAGACACTCTGGGGCTCCTGGAACTTCCAATGGAAGACCCAGACACTCCATTGGACACCCCAGCGGCACTTTGGGGTCTCAAAACCTGGCTGTTTGAGGGCCCTAAATAAATCGAATTGGAGCGTCTGGGATGGTAATAAATAGGGTAACTGGGATTGGTTCCCTTATGACCACAGTTGTAACCTACTTACCTGACGTGGGTTGAACATCCAAGTAGGTACACGTGCTAAATAAATACGGCGGCTTCAAGCCTGTGTAAAAGCAAATTGGGTGGAGTCCATTCAAAGCCACCCCAAGAAGACTTTCTTTGGGGTGAAATGATGGGGTCCAAACCTAGGTCCTCCAGAATAAGGGTAATTACCCTTTTTCCTGTAGTCTATTTTAGTAGGGGAACCGAATCTCCCAACCAAAAAAGAAACGGTAAAAGATTGGCTGGGGGACCCAGTTGGAGTGAAATGATATCCAAAGAAATCGGAATCCTGAGGCAACGGCAACCCTGAGGAACCCTAGCTGACCTCATTGGATCACTTGAGTGGAGCCAGCCAAAAAGTTTTCAACCAAACGTGAGTCATAAAATCAAAATGGGTCAAGCCCCCTGGTGGTTTGAACAAAACGGCCTCTTCAGGCCCGATATACATGGGATGACCATTGGATCTCAAAAAAAAAATGTTTCCCCCTAAATGGGAAAAGGTACCCACGCATAGTCACTTGAGTCATATTCAAAACCGATTCGGCAAAAAAATGGTTGACCCAGAACCATGCTTCAAGAATTAAGAAGCCGGAATTCCGCAGCTATCCATGGCAAGGGGATTGTCCCTTAACCTAAAATGGCCCAGCCCCAAAGAGTTTACAGCCCAACTCGGGAAGTGGGAATTTCTTTCGTGTTCTTTGTTTCCCCCCTTCCTGGGCCTAATGGTCTTGGGCCAACTCTCACCTGAGGTCTGGTACACCCCCCCCCCCACAACCCAAACTTTCCGCGAAACGCTCGGCCTACGGTCTCGTGTTTTCAAGGTCTTTGGATATTTTTTGCAATCTTCATCGCCTATGATTCGTTGGCCCCAAGAACCACCACCAAATTGCCCGCAGCAAACGGCGACCACCAAAAGGTCACAAGAGGCTTTTTGCAATGATATCTAAGACCTCGGCTCATCTTGGCCAAACGGACTTGTGCTGCTGGCTTCCCGCAACCAACTTCTGTTGCGAATACCTGGGCTGATCTAGTGGAACAAACCTCACTTGACCAAATGGCAAACAAAACTCCAGAACCCTCGCCCACAACAGAGTCGGGCGCTCAAAGAACTTACTTGCTTTGTAAACCGACACCATAGCCTTTTTTCAGCGGGTCAGTTTCCCTCCAGCGGTTTGGATTTTTGGTGACTCAGCTTGGGTAGTTCCGGGGAAAACAAATTCCTCACAAGCCAAAACGGTCATGGCCGAGAACCGGAGTGTCACTCGAGATCCGTCGCCAGCGACTCCGGCGCCCGGAAAAAAAAAAAGAGACGGCCACCGCTTCGGCGATCGTTTTGCATCTCGTCGCCGGGAACTGCACTGGTCAAGATCTTTCATGTGCGAATACCTTTCCCAAAAAAAAGGCAAGTCTACTAGGTCCTCCAGTAGAAAGGTTGGAATAAGGGTACCAACTTTTTCTGTAGTCTGTTTTGGTAGGGGAACCCTCCCCCAAACAAAAGGTAAAAGGGCACCACTGAGGGACCTAGACCAGTACTAGTACTAGTAAAAAAGCAGAGAGTCTCCATGACCCTTTGACAATGGGATCACGACCCCGTCATTTTGGAAATGGCCAACCATTTTGTTTGAGAAGGACAAGTTCCGAAACGGAACCACTGAAATGCGGCGATGTCGCCCCAAGAAAGCGAGCCTTCCGCCCGAGTTTCGGACCTCAGGAAGGGGGCCAAGAGAACATGAAGTAACTTGGGTCGCAATCAAAACCGATTCGGTACCAAAAATGGCCGATCCCCAGAACCATGGTTCAAGAATTAAGAAGGCGGAATTGGACTTCTGCAGCTATTTATGGGATCGTCCCTTACTAACCTTCATCTACCCGGGATTAGAGCAAGTGGCTCACTTGGGTTTGGTTCTTGCGGCTCGAGGGGCCGATCTCCTCTAACAGACAGTACTCAGGAGCTCGGGCTTCCATCTGCCGAAGCCCTCTTGGAAAGAATCCAGTACCTGGAGTCTCCTTCTGACCCGAAATCAAAATGGGTCAATGACCAACCATTATTTTGGGTTGCCTAAAACCAAAGTCCAACCATACCTGGAGTCATGACCCTTTAAAAATCAATGACCAACCATTATTTTGGGTAGTGACCAACCATTTGTTAAGGGTCAGAAGGAGACTCCAGGTAGCGACAGTTCCAACACGGGAAGAAACATGTTCATTTCAGCAAATGGAAGCGGGGAGCGAGACTTTGACCCCTGATTCATCAAACTGAAGTATGAGGATGATGCAGTTCGCCAAAAGTGATGCACACACCCCAATCAACATCAAGGGGGGTGATTCGTCAAACAGGTCAGGCTGAAATCAGATTGGGGGGTGGGGGTGTCTCAAATGGGGGGACTTTCTTTAGGCATCGGACCCCGCAAAGTGGAAAACTTGGTTTCTTCTTGGTTTCCCCTAAAAACCAGCAGGCAGGTGCGCGCAAGCAACAACCAGACCCAACTCAGCGCAGAGTCCCAGAAGGACAAGACGGATGCGATTGTCCTCCCATGCTTCTTTGCAAGCTTCACACAGCCGGGCGAATGAAAGCGAAAAGACAAGCACTGACGCCGAGCAGAAGAAAGGAGAGCCCCTACTGGCCCCTACTCCAAATACCAACATACCAAATTTGTTTTATGTCCAATAGTGATCGATTCCCTGTTCCAGCTGTTGGAAACATGTCTCCTAATTACTCCAAACAGCCTCTGTTTATAGGATATCTGTTGAAAAAGGCACATACCTTCTTTTTCGTAAAGGCTTGACATGATAACCCAAAAAACGGCGGCGGCCCTCTTATTTGGGGGGGGGGGGGGCAAGCAGGCCAGCCCCAGTTACCCACTTATACCTCAGCTGAGTAGACTCGCCAACAAATGGTCCTTGAATTTCTTGTTTGCCAAAACTGGTTCAGTCACGGAACTCAGGAAGTGAGTAAGAAAAAGCGTTGTTATTTGGATGGGCTGGGCCCTGAGCATTTGCTGAGGGAGTAGTCGTCATGGGGGGTGGATCAAAAGGTCCGATAAACATGGGGTGACGATTGGGGACACCAAAAAGATACGACCTTCACCACATGGGAACAGCTGCCCATTTTGGCGGCCGGGAATATTGATCACCCCCCACGTACACTCCTGCGGAATAACATTGGCATCCCAAAGCCTGTCCCGGAAGAGTTCTCATCCTGGGGACCGTTTCTGGGTTTCTCGCCAAGCTAGAGATTAGTCATGGCGTTAGGTCTTCGTTCCGCCGGATCAATCAACCCGCTTTAGGGGGGTTTCTCAAAGACCAACAGCAACCAGTTTCCGACTTTTAGCCGCCATTTGCTCAAATTCCCTGGAAAGAAATGATAAAATATTACCAGCAGTGAAAGATGCCCTTCAAAACCAGGAGAACACCAGAGAGATCCTTGAGCAAGTCGAAGCGTTTGGTTCTTGGCCTGGCTTCTCCAAATAAATCTATTCGGCCGAAACCCAAAGAACGCCCAAAGGCAGCGACGCCCTTTCTGGTCACCCAGGTCCTTCGGACCTTTGCTCCAAAGCATCCAAAGGGGACCCCCCCCCAATGCCCCTGCAGAGAACCGTGCTCCAGCGGCTTGCCTAGAAGTGCTGGGTTGTAAGTTTGGTTCTTGAGCGGCAGTTATCCGTAACCCCCAAAACAATTTGATTCTTTGAGCTTTTATTTGAACGGTTCAACAAAGGGACACTCAAATACTGTAAGTGGACGAAATCCTGCACCACCTAGCAAGCCCTGGAATGTTGATTCCCCTGTAAATACCAACAAACAAGGGTTCCCGTTTTTTCAAAGTGGTGCAGGATTCTGTCCATCCACAGTAGGGTTAAAAGAGCTAGTTCATCTGGGGAGTAGCTTGTGTGAACTGCCGTGACCTGTAGTCCAGAACTCAAACAAGCCTACATCCAAGACCCAACCGGCTCCGGCTCAAACGGCAGTGCTGTGGATGGACAAGATCCATCTCCGAAATGAAACCATGGTTGAAACCATTGTGTGCTAGGGTATTTGCAGGGGAATCTAATCCTTCCCAGGGTTTCTGAGGTGGTGCGGATTTCGTCCATCCACAGAATGACCTGAAGCGATTTGTTTGCTGGGTTCCTCCAATACGGAAAATTCACCAAGTTTCAACCAAGAAGTTAAAGTAACCAAGGATCCAAAGGCATAAAGTTTAGGCCTCCATGCCGGCTCTATGGTAGTCCAAGGGGACCCAACAATGTCATAATGGCTCAAACTGCAACCACTTGAAGGGTCCAAGCACCCCCATTTTTACGGTTTTGCGTTTGGGCGAGATGTGTCTGCCGTATCCGTCAGAGCTGTGCTTTCCAGTCTCCTGCCTTCAGCTCGATTCGCGGTCACGGCATGCTGAACTTCCCATAGGTGGCCGTTTGGAAAAATCGATGGCCCCGGTAAATGGCACAAAACCCATCTAAACCAGTGACACCCATCTATTTTCAATCAGGCTCACCTAAAAAGGACACCTATGCTTCCCAGTCTTTGCCCGGGAAAAAAGGCCAACCACCTGCGCGGACTTTTTGGCAGCTGTTGCCCTTGGCTGTGGTTGTAGGTGTGCACGCGCAAAGCAACCCACATGTCTAGGTGTCGGCGCCATTTGCTTACTGAAACGGTTCATTAGCAGTCCTGTGTCATCAGAACAGGAGATAGGCCTCTTATGCACATGGTTGCAACTTGTACTGCTGAGGCTGAAAACCAAAAATGCTTCCCCAAATAAACAACTTGATCATGGCCTCACTTTGCGCTTACTTTGCCAGGGACCCTTGGGGCATCAATTCATGGAGGTCACTGGCGAGTTCGTCCAAGGCTTGCCTCAAACGAAACCTGCGTGCACATGTCACCTCGCACTGCTACATAGGAGCAGGTCAACCTGGAGTCAGGCGATTTCAGTGCCGGCAGGTGCGTTCGCAAAAGGACCTGGGGTTCTGCGCAAGAACCAGGTCATAGATATTGATGGACATCCCCGTGACTACTTTGTTGCTGTTGAAGATAACAAGGAATTTGGGCAGCGTCCTGGGTCCCACTTCCCACAACCCTGCAAAAACGATTCTAGGGGTAGCTTCCGTTTCCATTCTTTCCAGGGATCCGGATCGCGCGTTATAGGAACCCAAATGTAACTTGAATCAAAAGCGGAAGGTTTGAACATGTCTCAGCGCAACCTGTTCAAATATTGGTTTTGAAACAGACCTGAAGGCTTTCAATGTGCCAGCCCCTTGAAGGCATCAGCGAAATCCATGACTTTTCCTGCCGGGGAGTTCGGGAAAAGAATCATCCTGGTGTTGGCTAGGTGTCGAAAAGCCGTCACCAAAAATGGCTTTGGATTCCTTTTGGTTGCTCTTTGAACCAAGGTGAAAACGGGTACCTTTTTCGAAACGCAAACGCCCAAATCGGTTGTCCCGAAATGTGTCTCCATTGAGCCTGGTCTGCTTCAGGGGGTCCGATTCGTACTTGGACTCGTTAGATTCGCCAAGTTCGCAAGTGTTTTTTTCGCCACTTGCGATCATCAACCCCTCAGGTTGACTAGGGACTTCAGGGGACTAAGTGGGATATAGCCTAGGTTAGCCACAACTAACTTGGTGAATCGAACACCCAAGTACCTCATACTTGCGGATTTATGAGCTAAACCCAACACCGAAATACTGAAGCAATCCTCTGGGTTCAGGTTCAAAGGGTTCCATGGGGCAAAACAGGGAGAGCGGCGGCACAACATTCGCCCACTCCGGCGAATGGGAGGTAACAATTCTAGGTCCTCCAGTAAAGAGAATAAGGGTACCCTTTCTTCTGCGGGAACCCTCCCCCAAAAGAGGGTAAAAGGGCACTACTGGGGGACCTAGAATTAATTCGATCCCGCCCGATCGCGGCAAGGATCTCTTCAAACACTGGAAGTACAATCTTTCAAACAGTGCCAGGGCTCCCGGCCGAAAACAAACTGCCTAAAGCACCAGCGCCGGAACAACCCCGCGGCTTCTTGGACAGAGCATTTGGACATGGGCGCTGGTTGCAAAGCTTCTTCTTCTGCCCATGTGATGTTTAAAACCACAGGGGAGAGTTTGTTTATTTTGGGAGCCCTGAATTTGCAGCCGTGTGGCCGCTGTGAAGTTGGCCGCGGCGAGGCAACTCATGACCAACCCCCTGCTTTGCTGACCCCTTTGTTTGTCGCTGCAGCCTTGGGTAAGTGTCACAATAGGGATTACCTGATTACCTTCAAAATGATTCGTGTCTATCCTTTGGGTCTCCCTTTAGACCAACCACAACAAGGATACCCTCAAAATCAAACACGAACACACAGAAACTCAAAACAAGAAGGCACAAACACAACTCGCTGTACCTAAAGCCGAAAATAACATATTTGCGGAATAAAACAAATATCTTCACGTGTAATCTCGTTTATCCGAACATCGGCGAGCTTATGATCTGCCGGAATACATGTCTCATGATTGTTGCAGCTTGCACCTAAACCACTAAACAAAGATCACACACAAGTTGAAAGCTTGACATGGATAAATCAGTCGATCTTTGACCTATCCAAGACACACACACACACAGTGATATGGAGACGCAGAAGCCATCCTCATTCACCCTGCCCAACTTGGGCGCAGGGTTGTTAAAACATTAGTTGCTCTAACATTGAAACCACTAAAAATGGTTCGCTTCTTGAAAACAAGCTAAGCCTCACCTGATATCGATAACACCAAAAACAATGATGGAAAACATGGGGCCGTCCGGCCACCGAAAAAGACCTCGCAACCAACCTGGTCTTTAGAATAGGTTTCTTCAACGTGGAGTCCATCAATTCTCCCAATGTCCAAACCAACATAAAACCCAGAAACAGCTCTCCCGGCAAAAGTAAAGAAGATACTGTGGATGGACGAAATCCTGCACCACCTGAGAAGCCCTGGAATGATGTTTTCCTTGCAACCAACAAACAGGGTTTAAACCATGGTTTTAAAGTGGTGCGAAATGGATTTTGTCCATCCGCAGTATGTCAACCAATGAAAACGGTTGGGCTCCCTTCCGTTCGTCAGGGAAGTTAACAGAACTCGCTCGCCACTCAACACTTCGAGCCACACTGCGCCGCTAGGACGCTCTGCGAGGAAGGCTGACGACTTTGCCCTCGGAAGGCAGAGTTGGTTGCGACAGCCCTTAGTGCGTCGTTGATCCGTTGTCCAAGTACCTCATGAGGCTGTTATCAGTTGGACATCCTCAGAAAGCACTTGGACCCTCAGGGAAAATCATAGACACCGACCCTGCTTGAAAACCCGGCTGATCTGCTCCCTTGCTCGGATTGCATAACCCAGACTTCCAGTGGAGGGACAAGAGCACCTTTCTTTGGTACTCCACTTGAAAGGGATGTCTCTGCAAATCAAACATGTTTTTTTTGTGGGTGACCCCCTTGTTGGAAGTTTTGAACTGAAACCAAAAGGAAACCAACCTGTTTTCGGTCTCCCCCTGTTTGGACACGTATCCAAACCCAAGCCTTTTGGCCAAGAATATCTTGGGCAACTCAAAATTCCAGTAAATCTACTCCCTACTCGAAATACCCACTTTTGTAGGGTATTAAGAAAAACAACTGGGTTTTCATGCTAAATACCTCTTCTTTTAGTAGAGGGTCGACATGATACTTTGGAAAATGAAGGCTAGCTCAAACCGTTTTCACGGACGTGTGAACAACTTTTTAGTCGGCTTCGCTGAAGGCTTTACGACGTTGAGACGCCATCTCATGCGTTCTAGAACTTTTAAGGTAGCCCTCTAGGTCCTCCAGTAGAGAGGATAGAATTTGGGTACCTTTTTTTCTGCAGTCTGTTTTCGTAGGGGACCCCTCCCCCAAAAAAGGGTGAAAGGGCACTACTGGGGGACCTAGTGATAGTTAGAATCCGTTGGTTCAGAGCAAGTCATTCACGTGCAGAAGGAGCAATTCCGAAGGCCTAAGGCGCGCAACTCATCGATCCGAGGCGACACATGGCCAAAGCCAAGCGACGTCAATGACAGATTGTGGCAAAAGTCGAAAAGCACGGAGCCCGGGATTAGCTGAACTGGCACAACAAGAATTGCCCTCAAGAAAGAAACCAAACAAACAATCCCTGGATGGGAAAGCACTTGGCATCTTGCAAGCTCCTTCTTTCGGGTATTGGTTCCCCGACAGCGTTCGTAGCTTTGGGGTCTCTGCAACCAGATAGGCTCCGGAACAGCGGGAGCAGCTGGACCGGCTGTTCGCTAGGCTTCCGGGAAGGGGGGGAGATCACCGCTGCGAAGCGTCCATTCCGTCTTTAGATTGAAACCCAACAGGCGAGAATTAAAAGCCTCCAGTTTTTGTCTTCACTTGAGTTTGGGGGGGTAAGGGGGAAGTGAGGGTGGTAGCTTGAAGGATAGCTTCTAGTTGCAGCTGAGTTTGCTAAATTCAAGGTATTGTGGCCGTTTGTCAGGAAGGAACTCAAGACAGCGTCATCTATTGGTGCAAAGGGGAAACACAAGAGCCTTGTTCTCGGATGCAGTTACCAATGTACCACTCGAACGTTAGGTGTTGGGTGTACTCTGCCTCTCACTTGGAGGCAGCTGAACAGCGATCGTAACTCGAAAAAAGACCACGAAGCCAGACTCCCCTACAACTTAACATGAGTCACAATCAAAACCTGGTATTAAAATGGTCTACCCAGAACCATGTAAAGACTTAAGAAGGCGGCCGCAACTATTTCTGGCTGGGACTGCCCCTTACTAACCTTCATCTGTTCCAAAGAGGGGTCCCCACAAAAGGAGTTGCCTCTACACAGGTGGTTTTGGGGTTCCATGTTAATCTGTCGGAGAGTAGTCAGCACGACCCCAACTGTGACACACCCAGTTCCCGGAAAAGGCCCGACGATTTGGGCTGACTGTATTGCTTGGTTGCATGACTGATCGGCTCTGCTCGTCTTGCGTGAACCAAAACTAATGGAGGTTCGGTTCGAGCCGTTTAATGGAGGCTCCGAAATCAGATGCTTAGGTTAACTTGCTTGATGTTGGAAGGGGAGCAAACAAATAATTGTTGGCAGTTAAGTGAAGATTTCCCACTAAACCACAACCAGCAAAGAATGCAAAATGTTTCCGAACAACAACCATGTTAAAAGCAGCGAGTACCTGGGATCGCAAGTTTTTGGGTTTGGTTCAAGGCAGATGCATTCATCCGCAAATACCAGGTACTTGGCCCTTCAAGGCATCAAACAGGAATGTGCTACAGGAAACCCCGCCAGCCAATGAGCTTGGCTTCTTCGAGAAGCTCTGAGCTCTTACTCCTGGGCTCCCATGCATGGGAAAAGCGGCCGGAAGTCGAACCGCTGGAAGTTGCTCTCAAAATGCAACAGCCTGGCGTCTCCATGACCCTTTAAAAATGGGTCAATGACCCCAGTGGGTGATCCAATTGTTTAAAGGTTCTGGAGACTCCAGGAGGGTTCCCGATGCCTCCCCTTGCAGCATCACCAAAAAGGAGCCGGCAGGTGATGCTTTTGCACCACAGGGGAATGCAGGGAACCCTGCGTAAGCACCCCGAAAAAATGCCTTGGTGCCAGAAGGCCCGGAGAGACCCCTCGGCCTCTGACGGCCTCTGTGCACGGGGCACATGGGACCCCTCAGACATTTCGGGGCGCCATAACGCACACGCACGAGAAGCTCGGGGCAAAGAAACGGCGGTGCTTCTCACGAGAAAGGATGACCCTTCTGGTAGGCTCCTTTGGTTTATGCGAACTCGTGAGTTCACCCAACCAATGGCAATGCCAGAATGGAGGTCACTTCGGAGCATTGGACAGCCAACAGTGGCCTGGCAGTGCGACAAAAGGCGGTGGATCAAAGCCCAGTCCTCAGAATCTCCAACACCTGGACTGGGTGTTGACTCATTCCGCAATTCCACCTTACTCACTTCTTGAGTGGATTGGCCAACAAAAAGTCCAATCTTTTCATTTACAACTAACATGGTCTTCCCCAAAAAACAAACACATAAACAAGTCCAGGAACTCAGGAAGTGAGTTCGGCCTTCGCTTCGCACACGTGTTTTATGTTTGGGACTACTCCACCCCTGGGACGGAGTCATGCGGTCACGTGGGGATCACAGACCAGCCGAGGGGAATGAACTGAAAGGAAATGAAGCGAATGGTGCAAGGAGAGCTGGTAGACACTGCCAGTCTTGGCAAGTGCTTCCAGGCGTTTCGCCACTACAGCAGGACAGCAGGCACCCAAAAGAAACCATCCATCGTAAAGCCTACCCCACTTCTGAACGAGTGGATGGGCCGAAAAAGTCCCCAAACTTGAGTGCCACCATGGTCTTCCGGCCCCAAAAGTCACCTGTCCGAAACGGGAAAAACCGATCCGTGAAGCCTAGTGGCAAGCACTTAGCACCAAAGCCTCCGCCTCAACGGAGGGCTAATACTACTTCTAGGTCCTCCAGTGAGGATAGAATCAGGGTACCAACGATGAGTTTCTGTAGCCTAGTTTAGTAGGGGAACCGAATCTCCCAACCAAAAACGTTGGTAAAAGGGCACCTAGCTGGGGGACCTAGACTTTGAAAGGGGCAATGTTACTTTTGAATTGCATTCGTAGTGGATCCATTTCCAGAAAGTGTCTTTGCTTTATTTCAGGCGTGTCATTTAGTGCCACTGTGTTTATTGAAAATGTCTGAAAGCCAGCCAGATTTCACTTGTGGTTCGGGTGTCCTGGTCGTAGTCGTTTTTTTTGAATAAAATCCCGGGCGATTTTTTGGCTATGTAAAGAGGTCAGAAAAACGGGTACCTTTCTGTAGTCTACTTTAATGGGGGAACCGAGTCTCCCAACCAAAAACGAGTTCCGATAAAAGTTGGCACCAAGTGCTGGGGGACCTAGTTGCCCCCTGAAATCTTAAAAGACTGACACCAGTGAGAAGCATCGACACGGGGGTCTCCTTCCCGATGTCGCGTTGGAAGGGGCTGGGCTTAGTGCGACAAAACTTGGTCTGCTTGGAGGCTCTCTGTTTCGTGCTAGGGTTTCCTCCATTTGCGTTCTCGTCCCCTGGAATAAATCTGTATGTCCAGTAGTAATAGATTCCCTTTAAAATCCACAGGGGAAAATGAAACAATTATTCTTAACCAAATGGAAGGTTTAAAGGGAAACCAAAACGAGCACCACCATTTTGAGGGCTCCAACCTGAGACAAACACAGCCACTCGAAGGTAGCTGTGTACCATTTGTAGCGGTGCTTAGGCTTACCCTGTTAGCCATAGTTGGACATTGAACTGCCCCTTCCATGCAACATGCGCCTTGCACCTAGCCCCCCCCCCCACCCCCCCAATTTAGCGTAAGGACTCGAACTAGTTCCCCTTTTCGGCCCAGTGCCGTGAAGCACTTTGGGGGTTGCTTCGCAAGAGGTGAATTTGAGCATGGCACTTTCATGGGCCACATAAAAGTAGACCAAACTTGAAAACCCGATTGCGGTCCGGTCGTTGCTGAGAAACTTTAAGCAACCTTACTCCTCTCAGCTCCCTTTGCACCGACGATGACACCACTGTACAGTCATTTGGAAACGACAAAAAATGCCAATGAGTCTCCACTAGTCAATGGCCATCCGGCAAATTGTGCATTGCTGCTCTTCTGGCGTGACCTTAGTGTCACGAGCGTGCTAACGGCGTGCAATCAACCCCGCCTGGTTGCCAAGCGGCCAAAACCATGGAGGTTCCCCCTCTGTGGGCATGTCTTCTTTAGTGAACCCCGTTTTTGTCGAGAAGTTTGGTTCTTGATAACCAGACCTTGAACATCACCCCTCCCAAAGGAAACTGAACATTGGATTGCGAAAGGGTGATGTTCAAAACCCAGAAAGAACATATACCCACTTCCCTTGTCAGACATAAAAACACAAGGACAATAGATTGAAATCTTAACTAAATATGGAGCAAAACACCAAAAAAAACAACGGGAATCCCAAAAGTTTCCCTTTAAGCATCGGCGAAAAGTAAACTTGCTTAAAGTCGGCCCAAAGGGTGATGTGTAAAACAACCAAATGTCTAAGGGTTGATTAATCCTCTTCACCCATCGTCCTATAAAAAACTCCTTCACATTTGTTCAGCGGTTTGCCCGAAATGTTGAGGTGGCTCCCCAAGAATGGGAAAGGCGCGGCCAAAAGGGGAGAGAGGCAACCCTCTAGGATAATAGCTTATGGTCTTTTGGGTATGTTTCAGCCCCAAAAACAGCTTCGGTTTCCTTTTAGCCCAACCTTGAGAAGGGTACCCTCAAAAAAAAACAGGCACACACACGCACTGTTGTTGTTTTGGGGGGGGGGTTGGGCGAAGCTCGAATGTTGCTTAGCCAAGAGGCCGCAGACCCGCAGCGATCGCAGCTGAAGCCAAAACACGGCTTGTAGCCCTGCGCTCACGGTGACTGCTGAAAACATATTTGCCTTGACCCCCTTAGGCTCATCCAAACGAGTATCCTGGAACTTGTACTTACCACTAAAATTGTCTATCCAAAAAAAAACAAAAACATGAATTCAGGGAAGAGTTGGGGACCGTTGTTTTCCCTGCGCAAAGGATACACAAAAACGGGGTAAGGAAAACATGGGGCCAGTAGGGGTCTGGGTGTTTATAAAATCGGCTACTGCCCAAAAATAATTGGATGGCGTCTCCCTTTTCAAGCGCAGTTTCAAGGTCAAGGGTGTTACGCAGTTGGGCATGTGTCATTTTAGGGTTTGGATCCCAAGCAGTAAGCCCAGATAGAAACATACAAGCCACAAATTTCTACCTTGGCCAGTGATTCCAGGCAAGCCACTATAGTAGGCAACCAGGTAGTTTTACCTCTAGGCTTTACATAGAGTGGGAACTGGAAGCACCGGGTTAGCCAAATTAGAATTTGCTGTAGCAGGCTGGCTTCTCGGATCGCACCACCTACTCACTGGGTGGCCCAGACTTTCTATGGCACAAAATCTGCCCAAAACCTACCCCAGTGCTTCCAAGTACTTCTGTAGTAGGTAATCGGAGGAAGCCATGATGTAAACCGTAGAAGAACGCATCCCTGGTTGCCTACTATAGTGGTAACTGGAAGCACTGGGTACTCCAAATACTATCTGTTTTAGGTATCCTTTTTGGAGAACCTTTCTTTCCAGGGTACATACCCACGTTTTGAGTCAATGGACGACCTCATACCAACTCAAAAGGCCGGGTCTCGGGGTGTTCCAGGGGCAAGGTCCAGGAACGAACATGGCGCCGGGTCGATACAAGATCAGCTAGGCCCAAAGGAGCAACGACGCCACTCCTTTCGCCCTGACCCATTTTGACCCAACCGCGAATGACCAGCTTGGGGGTTGGGGATTGATGCCACGCTTCTTGGATCAGCATGGGCCCCTAGGCCCAAAGGAGAACTGGGTTTGTCTCTCAGGTTTACCTTCCCCTTCAAAACAACCTCAAAATGGGTACCCTTAAAACAAGACACCTCTAAGCAACGCCCATTAAACAAAAGCACTTCTAAGAAACTGGGGCAAAGCAACACGCCCGCGGCGAGTTGCCTCTTCAACGCCCTCTAAAACCAAGCTTGGCGGCCCTTAACGGGGGATCGCGCTAACGGGGTCTGGACCGGGCAGTTTTGGGCTGGGCGGCAACCGCGCAATACGCTAAGCCCTGGGTTGGAGCACTTGTGGTGTCGCTTGCGGTCATTCAGGTTTCTTCAGATCGTGACCACCGATGTAGCACTCCCAGACTAGATCAGGGGTCGCTTGTGGTTATTGAGGGTTTCTTCAAAACATGGGCCATGCGCGCAGCGGGTGGCCAGCGAAACCACTAAGTATGCAGAGGCAAAACCTCCTCACAAGCAGCGTCAAACTGAATGTCTGCAAAAAGCGCCCGCCCTGGAGTGCTTTCAAAATAACACCTGGTGGGTCTAAAAGAATGCATTCCTTGCTTGTTGCTTGTAACTCGAAGCGAAAGCTTGCTTGTTGCTTGGCAAGCTGCTTTCCTTCAATAGACCATGCCAACTGGGCGGTGTCTACTTAAAGGGGCGATCCCACCCCGCACCCTCTGCCGTGGTCCCACCCAAGACACCACCCCAGTGATCAGCACATGGCTAGCGCTCCCGCCCACCCAACACAATGACATGGCTAGCGCTCCCGCCCAACCCACCATGGTAAGTGTCTTATAACCATGGCTAGTACCCACTTAGCACTTGGATGTTCGGCCAAGTTACAGTAGCAAGTGTCTTAGGGTTTCGGGTGTCGGGTTTCTGGGCATAGCCCCCGAACAAGGTTGACCCTACTTAAACTTAGGGGACTTATGAGTGGGTTACCTAGGTTACCAATACTAACTTGGCCGAACAAGTACCAAGGGATCCTTGGGGGAATATGCTTAAGAACCAAAGGGAAAATAGCCGGTTACCTACTATATTGGCAATTGGGATGCACTGCACACGGCCGCAGCCTTGATTAGAAGGATTCCCTTCTTCCCTTATGCCCCATTTACAGAGGAATCATCAGAACCAGGCTTTCTTGGGTGGTGCGATTTCCGGATTTCGCAAAACCATCCACAGTAAGCAGCTGAAATCTTCTTCAGACCAATTGAAAATGGTTGGTCATTACCCGAAAGAATGGTTGGTCGACGACCCATTTTTATTTCGGGTCAGACGGAGACGCCAGGTACTTTCTGTGGACGGTTTTGTGAAATCTCGAAATCGCGCCACCCTTCAGAAAGCCAGTTTTCTGATGATTCCCCTGTGAACAGCAGCAAACAATAAGGGAATACTTGGTTGACGTTGGAAGGGGAGCAAAGATTTAAACTTTAGCAGCTAAGTGCGTAAGTGGGGGTTGCCCACAAAACCACAATAAGCAAACATGATTCAAATGTCTCCCAACAACCACAATAAAGGAATCAACTTGTACCCGTCAGGTTTTCGCCTTCAGCAGCTGCTCAGCGTCGTCGCTGCGCAGCCACAATGCCACCGAGGACATGGCATCGCACGCCTTGGCTCGCTCTCCTTGCGAACCTGGGACCTGACGTTGGGGGCTGGACCGCGTTCCTTTTAAAGGGACCGGGTCCCGAAATAATTGGTGGAAGAGTACCCAATACACTTTTAAGAGGTTCTCATTTTTAGACGGATGTTTACGCAAAGGTGTTTCAGCTCACCATAGTTTATGGGTTTGTTTTTTATGGGGCTTGATGGTTTTTTTTCTGGGTTGTCCCCTCATTGCGGTTTTGAGTGTAGTATGATGGGTTTGAAGTTCAAAAGGGTTGTTCCACCATGGGTCCAGTACCCCATAACGAGCCTAAGGGTTTCACCATATGTTATACGTGATTGCTGGGTTTGTTATGGGTGTTCAGATTTGTGATTTTGTGTGAACATAGATTTTAACGAGTGTGAGTTGGGATTCGTTATGGAGCTTTGCTATGCCGGCTATGCCACCCATGATGAAGTTCGTTTCCCTTAGCCTTAGGTTCAGTCGGTGAATATGCCCAATGTTCAGAGTACCCTGCAGGTTGCCGGATTAGGGTGTGTCTTTTCAATGGGGTTGGGTTTATTATTGTATTTTGATGTGCCTATTTGAAGGTGATTCTTTTTTCAGGGTACCCCCATAGTTGGCCTTCAACTGTAGACCGAATTCTGACATGCACCAAAGGGTCCCTACTCAAAAATCATGCCGAAAACCCATTGACTCTTGCCAGTCTCAGGAGGTGGCAACTCTTGAGGGCCGCTTCGGTCCGTCACTTTTTTGCCGAGGCATTTCAAGTCCTTCTCAGACCAACCTTGATAGCCAAGTTGCTGTTTTTTCAGTCACGGCTGCTGGTTTTTGGGGTAAAGTGCATGAGGGGGGGAAAGAAAGGAACAAAAACAAAATCAAAAACTGACGATCCCGGAAAAAAATGCAAGAGGTCAACAAAACATACCCCAAGAGCATCAGATTTCAGACCCAAAGAGTCGAGCTGGACCTTGATTGGATGGGAAGGTTGTGGATCAAGGAGCCTTCTGAGGTCCCGAAATGCTTGGGGCGAAGGGAAGAAACACAATTCGCTTTGGACAGCTGCGCAGCTGTCGGCCTGGAAGAGAAAAATCCCAAGCTGGAGTCTCCGGATCTGACCCTGAAAAAGTGGGGTAAGAAATTACCCAAAATAATGGTTGGTCATTGGCCCATTTTTGAAGGGTCATGGAGACTCCAGGAACATATTGGATTTCGCCGGGAGGGAGACACCAGTTGAAACCAGCGGTCATTGTCCAAGTCATTTCCCTCCAAGCCACCCTTAGGCTTGCATAGCCATGCAGTCGAGACATGGAGAACCCCGACCACTTCCGCCCTTGCAAGCTAGCTGGAACATCAGGCTAGCCGTTGTTAAATGGTTGATATTGCCTCACCAGTCCTGGACAAAATCCGATTCGCACCAGTTGGTAGGTGGTGTGCCCCAGTACATTTGTGGGGGTTCATCCATCCCAACTGGTAAAGGATTTTGGGTCGTCTTTTTGAACCCAAAGCAGTGGGCTGTGGGGAATCCATCGAAACCAGAAACACCCCCTTCTTGGATTTTAAGATGGTTTCCACTACCCCAAGATTGATGGTATTTGCAGGGGTTTAACGGGATATAAAGGGTGTATATATATATATATATCCCATTAAATACCTGCATGTAGCCTCGGTTTAGTGGAGGATATTTTAACACTATATTCCACAGTTTGGGGGGTAGATTGAATTCGTGGTAGGCTTCCTGTGGGCGGGCGTTTGCCCCCGGCTGCCATGTTTCGTGAAAGTTTCTGAACGGGTGGGACTCACTCGGCTGCCTTCTGAATGGATTGGGGAGGAGAAGTCACTAAAGCTTTCGCGCTGGCATGCTTGAGTCGAACAGCATCAACCAGCTTAGATGATCTAAGCACGAGTTGGAGTTGTTTGACCATAAGTGCATCCTTGATCTTCCCAACAAGTCGAAAGTCAGGGAAAAATACGGCGGGGATACTGAGGCTTCCCTGCAAAGGCCACCGTGTCTAAATCGTGCCCGACGAAATATGCCCATCCCTACTGTGCATGGACCACTTTGAAACTATGGTTGAAGCCATGACGTTTGTTGGTATTTACAGGGGAACCATCAGAAACCAGGAGTAGCAAACGGACATAATTTAGGGTCTTATGTTGTTGAAGAAAAACATACATTTTAGGAACAGGAGAAAAAGACCAAAAAAGAAGAAGAAACTAAAACACGAACAAGGCACTGTAGAATAAATAGTGTTGGCCGCCTTTTTAACTATGTTTATCTAGAAAGAATAAAGTCTGATCTATTTCCCTATGACTACCATAGATTCAACTCAAAATAGGGTTTCTGAACGGTGGTGCGTTTTATGGAGTGTGGTTTCCCCTACTTGGATGTTCAATCCACGTCAGGTAAGTAGGTTAGAACCATGTTTTTAAGTAGGGTGGCCGGGGTTGGTTCCCCCATAACCGTGGCTATAACCTACTAAGTGGGTTGAACATCCAAGTAGATCTTCCCTGTTGCGCACCCTCCGAAACAAAACAAACTCCGACACCACGCCGAGCGAGTCGCGTTCTCGTATGAGTTCGTAGCACCCAACGGAACCCGCGGCAAGATCTCTTGCCTGAGAACGAGAAGCGGTGCGAATTCGAGTGACAAGTGTCCACCAACATGTTACCCTGAGTCCCTTGGTATACCGCCATACTTACGGTTGTGGGTTTGGTTCAAGGGGATTCGACAACTACAGATTCCTCAAAACAGCAAACATAAGGTACCAAAGGACCCTTTCCGTTGTAATGAGTAGCAATCGGTCAGCATAGCCAACCAATGGGTGCCGTTAGCACGCAATTGGAGATGTCCGTACAGTGGGGCCATGTGGTTTATTGTTTCTACCATGGTTCTGGGTGTTGCATAAGGTGTCTGCAAAAAAACAAGTGGACCATCACCCATCCCCTTTTGGTTTTCAAAAGGGATGGAGAAAAAACAGAGGGACGTCAGGAAAGTGCGAAGAAACCAGGTGGACCCGCGGGGGTCAGGGGCTATATATTCAGTTGTTCAGTGACCCTGGAAAAAAAGGGAACCCTTTTTTGGGAAGACCGTTTTAGTGTGGCAGCCACCAAAAAAAAGGGAAAAAGGGAGCCACTGAACAACTGAGTATAATTACCCTTATTACCGTTCATGAGATTCACCATTCATTACCTGCTATAGTGGCTGCCTGGAAGTCAGCATCTGCCACGGCCAAATGTAGGCCGAAAGAATGTGCCCAGATGCCTTGCAGATGCAAGGCAGGCCGGATTCAACGTTCCATTGCATGCGTGCGCTGCAAAACTCTTGGAACCCTGAACTTTGCCTGGTCAGCTCCGTCGACACGGATGACAATGCAGCTCAGCTTCTGCTGCAAGAGTATCATCCGCCGACCCATCTGAAGTGCCGGTCTGCAATTTTGCGACAGCGTGACAAAGTTGCGGTCAACTTGCCTGTCCAGCCACTGGCTTAAAATGTGCTTCGAGTACCGCTCCATGGCAGCAGCGCGCTGCGCAGGGGTCAGCACGCCCCGGAGAAGCTTCTTGCACGCGACGCACTCGTCGCAATTCGGGTGTTGGCCAGAGCTTTTAACGTGAAACCGGCGACTAAACTCTCAAGAAAGTACCCGGCTTGGAAACGAACAGCTTGGACACCTGATCAATACTGTGCATGAACCGAATCAGTTCCCACCATATTGAAACCATATATAGTTGAAGCCCTTGTTTGTTGGTAGTTACAGGGGAATCATCATTCCAGGCTACTTAGGTGGTGCAGGATTTCGTCCATCCATAGTAGGGCTGCTTGGCAAATTGCAAGGCTCCCAAGTTTCAACAGCAAAAAGTCAACCAGGGTCTCCGGAACATGCCAAAGCAAGGTCAACTTTGGATGAATCCGGAGGCCTGCGGAATTGTTTCACCGTAGGCTGGTTAGTAGGATCATGCGGCTTATATATGGCCATGGATCAAAATCCCATACCCCCAGTGAACATCCCAATCCCCACGAAAATCGAATAAAATGGATGGTGCACCTACCCCAAAATGGGATCCCATTGGTGTTGACCCATGGCCATACTTACTCCCAAGTCAACATGACTCCAGCTGTCCCAAACCAAAAAAGCCAGACTACAGGGGATGCCCCACTGAGCTTGGTTGCTTTTGAGAACTTTCTTGGTGCATAGTTTCCAAAAACCCATGTAAACTCGAGGAATCTAATGGCTTTTGGTTGGGCAACCTGGACTCCTCGGCAAAAAGCTTCTTAACTTTTTCTGGGTCTGATGGAACATCCGCAAAGTTTCCCAACTAGGTCCTCCAGTAGAGAGGTTAGAATAAGGGTATCCTTTTTCTGTAGTCTATTTTAGTAGGGGAACTCTCCCCCAAAAACGGGCAAAAGGGCACTACTTGGGGACCTAGATACAGGAAGGTGACAAAACCCACGATCCGTGGCTTGTGAGACCGTTAGACACCCCGATGCGACAGGGGGCCAAAAACCGATCACCTGCAAGACCGATAGGGACCACCCAAAACCGATACCTTCCGGTCATACTCTTGGTAGGTGGCTTGGAACAAACAGAAGCACCCGAAGTGACGGGCTGATGGGAACTCCGGAGTCATCAACCACTTGTTGACTTGTTGATCACTTTTGGAGAGGCAAACAACTACATCCCTATAGGACGTCAAAGGATCCAAGTAGCCCATGCGGTGTTGGGCTTGGGTCAAGGGGAATTTGAATTCAAATCCGAGGTACCCTCCGGGTCGGGCTCTACTTAGATACGGGGTCCACAATATGCACCCTTCGTCCGTGGATCATCTGAAAGATATGTCGGGCCTCCCATTTTTCCGATTCGCTGTCGCTTCCTAGTGAACTGGAAAACAAAAAGTACCTAACAAAACGTGATTGTTGGGCTTCAACCAAAATCCAAAAAGTAACTGAAGCAGATGAATTCAGGGAGAGGAGCTTTCGACATTCTCGCTTGACTTCCTGTAACACGTCCGGCAAAAACACCACTGACATTTGGTCGGGTTGAACGCCGACTTGGATGTTCAGCCAGGTAAGTAGTTAGCCACTTGGGGAGTTTCACCCCAAGGTGAACCCCACTACGGGGCACTAAAATTTTCTGGGTTATACCCGAACGGTTGCAACTTCCCTTGGCAACACGTTAGCAAACCCCCCGAGATCAAAGAGATCCGAATTCCCTTGGGCTTCTTCCCGTCACTTTGGGGACTACTCCTTGCTCTTCTGACATGTCAACTTTTCCTGGCAGCCCTTACTTTTGATCGCTTGGTGTGGTAAGAAGTAGATGGGTTCCACTTCTTTAGATGAGGTGTAGGGAAACCCATCGACATGTGTGCTGCAGGGCTCACCTATGGTCTCAAGGCTTCTCAACTCCGAGCTGCGCCAAGTGAGATCCGAGGTAGGCCATCCACTTCCTCGAAACGAATCCAGACCGGTTGAACGTGTGGCTGTGGGTCAAAACCAATGGGATCCCATTTTGCGGCAGGTGCACCACCCATTTTAGGTTCCCTATTTTAGTAGTCGGCTTGGGATGTTCACTGGGGCTACGATTTGGCTTCTGACCCATGGCCAGGTAACTCCTAATTGGTGGTTCCAAATTTCAAGGTGCCTTGAGCCTCAAACTACCCGTAGACTGGTTGATATTGCAGCCTAGAATCATGGTTGGTGGATTCCCTCCGGTAGTTTGAGGGTCCCGGTATCTTTCAATCAGTTGTTCAGTGACCCTGGGAAAACAAGGGAACCCTTTTTGAGGAAGACCATTTTTAGTGGGGCAGCCACCAAACAGGGATCCTTACATTATACACCTGAACATTGCCTTGTAAATTGTGGTTTCCCTTCATTTTGGTGGAAAAAGCCATGTTTCAAATGGGCAAGCTGTATCTTTTAAGGAGCCCTGCCAAAGAAAAGGAAAAATAATTGGTGCCACTGAACAATTGAGTTCAGGTGAGCCCTGGTTGGTTTGGATTGCTGGATTTGGAGTTGAGCCCCGGCCCTGACAAAGAGATGGGAAACCCCTCCTGAACCACCAAAGTACCAATCCAAACCACCAATTCGTCTGGGGGTTGATTCCTCTTCAGTCTATTTTAGGGGAACCCTCCCAACCAAAAAAGGGGTGAGCAAGGGCACCAATTGCTGGGGGACCTAGTGTAGTTTGCCACTCAAAAGTTCAAAGTTCAGGAACTCAGGGAGTGAGCTTGGCTTCCCCAAATTCTAGGGGCTGGTTCCTCTTCCATTCTTTTCAACCATCGTTTCCAAAAACCGGATCCGTTTTCAACCTGGGTGTCCGGAGATTTCTAGAAAGATTCGGATCCCTGGAAAGAATGGTTGGAAGGTACCCCTAGAATTCGAGCGAAGCTGAGGCTTGATTGCTGTTGACCCCTCTGCCACCAAAAACTGTTGGTCAGATAAAACATCCGTAGCTTCCCAGGTTGAAGTCGAAAGATCCAACCAAATAGCCAGAAAGACGTGTGATTCATGGATTTGTTTAAGACAACCACCCGCAAACACACCTGCAAACATAGGTGGCCTTTTGGAAAAAAAATAGATGGCCCTGGCAAGTGGAAAGAACCCCATCTAAACCAGGAATCGCCCTCTATTTTTTAAGCAAACCAACCAAAAAGGGCACCTATGCCTGTGAGTGTTTTCGCTTGCAAACTCCAAGCGGTGACCAAGTCTTCTTCTGACAAACTTGGGGTTCCCAAAATATGTCGGGGCCCGGGGCAACCCATTTATTTAGTTCGGGTCCGAAGGAGAGTCCAGGTCAACTCTTTGACAATGGAACTGCCACCTCGAGCTTAGTGGTTTCCATGACCAGCTTTCGCCAGGAGCATCCAGCGTGTCCGACTTGAAAACTGGAAGAACATGCCATGCATGCAGCAGCAAAACAGAACATTGAACAAAACTGAATATATATATATATATACATATGTATAACGCTATCCGGTGCGAAAGCATGCTGGGAGGTATGTGCGCAGTCTGGCAAAACACAATATTCGAGGGCACAGCGCAGCAGGGTTCCACCTTCTACAAAAGGAGAACCCCTAGGTTCAATTAAATTTGGAGATAGTCAACAAGTGGAACCCTGCAGTGCGGAAAATCCTCCCTGTGGGTGCTATTTCCACATGCCTGAAACACACAGCATAACACGTGGCGTTCGAATGCGAACAACCCTTGGGGATGCATTTGCCCACCAACCATTTTGAGGCAGTGCCTTTTCACTGGGCTGTCCTCAGATCCCGGCTGTTGTTTTGTCCTTTTAGTGGATTAAATGGAAATCAAACCGCGAAACCCTAAAAACCTAAAAGGCTGAGGGGACGGCTGGGAACCGCCAAGATAATCATGGCCAAATGATGTTTCCGTAGGTTTGTTTTAATGTGGAATCCCAACTTAAGTCCCCTGCATATCAACATGAAAAAAAACACAACTAGATAAGTATACTTTTGAAATTCGTAGGCTACCTACTATAGTGGTAGCTGGGTAGAACAAGCATAGGAGCCCATTTTGGATGCTACCATGCTTTGGTAAAGCCCCAAAACGGAAATCACTTTTGATCGAGTTGGTGGTCCAAAACAAGTCCGAACTTGTTGCTTTCCACCAAAACGGTCTTTCGGAAAAGTTTAAAGTCCAGGAACTCAGGAAGCGTGAAAAAGGGAGTTGGAGGGTGAAAAGAAGCAACGAACGGGCATCCTGCTAGAAAAAGGACGCCCTTTCTGGTCCAGAAGCCTTTTTGAGAGCTCCCTGTCACCAAACAAAAAACCATTTAGTGCCATTTAGATAGGGTTTCCGCCAAAGAACTGAGTCACAATCAAAACCTGGTACAGAGGTGGTATCTCAAAGTTATACAAAGAGCCCAAGCGGCGGCCGATATCGGGCTCAAGGTGTACTACTGGCTACCTTTCCATCCACCTAGCAGCTACCACTAAAAATGAACAGAACCAAAGCAAACAAAAGAAGAAGAGTGCTTCCAGTTACCACTATAGTAGGTAAGCAGGAGAAACCATATTGTCAAACCTACAGGTAAAATACCTGGTTACCTACTATGGTGGTAGCTGGAAGCGCTGGGAAACAAAACAAAACGCGAAACAACTGCATGCCAAGAACAGTGAAGAAAACCGAACACGGCGATGTGGTCGCTTGCCATTCGCCGGGCGACGGTGTATCAGTGCACACCTCCTCGCTGATGCAAGACAGGCGCTTGGGCCTCGCTCAAAAAGTTTCAGAAAGATCTGGGAGTTTCTCCAAATGGGATAATGCGGATATGTTTGCCCCCTGCACCAATACCCGCTTTTTGAAGGTTGATGAATGTCGACCCTGTACTTAGAAATGATGGTATTTACCCTGGACAATCAAGTTTTCCACAAAGAGCCTAACAAAAGGTCCGGGTGTTTGGAGTAGATAGTGGTTCGTGGTTGTAGTGGCATATGGTAATGCGGGGTCTCCAAAATGAGTACTTTGCTCAATATGACTGCTTCTCAAAATGGGACTTGGGACCCGGAGAAATCGGACATGGATCCCTTCGAGTATCCGGAATCGAGTTGCTCACGTTCGAGTCTCCTAAAATCCCCCCGCAAGCTCCAAGTCTCGTGGAAACCCTGGGTTTACATGGTAAGTACCTCCCATTACTAGGTTGATCGCCTAACAAGCTGGTAGCGATATCTAGGTCCTCCAGCAGAGAGGTTAGAATAAGGGTACCAACTTTTTCTGAGTCTGTTTTAGTGGAAAAACCCTCCCAACCAAAAAGAAACGGTAAAAGGGCACCTAGCTGGGAAACCTAGAACTCTTGTAGCAGGGGAAAAGACGAGCGCAGGCTCCCCCACCCTTGGTGGCTTTACGGGTCGAAGGAAACCTGTTTTGGGGGTATTAATATTATACCTATTCAAAATACGTATTGTTGAACTGATGTTTAATATGAAACTATATTTCGAGAGAAATATAGAGAAGCTTCATATTCCATCAGAATAGGGTGCGTGGAACCCCCTGGTTGCTTGGTTGGGATCCATTATGGGGGCAGCATGAAACACAGGGCACACTGCGTGCTTGTTGGGCGGAGGAAATGAAGTAAACCCAAAAGGGTGAAAAGATAAACAACCTTGTTTGCTGTTGACCCCTTTATCCACAACCATGCCAGGTACTGTTTGAAAGGGGAATCCCAACCTGTCCCCCAACCTGTCCTTACTCCTTGCTCTGCGGGAGTAAAGCAAACAAAAAACACAAGGTCGCTGGAGTTGTGGATCCCATGAGCGCAGATTTCCGAGTTGCCCCACGGAAAAACCGGCGTGGAGCACTTGGGACCTGAAAAGAAACAAGCTCTGGACACTCACTTGGTCATCTGGGCTGTCCATTTTCAGATCTCCTGCAAAAAGCTTGGCTTTTAAGTGGGTTAACCATGGTGGGAGCATGTGGGAGCCCAACCACTACACGTGTAATGAGCCGCCCAATTTTCTCAAGACCTGTCAAAGGACAGCAGGTCTTAGCACACCTTCCGCCAAGAAAAAGGCCGCCGGCATGCGAAGGCTCTGTGCGAAGCCTTTTCAAGACCATCGCCGAGTTCGGCTGAAAGTCCGTCAACGGGATCCGCTTTCATTTGGTGGCCATACTTGTGGACAGTCCCTTTGATCCTGTTCGACTGATCTGAAAGCAACCGAACAGGCGATGGCGGTCTTATCTCACAGTCTCCATCCCAAGGTTGTGTCCATCATGAAAGAAGCTTCCATGGGCTGGTCGCAATGCAATCACTGACCCTGTGGTTAGGTTAAAAATAGGACTCGAATGTGCTTGAAGACCAAAAAGGGATCCCAAACATCCAGAATGCCTGGATTCACAAGAAGCCCGAGCTTCTGTAACGGCTGCTAAGACCCAAAAGTTGCGGATCCGGAAACTTATCCAGACAGGTCCTTGGGTACTTTCTGAGGATGTACCACATGACCCCTTTTTGCCCCCCTGCGAGTACATCAGGATCAGGAACGAAGAGACCCTCTACTTGGGTGTTCAAGCTACTTAGCAAGTTGGTTATAACCAGGGCTATAAGGAGACTAAGTTCATTCACTTGCCCCACTTATAACCAGGGTTATAACCTTCTCACTTGAACATCCAAGTAGGCACTGACTTTTGACTAACAGGAACAGGTCAACTCGAATCGCCGGAGCCCTGGTAGACAGCCTGCCCGCACGGAGAATGTGCAAGTGAGTGCGGCCATCCACTATGGGGACAGGCGGCATTGCCACCTGACGAACGCAATGCAAAGGTCTCGCTGATACAAAGGTCTCTGGATAGACCAAATCAATTTCGGAAACCACCTCGGAAACCCTGGTTTCTGATGACTCCCAGGCAAATACCAACAATGGTTTCAATCATGCTTTCCCAGTGCGAAATGGATCTCGTCCACAGAACACGGGCCCAGCTGGAGCCTCTACGACCCTTGACTCAGTTGCCCTCTGGGGACCTGGAACTAAAAGGTGATCACCTTTTGGCGCTATGACTAAATATGGACAAAAATGGGAAAACCAAAAGGTCGATTCGCTTTGAACAACTGAGTTGATCTAAAAACAAATGAGCGGTGCCCAAAACCGGTTCACTCTTGGTTCTGGCTGAGTCTTTCGCAAAAGCTGCCGCGGATCTTGCGCGACCACACCGTTTGCTTACCGCCGTATTGTCCTTGAGCAAAACTAGGTCCTCCAGTAGAGAGGTTAAGATAAGGGTACCCTTTGTTCTGTAATCTATTTTAGTCGGGGAACCCTCCCCCGAAAAGGGTAAAGGACACTACTAAGGGACCTAGAAAACCCCAAATCGCCTATACGCAGCGCTTACGCTTAGCGCGGTCTTTCAGAAGGCTGAAGCAACAAACGCAGCGGCCGAGCGCTAGAGTCGGCCTTCGCTTGTGAGACTCTGTTGCGTGGTTTCTAGCTGTACCGGAGCTGGGTGTGCTGTGCCTTTGTATCCTGTGCTTTTGTTGAGCTCAATCCATAGATGTTTGAACTGGGTACCATAAGCTGGGGTCTTCTCCAATAGTTTTAACAACAAACCTTACTCGAGCTTACGCGACCCGCATGTTTCCTGACCCGCGGACTCATGCGAGAACCGGACCCGAAACCTTCGCATCGCGGTTTTGAGGCTACTCAAATAGGTCATGGCTTCAGCTTGAAGGGTCAGAAGGACACTTCAGGTAAACTGGCCGAACGCGGTTGTGGGGTACTTTAAAACCACATTTAGCCATGATTATACAGGCAACATTCGCTTAAGTCCACTGGATTCCCTAGTGACAGATTCCCTTTCAAGCCAACCTTATCTATTTAGATATATATATATATATACGTGTATATATATATAATTATATATATATATATAATATGGCTGTGGCTCAAAAAACCGATACCAAAATGGAACCCTGGTAAGTGGAAACATGGACCAAAACCTGCGGTTTGCCCCTCCTGTTTTATCTTGAGCCACCCCTTTTTGGAGGCTGCCTAGTCGCATGCTGCCTAAGCAGACTGTTAGCATTGGATTTGCCTAAGCAGACTGACCACCAAACACGAAGGTGTCATTTTTCTGCATCCAATACATTCTAATCCTAATAAACTCTAGGTTCTGACACGGGCCTACCCCTTTCCAGCCCAATTGAGACTTTTCCTATGTTCAGTATGAGCCCTCAATCCTGCACAGCGGTCAGCTACGTCTACAACTACCTTCGCCCTGGAATCCGCTAATTTTTATGATCTTCTGGGGGGGGGAGTTCTTAATCCGACGTCAACATTGCATGGAACCCCGAAAACCACAATTTCTCGAGGACTTGCCTTTTGGCTGACCAAAGGTGCTGTGGATGGAGGAAATCCAGCACCACCTAAGAAACCCTGGAATGATGATTCCCCTGTAAGTACCAACAAGCAATGGCTTCCAATGCTTTCAAAGTGGCGCGAAATGGATTTCGTCTATCCACAGTATGAGGGTTCCATGTCATGCAAAAAGGCATGGCAGCCATATTGGCAACGGGCCATGCGCTTCCCGAATTTTGTGTGGACTGGCCCCCCAAAACAAGTCTTGTGGCTTACCACTGTGTTCCATGTGTTGTTTTTCGCCCCCTGGAAAAAAAAACAAGAAACTCGTAAATATATGTCCAGAGGTGATAGGTTCCATTTATAACCAACAAGGGAAACTCATAAATTTATGCTTAAGCAAGTGGAATACCATGTCTTTCCACCAAAAGAAGTGAGGAACTAATGTTGTTTCACATTGGCCACCCTCTTCGGTGAGGATAGGAAAGAAGGACGTCCACCTCCCCCTCACAGGGTTCCACTTCTTGACTACTCCAGGGTTTGAATCAGGGGTGATGCATTTCCCCACAAGAGGAGAACCCCTAGGTTTAAGTCTACCTGGAGTCTCCATGACCCTTTAAAAATGGGTCAATGACCCCATTATTTTGGGTAACGACCACATTTTTTAAGGGTCATGGAGACTCCAGGTATCTGGAGATAGTCAAACAAGTGGAACCCTGCCCCTTGAATAACGCCGAAACCCGCACGAGTTCGCCGTTCGTGCGACATCCGCGGGTGAAAAACAGGACATGGCGCTATCCGTTGATTACTTGCAAACTAATGTGGAACACAAAAAGGGGGTCCCCCAAAAGAAGTTGCTCTACAAAACACACAATTTTTCGTAGCGTTCATCGGCAAGAGGGTAACACTACACGCAAGTACCACAGGTAACACGCAACTTGACAGCCTCTAGGCTCACAAGTTGCAAGAAAAAAGGTGCTAACCCCTAATGCTAACAACAAAACATGGAGAGATCAAATGGCACTGAGCGTTCCCCAGAAAGCTATTGTGGGAGGGGCAGACATGCCTTTGACGTCACTGGGCTGTCACAAATCCCCTGCTTAAAAAAAACTAGACACCTAAAAGCAGCAGGAACCGGAGAGATAGGAACCTCAAGGTCAAGTGCCAGGAAACGGCGCGTCTTGATCTCAGTGCGACACGTGACGCTCTCGCTCGACCCCCCCCCAAGGCACCTTGGCCGTCTCCTCATGGACGTCTACCTGCGCGCAAAAGAAGCAACAGCGCAGCGTCTTCTTGGTGTTTGTTGTTTTTGTTTTTCAAAGGTGCTTGTACATACCCCCTTTACATACCCCTTGGACAAATAAACCCAAAAGGCCTGCTGATGTTCATAACCCTCTCCCCAAAACGGGTATATACCTCCTATAAAGTGGGTTGAAAAACCACGGAAGCCAAGGGGTATGAACAAGGGGTATGTAATTGCACCCTTAGATGTTTGCGACCTCAGACCCCAAATGCTGTTCAACATTGGTTCTACCAACATGGCTATGAAGTTTGTTTAATCGCCCTTAGCTATACTTCGATTTGCTTAAGCCCCTTTGAAAAATAACAGTATATGTCCAGTAGTGATAGGATCCTTTTAAAACCAACATGGGAAACTAACAAAAAAACACGATATTCTTAAGCAAATGGAAGCATAACCACCGTAAAACCTGCTAGCAGGACCACCTAGTAGTTTGGTCAGCGGGAGCTGCTTTCGTGACTCACCACCTTTGGACCCAGTCGTCCATTTCCTTATGTTTGTGGGTCTAAAACAACCTGTTTCGCCCGGACCCCCAGTCGCCATGGGGAAGAAGCTGCGCATGTTTTGCAGAAGCTTTCCCCGGTGAATTGCTCGTTTCTAGATTTCAGCTTCTTTGGTTTACGCTAAATCAACAGCCACTCTGCCAGGCAGGTGCTTCACTAAGATACGTGGGTGCAAACCTCGATACACGGGTGTATCTCTTTTTTGGGGAACCCCCTGTTGGTTTTCAACGCAAAGCAAGTCGTGTCCTCTGGACCAAGGAGACCCAAACCCAAACCCAGCCCTTCGCTGGTGCATTCCAGGGTCCCAAAGCGTAGAGGCAAGGAAATCAATCCAACTTGGCTCAGCCAAGCTAGTAACTTGCTCAGGCTACGAATTTTTGCCCGGTGAATGTGGGGCTAACAACTTCTGGGGTGAACAGGGTGCCCGGCGGCCCGGCCGCAGGGCCCAGTGGTTCCAAATACCACTACAATAGCTAACCGGGGTAAACCTGGAGGTAGGAATCCCTGGTTACAGTGGTAACTGGAAGCACTGGGGTTGGTTCTCCATTTTATGAACACAAGCCTCCTGCGAAGTCGGGTTTGAGCGCATGTACTAGCTCTAGAATTCCCAGTTATCCGTGTAGCAGTGACCATCAAATGAGCCATAACTGCTTTAATCTTACCCCTTAAAACTCCAAGCCCTGGGGAAGTTAATCTTTTACAGACATATAGCCCATGTTACTCAAAAAGTTGAAAAGTTGTGTTTTTTAAGAGGTAAGTAATGAGCCATTCGCAGTTTCGCCTATCAGCACCTACGCGAGCCACGCCGCACTGGTTTGCTTGTTGCCCCGAAACAAGCCAGTGGAAAAGCGCGCAACCCTGTGCTTCCAGGCAAGCCACAGGTAACCAGGGGAACCATCATGTAAAACCTAAAAGCTAAGAAACCCTGGTTGATGTTGACCCCATATTAACCACCCCCAGTTTAGGGGGTGTCCCTGGGTTTCGTGGGGACTCATCACTTTCAGAGGGGAACATCCCCATATCTGTAAACGACAAATCCCCGTTTTCACCCAACCCAAGACCGTTGATATGCGTTGCTTGGGTGTTCGGCCAAGTGAGGCGATCGCCCCAAGCGGGGGCGAACGAACCGCCACCCAGATTTTCCAACCCCACCCAGTGGATCCATTTACCTGTACAGTAAACCCAAAAACAACAGCAATTGAAGATCCAAGAGGAAAATGGCTGGGTACCTACCTGGAGTCTCCTTCTGACCCTTTAAAAATGGGTCGATGACCAACCATTATTTTGGGTAATGATTAACCATTTTTTCAGGGTCAGAAGGAGACTCCAGGTGGGTACCTACTATTAGTGGCTTGTTTGGGATCCATCCACTGGGCCAGACGGGAGGAGTACCTATGGACCCTCCAAGAGTCGGCCGCTGCCTCTGGCACCTCCTCTTCGATCGAGTCACCTGCAATGGGTACCCGGTTACACCCCACCCATGTCGAGGCCTCCCCCCCCCATGTTCAGAAGCTTGACCCCAAAAACAATTCTAGCCATGAAACTGGGACAGGGTTGCGGGAAATGGAACCCACTTCTGTCATACAACAAAAAGGGCCTATCCCCAAAGACTAACACCCCATATAACGGGGGAGATTCCCTTGTATCACAGAAGTGGGAATAAACCCCTTGATTCCACAGCCCCGAACTGGGATATTGCCCCAGGCCAACCCATTTTGAGTTGCCTCCCCCAGTTTGAGAAGCTTGACCCTAAAAAAAACTACCCTTCAAACTGGGATATCGTCACTAATCATGGGGTGTCCTTTTCTGAGGGTACCCGGTGGATGCGCTTGCCTGTATAGTAGGCAATGTTCACCCCATATTAATCAACCCCTATTTGTTAACAAAGTGGATTCGAGATCCCCCTATTAGTAAACTTGGCTTGTTTCATATCAGGAGTCACTCATCATCCAAATTGGGTCCTCAGATATATTTGTTTCACAGGGGTTGAACCCTAGGTTTTTGTTTTTATTTGTTTTGGGGGGGCTTCCCGGACCCGGAAGGGCATCAAATTTGGAGAAATCCACGCCCAACGGTTGAGGTTCCAACGCTTGAACCTGGGAATCCTCGGGGCCGATAGTGGGGTTACTCGGTGGCGAAATCTGCGAAGCCCCGCGAAAAGTGACTCACTTTTGTTGGTGGCATACAGAAAACCCCAATTTGTGGCCAAAAAGTGAAAGTCCCAACATCCTTTTGGCAAAATCCAAAGGTTCATGGGAAATCCGACCACGAACAAGAAGCTAAAAAAGCTCAGGGGATGGCTGGGAGCCACCAAAGTCATTGTTGTCTTAAGGTGTCCAACACGCCCATGCCGATGCCTATCAACCCAAGTACACGAATCGATCTCAAAAAAATGCGTTCAACATTCCAACAACAAGACACACCAAATTCTGAAGTCAACCCGCCCTACACTTTGGGGCCACCTCGAACTTAGCCCACAGTTCGCAACACCCAAGATGAACCCAACAACTTGGGTGGCCACAAAATGGGAACTGGCTACATGATTCTCAACTCTGGGCTGTCCTCAGATCACAGTTTGACTCTTAGTGGTTTAGTGAAAGCTACCTAAAAAGCCTAAAAAACCTAAAATCCTCAAATCCTAAAAAGCCTTTACTAAACCAACTGAAAGCCTAAGAACCTACCGGACAGCTGGGACCCGCCAAAAGATTCGAGACCCGCTGAACGCGGTCCCGGGCCCAAAAAGCCCCATTTAGACCGTTTTTTGGAGGGTTTCCACCCAAAATCAATATCGAGGTTCTCCTCTTGGCTTCCCTTTAAAACCCACCCCAAAAAGGAAACCGAGTCAATATGGGCGACGGCCCAGTTTTAACTCGAACCCAATTCGCCAACCCCAAGCTTTGCTCACTTGTGACCTGGAAATAAAAACCCTACACCCATGGAAATATACGGGGTGACTGTTCCCTGGTCGTGGGAGTGTATTCCCAGTGCTTCCAGCCACCACTATAGTAGGTAACCAGCAGAAATCATCATGGAATACCTAGAGGTGAAACTACCTGGTTACCTACTATAGTGGTTCTTGGAAGCACTGAGTATTGTATGACTGGATGACTGGAGATGATTCTTTTCAGGCTTAGGCAAAAGGAAGGTCGGGGTCTTAGAAAACCAATACGAGGCTCGGTTCAGTGCAGACAACATCTTTCCCCATTACACCCAACACCCGCTCTTTTGGTTGGTCCGATGTCGACACTTTACTACAAAGCGATTGGTTTTTCAACAAATACCCTCAAAATAAGAGGGTGCTTGGAGTAGGGGAAAGATTAATAAACTTTGGGAAGCTTCCTGTAGGCTCCATGGCCCGCATCAAAAAAAGGTGCCACCGGTTCAGGAATGACCAAACCATTGTTGCAGGGTCAAAAGGACACTCCAGGTTTTGGCTTCGTGCGCCATGGTCAAACGGCCCTCGGGGTATCTTGGGGCCGTTGCAGTTGCGGGGATTTTGTTCGAATCGACGGTCTATGTTCGGTCGAGTTTCGCCCAAAACTTCGCAACTCCGGTCGATTCGCTTTTGGATGAGTTCGGCGGGCGAAGTTTCTGGGGGTGGGACTCGACCTCAGTCACCACAAATTGGAAAACCGCCTGGTGCCTGCTAATGGGTGTGTCTTCATTTAGGGGACCCCCACCAAACAAGGGAACCTGAAAGAAAGACAGATCCAAACATCATCATCCACCAGTGCAGGGTCCGAGAGTCCAAGGAGATCCACTGTTTCTTGATGGCAACTCATTTCGTGGTTGTGGGCTGTCGTTTTTGAGGGTACCATTGTTTGGTGGTTTCAGAGGGAAACCAAACGGAGAACCAAACATTTTGGGGGGGTCCCTAAAACAGACACACCATGTGTCAAAGTAGGGGGGCCGATTTTTTGGAATGAGGTTTGCCTAAGGGCAACGCCTAAGCTGAAAAGGGTGCACCAAGTCGCAAGCTCTCGACAGAACCCTAAACACCACAACTACAAACTACACGCCCTGGTTTGGTAGCTGCCATTTGCCTTTTCGCCCCCTCGACAAAAATGAAAATGTGTCCAGTAGTGATAGATTCCGTTCAAAACCAACAAGAGAAAGTCACGAATATCAATTTCATCAAATGGAAGGTGGCGTTAAAGGGAAATCAAATGGACAATCCCCCCCCCCCAGTTTTGGGGATTCCCCACCTCTTGAACTCATGGGCCTTGCCCCACTAATGGATGAAGATTTGGATCTGTCTTTTTTGAGGTCCTTCCTCAAACATGGCGTGCACAGGAACCCTCCTTTTTCGAACACTGGCCTTCCGAACTGAGTTTGTGTACCAGGTTTGGAGGGTATCAAGAACAATCAGTGCAAGTCTGTCTCTCTTTGACAGGGTTCCCCTCAAAAGTTGCATTTGACAGGTGGCTTCCCTTGAAACTGCCACTGTTGAAGGTTCCAAGCAGAGAAACGGAGGGAACCCTCTTTCAGATATCCTTTTTGGATGGACAGCAAACCGAAGCCCCGAAATCGGGCATCCGGGTATGGGACTCTTTTGTCGCTCTCATCCAAGTCGCTCTCGTCGCAGATTGGAGGCGTTTCCACATCTTCTAAAACTTCTTGCGTGCGTGGCTTCCAGTAGTCGGTCTTCCTCAGCGAGCGGCGGGGTCTCCGGGGTGTGAACCACCCAAGTCTTTGTCACCTTCAAGATGAATCCATTTACCTGCATAGTAGGAGGAAAATAGCGAAGGGTTACCTATTATATGGGTAACTGGGATTCACCGGGCTTGCCAAGCGGGATACCTCACATACCCGAAATGAAGATACGCCATGTATAACTCAGTTGCCCAAAGGACCCAGAAACAAAAGGTGATCACCTTTTGGGGCCTTTACTAAAAATGCACCAAACATGGGAACACCAAAAGGTCAGATCTGGTCGATTCGCTTTGAACAGCTGAGGCCATGTATATCGATGGCTTCTTTGGGTCATCTAAGGCCCTGTGAAACCCCAGCAGCTTCCGTTCGCAACCGTCTGTACAAGCGCCTTACTTTTGGCGGGGGATGCGGGGTGGGGTGTGAAGGGGGGGCCCAAAAATGGTTTTGCTTTTTCTACTTGTTTTTTTTCTGTTGGTTTCCATTAAACCACCACAAACAGGGTACCTTCCAAAAACAGCAACCACCCGCCAAAACTCGTCAAAATGGATTGTTTACCATCGAACCGCTCTTCCCAAACATATCAAAGGGTTGTGTGCTTCGGGTACCCTTGTGGCTTTGGAAGGAAAACAGAAGGAAAACCACCGTTTGCGGTGTCCCTTTGACACATTCCCAAACCTGTGCAACTCGCGGAAAAAGGGTAGGGGTAGGACAGCCAAAGCTCTAAGGCAAGCAATGGCTTCAAGAGCGTGGAGGAGCCCCCCGGAGATTTTCGTTTCAAAGTCCCAAAAGATAATCACTTTGAATTGGCCCAGAAGGTGATGTTTCGGAGAAGAAACAAAAACAAGGAACTAAAGAATTGCGTGTCCTTCCATCCACAAACCAGACACCACCTCAGGGGTTTCCATGTCCATTTTGATAGTGCCGCTGTGACCCTTGTGAGGCTGGTCCCATTGTCCCAAAATGCTTGGACGCTTGCTGCCACGGAACATCAACACTTGGGTGTTCAAACAACTTAGTAAGTGGTTACAACCATAGTTCTATATGGGGACTAACCCCGGTTAGCCCACTATGACCATGGTTACAACCTACTTTCTAAGTTGGTTGAGCGTCCAATCAAAACTTGCTTGGGTGATTCAGCATTCAGGATTTCCCTTCCCCCAAGGGTCCCTTGGGACCTCATGAGGATACACTCAGGCCAAAAGTAGTTGGATCAAATTGGAACATCCTCGGAAAGTATCAAGGGACCTCTGGATACCTGGAGTCTCCATGGCCCTTTAAACATGGGTCAATGACACCATTATTTTGGGCAATGACCCCATTTTTCAAGGGTGCCCTTTCTCTCCCCCTTTTTGGTTGGGAGGGGTTGCCCTACTAAAATTGATCACAGAGCAAAGAACCTCTCTACTGGAGGACCTAGTCACAGAAATCGAGTTTGTCGAGGTTCCAAAAAGTGACCAACTTTTGTAGGCACAGAACGCCAATCACATGCTTCGAAACACCGACTTAAAATGAGTTTCCCTTCGTTGGCGAGTCCCAGCCGTCCCCTTTGGTGTTTAGATTTTTAAGGGTGTGGTGGAGGACTCCACTTGACCCACTAAAAGTTTCTGGAGTCTCCATGACCCTTTAAAATGGGTCAATGACCATTATTTTGGGTAATGACCCCTTTTTCTTTCAGGTCATGGAGTCTCCAGGTTAAACTTTTAGCGCGGGATCTGAGGACAGCCCAGAAACTGGGGTGACCTTTCAAGGTTGTTAGACCTCTCAAACGGAGCAATCCGAGCCTGGGAAGTTAGGCTTCCGTCCGGATCTTACGAAACGAAATGTGACAGTATTGGAACAGCCTAACTTGCGGTACCCAGAGGTCGGCAGGGGGAGCTAGGTGAGGTCTGTGTCTCCTAACTTGAGGCAAGCTGAGGATTTATTTGGATGTCGTTGCAGTAGGGCGCTTCTTGCTAATGCATGTGGGCCAAATAACAACTCGTTTTCTGAGCGGATTGGATGGAACCAACAAAAACGCTTTACTTACTTGACACTACCTGGAGTCTCCTTCTGACCCTGAAAAAATGGTTGGTCGTTACCCAAATTAATGGGGTCCTTCACCCATTTTTTCAGGCTCATGGAGACTCCAGGTTTATTTCTGGGCCCTTTGGGCAACTGAGTCACAATCAAAACCCGGTATCAAAATGGTGAACCCAGAACCATGCTTCAAGAATTAAGAAGGCGGATATCCGCAACTACTTCTGGCTGGGACTGGCCCTAACCTTCATCAACCCTGGTTTTGAGCAAGTGGCTCACCTTGTACTTACCACAAACAATGGTCCAGCAAAAGATTGTTTGAGTCGGAATGGAACTCAGGTGAGACAACTGGTTCGAAGTTCTGGCCGACTCAGAGGACCGCCCATATTGGCTCGTTTGGGATAGGAACACGTTCAAGTAAAGTGCAGCCCTGCCCGAGCCAAATCGATCTTTTGGAACCCATGGACTGTTGGAGCTAAAGACAGGAGCCAAATCGATAGAAACGCGTTCACCTCATCGGCTCCCGGAGAAGCGTCAGAAACGGTGCTTCCGTTTCTTTGGACATGCAACCGGTGTGGGTTTCAACCATGGCGAGCAAAAATCCGTGGGAAGCGGAACGGGGACCCGAAAATTGTAGGGGGCCCGAAATGGCGGACAGGTTTCGGTGGGGGTTCATGTCCACCAACTCCACCACTTGCAAGGTGGCTCCCTAATAAAATTCATGGCCAAATGCATTCGCAACCACGGAGCATCAAAATTGGTGGTGTCCCTTTTCTAGGTCCTCCAGATTTGAGAGGTTAGAAGAAGGGTACCCATTTTTTCTGTAGTCTATTCTTTTTAGGGAAGCCCTCCCCAAACAAAGAAACGGTGAAAGGGCACCTAGCCGGGAGACCTAGCTTTCGGTGTTGAATCAATCCCAATATTACGAAACTTCACTCAGAGCTCCAGTGTTCCAAAAGGGAATTTGGGTGTCGTCTGGTTTAGGAGTCCGACGTCCCCAAATGATGGTTGTCCTTTTGGTTTCCCTTTCAAACCCTCCCAACAACATGGCTATCCTCACAAAAAAGAACATCAATTCTTTGTTTGACTGGGGCCAGTACTCTAAGAACCATGGCTATAGACTACCTGGAGTCTCCATGACCCTTTAAACATGGGTCAATGACCCCATCATGTTGGGTAACGACCAACCATTTTGAAGGGTCACGGAGACTCCAGGCAGAACCAAACAAAAAAAGCAAAAAACAACATCCATAAAAGCATCAACAAAAACACCAGAACACCAGAACAGACCATTACTTCCCTGCCGTTGGCTCCCCTCCTTGTGAACCATTCCGCTTGGACCCAGCGCAGCCGGGCGAGGCAAACCACCGCCACTTTGGTGTGGAGCTACCTCTACCCCGAGACCACCCGAGACCTTCATGTTTTAAAGTCATTTCGACCCTCTGGTAAAAAAGGAGGTATTTACCATGGAAACCCAGGTTTTTCCAAAAAATGCCCGTAAAACAAGTAACAAGTGGGCCTTTGGAGTAGGAGGTAGGTTTTACATCATGGTTGAAGAAACCCCTGGTGACCTACTATAGTGGCAAGCGCCTGGAAGCACTGGGAGATACATGGCCTACATTCCTTGCGCAGAAGGTGGAGAAGGGAAATCCGAGCTACCACTGCTTGATCACTAAGCCAAGCAGACACCATGACCCTCCAAACCACAGCCATCTTCACAGTTCAGACCTGTTCCAAAAGCATCCCTACCCGGAGTCTCCATGACCCTTAAAAAATGGGGTCATTACCCCAAATAATGGGGTCATTGACCCTTTTTAAGGGGTCATGGAGACTCCGGGTAGCCGCTTAGCCCGCCCCAACGACTGCATTTGGGACAGCTCGCTGGCTTTTTGGACATGCTTTGCCTAAGAAACACCTGGGGAAGCAATAGTCATTTTCTATGAGCAATCCAGGATGCAGCCATCCGCCAACAAGCATACCGCCTACACCCAACAGCAACTTTCCAGGGAATGATAGGATATGCTGTCAACCCCTGACCAGAAAAGGACGTGTCGACTGAGGAAAACCTGGTTCTTCAAACAAACACCCCGACAAAAGCGGGTATTTGGGCTTGTCTCAAATAGGAAACCCCCCACGACTGGCTTCGGTTTCCCTTTGGTTTCCCTTTCAGACCCTGAAGAACGCGACGGCTTCATTTCACGAAGGAGTGCTCGGCGAGTGCGCCATGTTTTTCCGCGGCTCCGAAGAAAGCGTGCGAGAGGAAGGTTCTGCGCAGCCGGTGTGAAAGCCTTGGTCCCATCGAGCAACCATCCGCACACGAACATGTTGCTCGGATCCAATCGATGAGATGCAGGGCTCAGTGCTTCCATCTCCTAGCCAGTGCTTCCAGGCAAGCCACTATAATAGGTAACCCTTTGGGTTTATTCGTGGGTTTTACGACGGAAGGTTTCCCTGGTTACATGTTGTGGCGAAATGCCTGCAAGCACTGGGCCAGAGAAGCAATGAGGACGACTTGTTTTCATTCTGCCTCCTGGTTGCGGTTGAAGGTCAAGTAAACATGCGACTGTGGTTGAGGTATCTCATTCGGTGTACCAGGTGTACCTATACTCAAGGGCGTCCCTACCCTAACCAGACCCAGAGGATCCCTTGGTACTTTCCAATGTACCAACTGACCCCATTTTGCCCCGCTAAATACATCCTGCAGTAAAGAAACTGCAGGTTGCGCTGATCGTCCCGGATGATCCATACTTGGATGTTCGATTCGCCAGGTCAGTAAGTGGTTAGCCATAGGGCGACTCATGACTGGGTTGTAACCTAGGTTACCAACAACTTACAGCCTTTTCCCAAGATCCAAGTACTGCCTCAGCGACAAATTGGAAAACCACATCACAACATCAAACATCCCCCCGCCAGGCATGTGGGCATGCCGCAAAAAGCGCGATCGTTTTTTCTCCCCGGTGCGCAAGGAGCTCCACAAATTCACACCTCCACTTAGACTCGGATCGCGTGCTGAGGTGCGATCTGACACATTGAAAGTAACTGCTTCCAAATTGAACAGTGACCCGAAAGGCAGCGGCAAAAAGAAAAAAAACAAACCCTCTCCCAGCTCAGTAGGCGGTGGTTCCCTTGGTTGTTTACAGGTAAATGGATCCACTGGGTGTCTTCGGGCGCCATCTTTTTGAGCCCGCCCCCCCTCCCCCCCAAAAAAAGAAGAAGAAGTCATTTTTGAGCTGCGTGAGGTTAGCTTACCCCTGCTTCCAGTTACCACTATAGTAGGCAACCAGGTAGGTATTACGTGATGACTTCCCCTGGTTGCATACAGTGGTAACTGGAAGCACTGGGCTACTTCCCAAATCACAAGTTCAAAGTCCCCACGAACACCTAAGTAGACAGGTGCTGGTAAATGAGAAGAACCAAAGGGAAACCAGCGCCATCAGACAAACTAAGCGGAAACAAATGCAGGCCGAGGTCCGTTGCAAACAAAACAAAGCCTGTAGACCGGCACCTCGTTTTACCGCCTAAGAATCTGCACTTTAGCCATCCAAGTGAGGAATGAGAAGGACACGCAAGGAAGTGAAGGAACACCATGCTCACCGCCCATCCTGGATGCCAAGTTTGCTCAAGCCAAGTTGCATGTAGAGCTACACAAAGGCTGACCTTAGACCATCAAGGCGAAAAACCGAGAATCATACTTAGCCCAGATCCAAGCAACCCATATTTACGGTGTTAGATTCCAGAGATCTGCAAATCTTATGGGCGACTTGGACCCTTGGGGTACAAGGGCCATGGTGTGTTTCTGTTTTTTTCACACAAGTGGCTACTTTGTTAATTATTTCGGGAACCAATCGCCGTAAGGCGGCCATTCATGTTCACTAACCCCTCACTAAGTAGCCTACTCTTTCAAGGCTCCCAACCCCCTTCCCTAAGCTTCCTCCTACCTCACCCCTTGTCAGTGGGCCCAAAACTCTATGCATCTAGGGACTTGTTTTGGATGGCGAGCTGTTAAGCCAAACGGATTCTCCGGCTTGGATGGAGGCTTTGCGAAACCAGTCACCCTTTTCTTCCTCGCGAAGCCTGAACGAGCCTGCCGCAAAGGCCAACCCCCAAACGAGGGAATCCCATTCGGAGGGGTGGTTGGTCCAAGCCAAAAAAGGGTTCGTGCCATAAAAAGCCAATAGCCTGAATGAAGGAGGTTGCGTACTGGGGGGGGTTCCCCAAGGCTCCCTAAGGAACTCAAGGGAACCCCAAGAAATCCTAAGGCTTTGGGCTGCCCATCTTTCCGCACCTACCCACCCACCCCGAATGGATTCGAATCCATACTCAGATTACCCGGATAAAAAAAGGGAATCCTGAGTGGGTTACATCCTACATCGAATACGTCCCCAGGAAAAACAACATCCAGTGAAAAAACTCAGTTGAAAACAAGCATCCCGTCATGTTGGGGCAACTTAGCGGGGCATTCCAAACTTCCGTCGGAGAGTTGCGAAACGCGTCGGCGTCTTCATGTCTCCAAGCTATATAACTCACGCACATATGCTCATGGATTGATGCAACCAAGAACTGCTAGAAGAAAAATAAAAGCAAAGACAGATGTTGTTTCTCTGTCGCTCGCTCTCTCTCTCTCTCTCTCCTCCCTACACCAGGGTGAACGTAGATTGCACAATTCCCCCGATGTGGGTAAGAGAAAGGGATGCCTAAACTGAAAGGGTGGAACTGTGTATGTGTCGCTGTTCAACAACTAGAGACGGGTCCTGGATAAACTAATCTTTTCAATCTGCATACAAGGTACTTTTAGATTCATCCCCGGATCGGTCAAACAATGAACAAAGGCCAATCATGCTGGTAAACAAAATATATGTAAGCATGCCCAAACAATAGAAATGATTGACATGTTTCTTCAACAAATCATATGATTTTGAGGAACCTAGAGTCTCCCCGACCCTTTCAAAACTTGGTCATTACCCAAAATTAATTTGGGTTACGACCCCTGTTTCTAGGGGTCAGAAGGAGACTCTAGGACAGGGTTGTAGGAAATGGAATCCACTTCTCTGATACAACAAAAAGGGCCTAACCCCAAAGACTAACACCCCATATACAGGGGGAGATTCCCTTGTATCACAGAAGTGGGAATAAACCCCTTGATTCCACAACCCTGCTCTAGGAAGTTCTTTCCGATATAAATTAGCACAGGCACTGCCACTAGGCATCCAACAAATGGGTTGTTCTCCTGAAACCAGCCATTGGGCATATTCCTTCTTGCGTCTCGGATCCGGAAAAGAACGCAGTGTACAGTGTATGATATAACAACATCTTTAGGTGACCACATTTCAAGTACATAGGTCCAGACAATTTGCAAATCCTAGAGTTCATGCATGTGTCCACAAGTATTACCGACAAAAAACAAGGGCAATATAGAAGGAGACCGTAGAAGGGCCCACACGAACAAATCAAAGGACCCCCCAGCTGCCGGGCCCCGCCCGCTGACCGAGTCGAGTGGCGGATGCCGCCGCAGTGACGAACATCACCAGATTGTGCACGCGCACAGGGTCGAACCTCAGTCACTCTGAAAGAATTTCGCCAATCGCATTGGGCTTTTATTTAACTTGAAACTAAAGGGTGATCACCTTTTTGGGCCATGACTAAATATGGACCAAAATGGGAAAGCCAAAAGGTCAAAAGGTCGATTCGCTTTGAACAACTGAGTTAAGAAAACGAAAACAAAACACAAAACGCAACGGGTGGTTTTCCAAAAGGCCCAATGCATGTGGCGGTTGGACAATTCATCCCTGCAAATTGCCATACCCCGCCAACAAACCCCAGCCCTGCAAATGAAGAATGCTCTAAAGGGAACTCCCTTGAATTGATTGACCAAGGCTTATCAGGATTCCCCATGTATGTCAGCTTTAAACATGACCACACCCTGAGGAAACTTGCGATGAGTTGTGCCAAATTTGAGCCATCAACAGGGACATCCTAAGAGCTTCCAGCTCTCTTTCGAGATCTTTGGCTCTACGTTTAAACCAGTGGCTGGTAAAGCTGCAGCTTCAGAACCTCCATTTGCTTGAGTCCCCTGGAAAAAAAAACGATTTCCTAAAGTGATAGGTTCCCCTTGAAACCAACAGGGGAAAATAGTTGAATAAAACTAAATAATGGTAAACAAACAACTATTCTTAACCAAATGGAAGAGAAGCAAATCCAAGTCAACACGAACCACAGGTTGGAGGTGCTGCAGCTGCGAACGCCTTCAGAAACCTCTCCGGGTGACCTCTTGCGCACGGTTTATGCGGAAACCTCCTGTTCCAAACGATTTACAGGTCCGGAGTAGGCGCAAAAGCGACCTTAAGACAATTTTCGGACTTCCAGCGAATCTTGATGACTTCCGGAATCCGGCGAAAACTGATGGGTCCCGGACCCCGTGAACATGGTTTAGGTGGGGATTTGTGACCAGCAGACTGAAATTCACAGCCTGAGATTTCACGTCTCGCTGGTGAAACCCAGTCCGCTTGCCCTGCAAGGGGCCAAGAGACATAGGCTGGGCAGTCACATACATTCATGCTTGCATGCATGTGTATATATATATATATGTATATGTGTGTTGCGCTCATGTGATGTGCAACAAACGCCTCAAATCCACTTTCATTTGCCCAGCTCGTCCCCTCTCTCATTTCCCTGTTGCCCAAAACCGCGAAGCCCACCCAAATTGCATCCCGCACCAGTTGGTAGATGGATTCATCCGATTTAAGAGGTGCTGGATTTCACACATCGTCAGCCTGCATTTCCACATGGTGGAAACTGCCCCAGTGTGTCTGGGCAAGTTACTTACACTAACTCACGGACCGAAAATAAAGGAAACTTGCTGTAAATGGACAAAGTCCTGCACCACCTATACTGGAATGACGATCCCCCGGTATAAATGCCAACAAAAAACAGCTTACCATGGTTTCTAAGTGGTGTGATCGTATTTTGTCCATCCGCAGAATGAAGGACTCCTGCATCATGCCCCAATGACGCCGTTAAGCTTTGCCCAAATGTCCAGGGCATGGGTCATCATTGTACAAAGTATGCTTGCGGGCCAAGCTCGGTATACCTTCAGGTGCGACTCTTTCAACATCATTCTATAGATTTGTCAAACAAGAGCAGTCCTGCCAGAAAACAGCTTCGAACGTGTCCCATTGCTTCCAGTTGCCAGTGGCGCACAGGGTCTTCTACCTTCTGGTGGTTGAATGGCGACTTGTCCTGTTGCCTGCTGTGGCAGTACATTCGGCATATTGAAGCACTAGGTGTGTTGTGGGTGTAGTGTATAAACAAAAGGGGTTGTCTCAATATGAACCTCAAAATCCTGTAAATCAACCCCAAACCGCGTCCCTCCATAAATGACTCCTGTGGCTCGTCTTTTGTTGAGTTGGTACCCTTTGTTTGGGTTGTAAAGCGAGACCTTTAAAGGATGCCCGGTCCTGGTCCGAGTCCTGCAAAAAGGAGCCGCCCAACTTTCCGGCGACTTCTCGCTGTCAAGGTACCCGAGGAGAGAAAGCACTGCCTCAGATAGAAGATCTGGGGCAGGGGCATCCGCTCGTCTAGAGACACTGGAAGGGACACCCATATATATATATATATACTTTCGACTGTCAACTGTCTGGCAACTGACTCCACTGTCTGGCAAACTATCTAACAGCTCACGGGCAACTATCTGCCAAGTGTCTTCCAAAAAGCCTCCCAAACAATCGCAAGGCCTGTCATGGAAAGAGGCCAAAGGAAGGTGAAAGAATACATGGTCTATGGTCTGCTGTAGCTTGTGGCTTATTCCGTCTACCTCTCTATTAAAAAAAGTACTTCCCTTCAATTCTCTTCAAAAAAACTGCCCACAGAAGTGGCGCATGGGCAGCGGAACCCGCCCCCCGACAGACCTGCTTCATGGCCAGTCCTGGTTGGCCACTTACCAACTGGCTACTTGGCAGGACCTGTGTACCATTTTCTTCTGCGAAAGGGTTGCTTGAACACCTGCTTCAGTTTGCTTTTCCTCTCCCTCTGTACTGTCTCCGCGTTCGCCTATCTGAGGCGAGACAGTCTTTGAACACAACGGCGCGGTGTTCACGGTCGGCATCCGCGCGGAGGTGGAGCTGAGTGTGCAAGGAGAGGGAGCTCATTGTCCCTTTGAGTGCAGCTAGTTTTGCGGGTCAGTGAAGCCATATATAGCGCTGCATCTGCCTCCAACGGAGCAGTTTGCAACTGCGCTACCCTTGATTGAGTCAAAGCTGGAAAAAAAGGTCTGCGGCCCTGCCTGTGCTTGTGTACTGCGTTTCCTTTGCAACAGAAACCAGAGAAAACGCATCAGCACAGCCATCTCCCTCAACTCGTCTGCTCATGTCATCTGTCTGGTCTTGGTGCGCAACAGCCTGTAGGTGCGACAACGCCCCTAGCGATTTAAAAGCTTTCTGCTTCATCCTCTTCTGCGACAATGGCCTCTGCCCAGCCTCGTCGTCCTCAATCTCTTGCGCAGTCCGTGGATGCGGCAAACCTTGATGGGAATTGCACGTGGAAGGAAGCCCTGGCATACACGGACGGCATGAAAGTCCTCCTGTTCGATAAGCCGATGGTCGTGCACAAGGAGCCTGGCAGCACCCAAATTGGGGGCTTGCCAGCCAAAATGGAGATCACGGACTGTTTCGAAAAGAAGGTCCAATTCCTTGACATTGTCACGTGCGCGGACTTACCGGAACCCATCAAAATGAAGGGCAACAACGTGGTTCCATACACGATGCAACTCTGCATCCTGCATACCCTTCCATCTGCTGTCTGCAAAACAAATCATTTGCTGTCACTTCTTCTTGAAAACCATCTGCCAAAGCCAAAGCCAACAGAAGCCAAAATCCCAAACAAAATATGTTTCAGGTTTATGGGTTCTTATCAACATCAACCAGTTGCTTGAAAGTTTGCATGAACTTCACTAAAACACCGCTATTTGCGTTCAGAAGCACTACGCAAGGCAGATTGACTTGCAAGAGCTCTTGGCAAAGGTGAAGCGCGGATTTTTTTTTTGGGGGGGGGGCGACCATATATTCATGGGAAGCTCCCGTTTTGTTCCATTGACTTTTGGAAAAACCAACCTGCAGTGAGACAAGAAGCCCAGGGAACCCTCCCTGAATGCAAACCCCAGAGCCTGGGCCTGTCGAGCCCCAAGCTGTCCAACGAAAACAGAGGGACGCCGAATGGCTCCGTCTTCAAAACTCGCAAGGCTTCTCGAACGCGCTTCCCCGAGAAAAAAGAAGCTGTGAACTATCCAAACCGGCTGAAGATGACCCGATTTTGGTTCCGGTATAGGAAACTTTGGTTAAACCAGCCTTCAAACACCAACAAGAACATGGATCCGAGATTCCTGTACAGAAACTTAAGCTTGCCTAAACCAAGTGCTCTACGGCCAATTCTCACCTATAGTAAGCAACCAGGGCTTCTTACCTCTACTCTCCACTCGAAATACCCTCTTTGTTTATTGTATTTGCTGGAGACCCGCTTCTTCCGCGTAAATGCTATGTTTTTTGTTTGATTGTTTGTTTTATTTTTGGTAAACGGTCATCATCATACCCTAAAACGGCAGGGTTTCGGGTGTAGATGGGTGTAGAGATTGGTTTCGCGTGCTGGTTTTCCTCAGTCACCTGACTGGTACTGGATTTGATGAGAAGGGCATCTTGGGGAAAGGATTTTGGAGGTATGGAGGGTATATGCCGCTCATATGGGTCTTTTGTTTTTTGAGGGTACCTCGTTTTGGTTGGCTTTGAAGGTAAACAAATAAAAAGGACACCAACAAATTGTAGAGGTCCCCTAAATAAACACACAACCATCTAAAGGGTACGTACTGCATTACAAGCTTGTATGCTTTTTTGCAGCATCCATATCCCAATACCTAGAAACGCCCTTGAATCATGGGGGGGTGTTGTAAGGGCAAGCTTCTGTGCTGCCAAAAGGAATCCCCTTTCGTATCCTTTGGTGACTTGATTTCGCGGCCTTCTCACGCAGGTGGCTTTGGGATGTACCTGAAGTCTCCATGACCCAAAATAATGGTCATTGACCCATTTTTAAAGGGTCATGGAGACTTCAGGTATAGTCGTTGAGTTGGATGGGGTATTTCAATCCCACCTCCGAACCTGGCTCCAAACCGCCCAGAAGGAAGCGGGACAGCTTTGCTCGAGGCAGTTCGAATTCTAGGGGCTGACTCCAGCCATTCTTTTCCACCATCGTTCTTTTCTAAACTACGGCCTGGTGCTAGAAAATGCATATTCAGAAATCAGGCATTTTTTCTGGTGACGCCCGTACATCCGTCCACCCCCCCCACGCGTGCGCTTCATCCGTACGCACGCACGCGCGTCCGTCGAACACCGCGCTGCGTATATCCTTACACAAGTCCGTACGCCGCCCGTGCGTCTGCGCTCGTGTCCGTACATACGTCCGTACGCACGTGCTTCCCGCCCGCGCGGTCGCACGTACAGGTTTTGATCCATTATATGAGCATGCGTAGTAACCATGGTCATAAGGGGACGAACCGAGGAAACGCCACTTGTCACCAAGGTTCTTGAAATAAGACCATATTTTGAAAAGCAGGCGAGCGGACGGATGCACGTACCCCCGTACGCTCGTACGCATGCCTCTGCGCGCACGCCCGCACGCCTGTACGTACACCTACGCAGACCCGTGCGCTCGCACGCACACCCCTTTGCCTGTATGTACGCCCGTACGCACGCACGCATGCCCGTACGTACGCCCGTGCGTTTGTCCGCACGCACACCCGTACATCCGCACGCGCGCCTGCACGCACACACGTACAAGCGGACACGCCCATGCCGGAGCAAATGTGGTGTCATTATGCTCCGCATGCCAATTGAGTAGGGCAAAGTTATCTTGGTTGACGTTGGACGGGGAGCCAAAACACTAAATTTAGCAGTTGAGTGGGGATATCCCACGAAGCCACAAAATGTTTCCCAACAACAACCACGAATAGGGCAAAGTTATAACCTACTTAGTAAGTTGGTGGAACATCCAAGCTCCCAACTGAACACTCACTTACAAACGAGCGGCTTGGCCAGAAAAGTAACCAAACTTGAGATGTGTAACGCGAGAAAGGTCCAGCCCCACAAGAATTACAGTCCAGGAATTCACGGAGTGAGTTTCAAATGGACCATCTCCCCTACTCCAAACACCCGCATGTTTGGTTTTGTTGTGTTTTTAAAACAAGTTGGTCTTCCAGGCAAAACACATGCCCAAACAATGAATGACCAGCAACTCAGGAAGTGAGAGCATGTGCCTCAGTTCTCCCAGGGGATGCATCGACCAAATCCCGAAGTTGGATTAAAAAAACGGCACTCTTCACTTCAAAACCGAGTGGATTGGTCAATTCAAGTCCATACTCAATTTCGATTTCTTACTAACCCAGTGCTTCCAGAAAAATCCTCATGGTCGCAACTGCTGCTTAATTCCCCATGTTGTAAAAGGAAGCCGGGATTAAACCGCACGCTCGTCCAAGCGGTGGCCGCACCGGGTATCTCGATCCAAGGTGCGGCGACACCATGAGTTGCCCCCAGGCTTGCAGCGAAGACCCAAAAGCCCACCGCCTGCAAAATCGGCGATGCTCCGAGCCCAAACTTGGATCTTCGACCAACATCCTTCTGACCCTTTAAGAGGTCGTACTGAGAAACCTGGAGTCTCCTCCTGACCCTTCAAAAATGGGCGGATCCGCGGATCTACAGTTTGAGGAGACTATGAACAACAAGAAAGGTATGCCTGAATGTACCTGGAGTCTCCTTCTGACCCGAAATCAAAGTGGGTCAATGACCCAGCATTCTTTTGGGCAATGACCAACCATGTTTTGAGGGTCAAAAGGAGACTCCAGGTAGGTCATACTGATGTAATCGCTTCCTGAGTTGACTGGCCAACAAAAGTCCACTCTTTGTGCTTGCGACTCAAATGCTCTTCCCAAAAAATAGAAACCATAGTTATAAGGGAACTAAGCCCACTTGCCCCGCCTATAGCCCATAGCCTAACCTACTAAGCTGGCGGCCCAAGAAGTGAAAGGTGATCATTTTCAACTCCAGGAACATGTGTAAAAGGTTGGCTTTGGGCAAGTAAGCCGGGTCAGGTGTTTCCAGGATGTGTTGGTAGATGCCAGACTTTCCTTTAAACGAAATGACTAGAAAACCGGTTGCAGAACTGAATCGCCATCTGTGCTTTTGGTTTGGTTTGGCGGTTGCAACCCCTAGTTCTGGGTAAATGAGACACCCCGAAGATCCTCCATGGAAAGAAACAATATTAATCTTTGCTTTCCGGTCCTGACGGGAGAATCTGGGTCCAGAAAAGCTCTGCGAGGAAGCCCCGTGGACACTTTCAGCAATCCGCTCGCAAGACTTCAACACCTAGAAGCCCAAGTCCACAACCAAACATGGGGTATACAAAACATATGTATATATATATATATCCTGCGTCTGATTCGTGCGGTATGATTCTTGTATGGGTCCCGGACCCTTGAGGGACATCTGAACTTGGGGACTCCTGTTCACCAACCACTTGAGTTCATTGAGTGGTTACAACTCTTGTTGCCTGCAACTGATCCAACGATGCGTCCAATCACCCAACAATACACGCGAGTGTGACAAGCAGCATAACGCGGCAGAACCGCAAGCCAGCCAGAAAACCAGCCCCGTCAAGGACATATACTGAGCTGCTCTTCCCCTCTTAGCAAAGGGTCTAACCTTTCGTAGGTTTCATGGAGGAACCAGTTGCATCCAAAAGATCTAAGGTCCTGCGATCTGTACGGATTCAAAACACCCTATTTTGAAGCCGTACGGGATCCCCCCCCTTACCTTGAGGGGGACGGGGGTGGCTCCCTCAATTTGGTTCCTCTAGTTTTCCCTGCAAGTGGGTCGTGCCATAAAAAGGGAGACGGTCGTACCCTACATGAAGGAGGTCGAAACATAGACCCTAAGTGTCCAGAATCCGAGGGCTCTCCGCTACCCACCCCCAGTAAAATCCATGCTCAAACTACCGGGATAAAACAGAGAACCCATCCCCCTACCGACTTACGTCCCCAGAATTAACGACAAATCCAGTGATAGACTCAGCCAAATTGTAAAATTCGGAAAAAATAAAATCCACTCTCCCCCAAAACTTGTTTTAGGGGCTCTCCCCCATCTGTGGGTTTTTGTCCGAGTCCTGGGAATCCCTAAGTTGTGGGTAGGGTCATGTCGCGGCCGACCCCGCCGAACCCTTCGCCCCGCCTGGCTCTCACTCGCGTCGCTCTTTTTGGACCGAGAGCAGGCCGCGGCCTCGGGGGCCCGTGGCTTCCCGCCAGAAACTCTCGAGGCGACCCTTTGGAGGCTCAGACTTACCCCTTAAAACTCCAAGCAACCTGGGGAAGTTCTCATCTTTTACAGACTTTTTTAGCCCATGTTACCCAAAAAGTTGAAAAGTTGTGTTTTTTAGAGGTAAGCAGATGACCCAGATGTTTTGGTTAGAAAGAACACAATCCAACCGCCACATATGTTTTTGGCTTGGTCAAGTTGAAAGGAATCGGAACCAGATTTACACGAGGAAAAAACAAAACGGCCCGATTTTTGTTGGGGGTCGGCGGAAGTTAAAGGAATCGGAACCCTGACCTGACCCAACAAAATGAGGAAAAAGGGCACCACTGGGCAACAGAGTCCTTGTTTGAGGGTGTTTTTTGTCGTGGGTTTAACAGGAAACCTTCTTCTGTAGGTTTAAAGGGACACCTTGTGTGAGGCTACCTTCGTTTTGTGGGTGTAAACGGAAACCAAACGGAAAACCACAATTGGTTGGGGTCCCCAAAAAAAACCAGCGCCAGTGATTCCATTTCCCTGGAGAGGTGCCATTGGAAGAAGGCATTGCTAAGGCTCTTCGGCCCGATGAGCGGAGCTGTAACCAGGGCACCGAGGATTTGCACCCTTGGCGCTTGCTCGGGTAAAATGGAAACCACGGGTCCCGCTTCACCAAACCGATTTGGCTCCAAACCACCAAGTAATGTTAACCCCGGATTAATAAACCCCTGGTTCATTTTGATTGGGGGGTTTCTCCTTTTAGTGGGGATTCAGACCTCTTTTGAAAAAAAACACCCCTAATAATGGGACAGGTTTATTAATCCTGGGTCAACATTAGAGAGAAAGCTGATAGGTAATCAGGTAGCTTAGATTTCACATGTCGCCTGGTTTCCTACCGTCGCTGGAAGAACAAGGCTAGGTATACTCAGTTGCCCAAAGGACCTGGAACTAAAAGGTTAACCTTTTGGGGCCATGACTTCGACTGGCGAGCGGATCCTAGTCGCTGCTCGCGGAACAGCTCCGTTCCGGAAACTGCCCCACACACCCCACATTGGAGGGAGCAGGTTCACCCCAAACCTGCAACAGAAAAGGACCAATCCTGGTCCGTAAAGCCTTGCCGAGCACAACGGGCACATGCGGAAGCAATGAATTCACACTCCCGGGGGCTCAAGACGAGCGAAGGGAAAGAGACCCCCCGCTTCTTCCGAAATTGCGGGTCCCATCTGGCAGGCGCCGGGACTGGGCCATGCTTAAGCACAATGCGGAAAGTGGCCTTAACCCACCAAAGCAGGCTACAAGCCGTGCAGGCCTCATCCGCAGTGCTTGCCAACCATCGCTCACAGAGATAAAAGACCAAGGCAACTTCAAGTAAAGAGGTGAGAGCCTGCGGTGTCTGGCAAGGTAAGGGGTGGGGGATCAGCATGGGCGGAAAAGACTTCGGACCACTGCTGGGCCGCATGGGCCACGGCCTCCCCAGGATGGTAGATGGGATTACCAGCCTGGTCCACAATCACGTCAAGCGTTTTTCAAATGTTTGAAACATGCAGTTGCCTGGCCATCAGCGCTGGCTAACATAGCCTTTTTCCACCGATCAATGCGCTGCTTCCCGTCCACCGAAAGTTGCGCATCCAGGAGGGGAAGGAGCTGATCCAAGGCAATGGTGGAAAACTCACATTGCTGGGCTGGCGGGAAACCAAGTTCATTCCCAATGGCACGAATTTTGTTGAGGAGTCTACGGGATTGATGCAAATCCGGGCCAGGGCCGGGCACGGGCCGAGACGCTCAACAACAAGCCGGCGCAACTTCAACAACACTGGTTCCCGGGCAGCAGTGGGATTCACATGGGATTGCAGGGGCTGGGAAACAGGTCGCGGCTCCAAGACCTCACCTCGGCTGCGGAGACCGCGTGACCAGGTGGCCCCTGCACTGGTGAGGGTTTTGCAGGCGAAGTGATTGAACACACCCCACGCCTGGTCAGCATTGCTGCAGGCATACAATGCGGTTCGGACCTCCTGTTCCCACATCTGGTTTGCGATGTCCTCAGCAACATCTGGCTGGAAGTGGCCAAAGCAAAGCTTAGCCCTACACGGGATCTGAAATCCTTGGAAGGGGGGGCCCTTATCCCGGAAAGTCACTTCGAGCAAGGCGTGCTGAAAACCAACGAGGTGTTAACCTGAACACTGGCAACGATCTGGCAGGCGGCTTGGTTTAAAAGCACCATGTCAATGGAAGAGCTTGGGGAATCAGGGTCATCCCAGGTACCTACCCTACTAAAAGTATCCGGCCGAGAAATCGCCTAGTCCTCTCCCGTGGCTGCAATGGCGTCAGTCCACCCATTGCCAAAAAGCCGCGTAAGCAGCGGGCACTTCCCAAGGGTTGGCCTGACAGTCCCCCACAATCAAGACTGGCTCACGGAACTGAGCGGCAAACTCGAAAACGCTCCCCAGCAGCGTCGAGGTGGACTGCATCTTACTGGGGTCTTGACTGGACCCTGTAAAAGCATACAAGTTAATCACAATGATTGCAGTGGCAGGCGCAATACAAATGCGAGCAGCTTGAACTCTTCCAGTAGCGAACAGTGAGGCGTACAAATTCGAGGCATCTTTACATGGATCAAAAGGCACGGCCAATCCCATTGCGCAAAGGGCACCCGGAAGGAATTGCTTACCTTCCGTATCGGCCAAAAGGTGAGCAGCCCCCACGGATGCACTGGAAATACGGGTTTCCTGCATGCACACAACATCATATGGCAAGCTCCACACCTCTTTATGGCCCATCAGTGAACCCACATTAAGGACACCGAGTCGGAAAGGTCCCTCGCCCGGAAACCCTTTCGTGGCATCGAAAATCACTAGCCCGGGAGCAAACAGCCTCCACAATTGACAAACAAAGTGCACGGCAAATGCAAAAACGTAATGAATCTGGCTCCGCTGGATGCGCAGCGCTGGCCAAGCTGGGAGGCAAGGGTCGCGCAATCCCGTCCACACAATGAGCAGCTGGGATGGGAACCATCTCATGCACACACACACACACACCACGAGGCAAGGGCCAATGGAATGAAGGACCTTATCCAGTGTGCGTTCACTATGGCAAAGTCTGAATTCGTCAGGCACTGTTCCCCTAGCGCAAGGCCAGCACAACACACCAAGTGTGAACCCTATGGAGGCATCGCACCAGAGCAGTGCGTTCCCAAAACGCACAACCTCGCCTCCACCGAGGCGCTCAGCACACCAGTCCCAAGACGAAGTCCGGGAGTCACGAGCCGAGAGACAACAGCACAGGCGAATCAATGCATTGCAGGGCAATGCAGCCCACATGGGATTGGGAGTGACCTCCAGTCACTCGCCCCTCCTTGCCTGCTTCGGCGGGGGGGTTGCGCCCGCGGAGGGCCAGTCCCTTGGAGACTTGGGGGCACTGAGCGCACCAAGGATCTGGCTCAACTGCAGGGCGACCTCATCAAACCTACCACTGACCTGGGTTCAACTCCGGACAGCCGTGCTTCAAGGCGATCAACCCTGGCCTGCAGCTGTTGGTCCGGCTGCTTGGGGGCTGGGCAACGGGTGGAGCATTCCTGCGGGGCTTGCCTTTCTTGGCTGGTGGGGCAGGGGCAATCCCGGACTGACCCTCAGGGGTGAGCAGCATGTCAGTGGGCGACCGGAGCACACTAGCTTAAACTTAGTGAACTTGACCTCGCGAGCAAATCCCAAAATCCAACATGTGATTCCAGCCTTGCGGAAACTCCGAACAGGAACGGGGGGTTGGCCTATGGCAGCATTGACGGCCTCAATGATGTGGTCGGGCTCAGCCTGGAACGGGAATCCTTCAACCTGGTAGGAGTGCCTGGGCACAACCGCAAGGTTCAATGGCGTGTACCTAGGATCATCCTGCAGCGCAATCTGGCTGATCTGTGCATTGGCAACCCGAATGGCAACCCCTTTGCGCTGGCAAACAACTCCCGCATTACCAGGGATGCTACTGGCAAACGTGACCGCTTGCTGGAGACCACCGGGGGTTAGCTCCCAGAACGAGGGCAAAATGGACACGTCAGTGGGGTTGGTTCCCTTTGGGACAAAGTCACGCACAAAGACACCTGCAATGCCGCTTGCCCGAAGGGCCTCTGCCCGCGTCATGGTGGGAAGCTTGAGGATGCATTGGATCATCATCGGGCCGCCCTGGGCCGGGTTCCGGACCACACGGTATGCATAGGCCTTCCCGGCCTGCAAGCAGGGAATCCGGGCCACAACAAATGTGCGCAATGAGGCCAGGGAACCGTATGCTTCGGTCCAAGCGTGCCGAGCAGCGGCAATCTGGAACAGTTCAACCACGATTTCACTGAAGTCATTGATGACCATCATGGTGGCGCCCTCGGACGAGGGGAGATACTCGATGCCCCTACACACTGACAGTACCATGGCCTGGCGCTTGTACTCTTGATTGACTTGCGGATCTTGGACGACAAGCTCAAAGGGGCCAGCAAACTGCGCGCCAGGGCACAGGGCGGCATAGACCGTGGAGTCCCCCCCGGGCACCACAACCGAGGCGGGAAGCCCACACCCAGCCGCGCACGCAAATGCAACACCTGGCTTGCTGCAGAAGGCGATGCCACCAACCTGAGGACCGAGCTGCAAAAGGGGCACCAGCAGAGCACGCTCCTTTGTGGCGCCCTGAACCACATAGAAAGGGTGGTCATCCGGCAGGAGGAGCTCTTCCCATTTCGCATGCGGTTTGCGCACTTGGGCCGCAGCCTTCCAGGGGTCATGCAAACAGAGACAACGGGTCAACGGGTTCGGTCCCACTGGACAAGGCACCTGTCTGAGGACGGGGGGTCATAAGGGCGTCAGCCGCGTCGCCCGTTCCGCCTGGCTGCGCAGCAAGGGTGTCAAGGCGCCTCTGCAGATCAATTGGGCGGTGCAACTGGTATGGGCGCACTCTCTGTAGCAATGGCGTTGGGAGGCCAATGGACCAAATGGCGTCCCTCACGGTGTCATCACAGCGACATCGGACAGTGTGCTCAACCCTGAACGTGTCGATGGCAAGGCACTGGCAACTCAGGCAGTTGGTTCGCCTGATCTCCAGGCATCTCCCTAGGCACGACCGTAAGCAGCTGACCATGGGCCAACACCGCTGGTGCGTCAGTTGCAAACACTTCATTGGCCAAGGCAAGTGTGACATCCGCTGCAACATCAATCGGGTGGCAGGGTACTCGACCACCACCGGTGACAATCCCTCAAGTGTGACAGTGGTGCGACACTCGTGAACGGCATGGTCACGGATGAGGAGCTGGTGCACTTCACCCTGGATCAGAACCTCCTTGTGCGGAGTGGTAGCGATTGCAGTGGGAGCCGCACTCAACCCGAATGCCAGGATCCACCGCAGTGGGGCGATCATAATGGACTGGCGAAGCAACGCAACCTCTACCTGGTGTGGGCGAAAACGGGTATCCCAGACCGCCTGAATCACATCCTGGAAAGGCAGGGCGACAATGCCTGCGCTGCGAAGTGCGATGACCCACGGAACTGACGCACGCGAGGTGGAAATGCAATTGCCAACGCACCTGAAGGCATCATGCAGGTTGCACGGGAAGGAGATCGGATCACACAGTCCGAGCAGGAGGCACCACCTGACCGGTGACAGGAACTGCCAGGTACCATCTGGGCACTCCAGCTGGCCATAGATGCCACGGTCCTCCAGGACATCCTGATTGATGTGATGCTGAGCCGAGTAGGAAGCAACCAGAGTTCGAAGTGGCTGGTCCTTTTTCGCCAGACGGAGGTGAAGCACTGCAGGTGTGATTGTGGAACCAGTTGAGGGGGCTTCCGATGGAGGCAGGAACCTCGGGTTGGCATACACTTGCAACACTTCAGGCGACAGGACACGTGCTTGGGTGAGGCGATGAGGCTCATACAGGTCGAAGTCGGAGTGGCACCATGGGAGCTGCGGCTGAATCTGAAAGGCAAAGGTGCCAAACGGCACCGGCAGCAACAGGTCAGACCTACATGCCACAGCAAGCCACCTGGACCGGGAGGCACTGACCCATTTGCGCTGATCCAGGATAGCCTGTGACACAACGGTATACCCCGCCCAAGTGAGGCATGCCTGCAAAATGGGGAAATGCGCATGTCGCATGACAGTGTCGACACACTCCAGCAGAATAAAGCTCGACTGGATCTTGCGGGCAGTGGCGTAGAACTCAAACCATGTGAAGCCAGGGACTGTGTCCAGGCCCTTGGCATCCCCTCGGCTCCAAGGGGGGCAAGGGGGGCTTGCAGTGATAACATCCGTCCCGAAGTTAGGCAAGCAATGAAGAACCTGCTCGTCATTGATGCTAGCCTGCGCAACACATGATTCAGGGGGCCGATTCCATGCTCGCAGCGGTGCGGTGTCCACAATTAACGGCACACCATGGTTGGTGGCAGCAAACTTGGCGACGGTCGCATCCACATCCACACTGACTTCAGGGCCTTCCAGGAAGTCCGCAAGCTTGGCAATGGCATGCAGTGCCTGGGCCCACCCATGGAAGACACCACAGAAGGCATGCAACGTACGGAAAGGGGCAACGGGTTGATGCAGCGGCACTCGGACTATCGGCGAGGTCCACACTGGTCTGGCTACTTTGACTCCATCCCGAATCTCAAGGTCAGCTTGCAAGATAGCAACAACGCCAGGGCCCGGGGGGAATGCAGAGCACATTGGCGGGGGAATCTGCAGAAGGAAGTCGCACACAGGTTCAGGCGCTTTGCGTGAGATGCCAAAGGCAACCGGAAGGCCCAGATCCATCAGTGTGCACCGGCGGGAAGGGAGAAAGGTCCCCTCATCTGCATCAACAGTGCAATGCAAGGAAGTGCGACCACGCCAAGCAGAGGGGAGGGCAGTGACCAAAAAGTCAGCCGACTCCATGCACACGTCAATCTGCACGGCGACCTGGGGAGGCACAGAAGCAAGACTATTGGCCAGGCGGGGTGGCATCGGCGGCGGCAACGGAAGGGCCATGGCGAGGACCACTCTACGGCACTGGGGCAAGCACTGCACTATTGCACGAGGCCGGTCGGAAGGCCAGGACGTTCACTGGAGAGACGCGCGGGGGGATGGCCACCCGCTTGGTGGACGCAAGACCCCTCAGGGAGAGGCGGCCTTGCCCAGGGGGCGTGACTCCCTAAGCCGAAGACTGATGAGCCAGACGGCTTTTTGGGGCCATGACTAAATATGGACCAAAATTGGAAAATCAAAAGGTCAAAAGGTCGATTCGCTCCAAACAACCCACACTTCAAAGAACAAAAGGACAGTTGCTGGTCGCTTGTGGGGGCAACTGGGATCTACTGGGGTGGCCGAAGCTTGCAGCGGCTGAGCAAAAACAAGGATGGGGTTTCGGGGCACGAGAAAACAAAAGCAGACCTGGAGTCTCATGATCCTTTAAAAATGGGGTCATTGCCCAAAATTGTGAGGTCATCGACCCATTTTTAAAGGGTCATGGACACTCCAGGTAGTCATTATTACTGGGTCAGGCTCCGATCCAACACCCCACAAAAAGTGATAACTTTTTGCGGGTTGAAACGACACATGCAGGAAACCCAAAGGCAAACAGTTTGAAAGGAAAGCAATGTCTGGCAAGGATTCGAGTACGACCTGGGCTCAATACCTGGAGTCTCCACGACCTTTAAAAAATAGGTCCATGACCAACCATTATGTTGGTTGAAATGATCAACTTTGTTTTATTCGGGTTAGAAGGAGACTCCAGGTACCCCCAAAACAAAGGTCATGGCCAACCGTTCTAAAAACTGAAGACTCCAGGTGCCCGCTACGATCGAAACAGCTCTCGTGGTGTCAAGCACCGGTGCCTTCGGAGATCCGTGTCGGAGTCGAACCCATCCTAATCCTGTGGATGGTGGCGAAATCCATAAAACGCACCACCGGACTCAGAAACTCTGGTTTCTGATGATTCCCCTGTAAATACCAGCAAACAATGGTTTCCCATGGTTTCAGAGTGGTGCGAAATGGATTTCGTCTATCCACAGTAGGGTGTGTTCATGCTCCCCTCCAGAGGGGTCTGAATCCCCAAAGATAGTGCCACTTCTAGTCGACACGGGAAGAAGCCGCCAACTTAGACTCGGTTGCTCTCTGCTCCCCTGCTGAAAGCTTAACCTTTAGTGGCTTGATGGAAAACTCATTGGTTGGCAAGAAGTTAAAGTCCTAACATCCAAGCAAAATGCAGCAAAGTTAGAGGCTCGGCGGCCGACCCTGGCGTTTTTTGTTGGATCTGCAGCGAACTGCCCAACATTTTGCCGGCACGAAAACCAGCACGACTCATTTGGAGGTCTTTTGAGGGCGCCCTTTCGTCTGTGGAAGGGAAGCCACAAGGATGCCCCGTTTCGGGGGGGGGGGTCCCTCTAGCCAAAAACCACAGCCTTCCAACACAAACAGGACGGTGGCAAGCGACCTGTCAACAAGTGACCTGCCTGGGATGCGATCTGAGAACCCTTTGACCTCGTCAAAACTTCCTATGGAACCCCAAGCCCACGATGTTTAGGAAAAAAAACTCCTCTCGCGAGACCCCTTTTTGTAGGGGAGTACGTCCATAGATGCTACCAGTCAACTCTTGGCTTGAAGGGATGCTGATTCTGCCCGTGTTCGGATCCCCTGCTAGAAGTTTAACGTTTGGTGGGCTTAATGGACACCACTACAAAACACTAAGCTAAAACTCAGCTCCTGAGTTCATGGGCCAAAAAAAGCTCAAACTTTCTGTGTATCACTAAACTGGTCCAGCCCCGAAAAGTCTAAAGTCCAGGAACTCAGGGAGTGAAAAACAGCTAAGGGGATGGCTGGATGGTTGGGGATCTGTTTGGTAGGCTGAGAAGAGGCGGACATGTCTCAGCCAAGACGCCAAAGCAAAAAAGATCACCTCGGAGCGGACCGGTATCGCAAAAGCTGACCGTTTGATTTCTTGAAGCAGGGTGTTTTATGATCTTTTCTTGAAGGGTGCCTTAAGTGCTCAGCCCTTACCAAACTTTCTTGGTGTGTGTCTCTGTGCATGTGTGTGTCCTTCTTTTTCGGAATTGGACCCGCCGGAATTGCGGGGCCCGGTTCCTTTTCGTGTCCCGAGCAACTCCTTTGTCGGAACCGGTGGCTCGAAGATCGGAAAGGATCTTCGACGGGAAACTGGCCAAAGACCCACCAAACATCCGGATTGTTGCTGCAACTTTGCGGTAGATGGTTTCTTAGTCTCACTTCCTAAAGGGACTGGCCAACAAAAAGTACCCACGCTTTTGTCGTTTACGACTGAAACGGTCCAGCCCCAAAAAGTACAAAGTCCAGCACCTCTTGTGCGGGTTACTCTTTCCCGGCCCATGGCGTGACCACAGCAACCACATGCGCCAAGAAAAGGGTTCCATTGCCGGCCATGGCGCTTGGTGGATCTAGGCTTTACGTACAAAGTCGTGGAACTCGGTGAGTGAGCCAAAAACCTAAGGCAATTCAGAATCCAGAACAAAGCCATGTTCACCTTCGACCCCCCCAACGACAGCCCCGCAAGAAGGATTTCAGCACCTGAATTGCTCTTGTTCGCCCGGGATGTTCTCGTGGCAAGTGCATCACGCGTGTTTCTCAGGTAAGCCTCAGTTGGAACCAACGGGGAAATTTGGGAATCTCCTCCGAGGGTTCAATGGTTGGTCATTGGCCAAAATAATGGTTGGTCATCGACGCATTTTTACTTCGGGTCAGAAGGAGACTCCAGGTGGCTGCAACCACCAATTATAGTGGGAAGAAGGAGGAGGGCTGGGGGGGGGGGGGGGCAAAAGGAGATTCGAATATGCAAAAAGGGAAACTCACCCTGGGGTTCCCCGGAGCACTTCCAAAACCACCTGATCTAAACTGGGACCCATATTCTGGGGAAACCCCAGAACTTGATCTGCGGACTTGTAATTTAAAGAGACTATTTGCCAAGGACTCAGAAGCCTCAGAAGCATCAATGTACCTGGATGTACCTGGATGTACCTGGATGTACCTGGAGTCTCCTTCTGGCCCGTATCAAACATGGGGTCAGCCCCCTTCATTTTGAATGTCATCAAAAGGGTCCAAAGGAGACTCCCGGTAAAGCTATTGTGGATGGACGAAATCCATTTCGCACCACAAAGAACCCCTGGTGTTGGATGATTCCCCGGTAAGTACCAACCATCGCGATGGGTTGCAACCATGCTTTCAAGGTGTTTTTTGAACAGAATTCGCAACCATCCACACCTAGGTCCTCCAGTAGAGTGGTGAGAATAAGGTTACCCTTTTTCTGTAGTCTATTTTAGTAGGGGAACCCTCCCCCAAAAAAGGGCCAAAGAACACTTCTTGGAGTCTCCATGACCCTTACAAAATGGGGTCATTACCCAAAATGTTGAGGTCATTGACTCATTGACCCATTTTAAAGGGTCATGGAGACTCCAGGTACTGGGGGACCTAGACACCGGAAAAAACTCACGACGCCGAGCTAACTCTGAGGCACTGCGTCGAGCATGGCGGGCTGTGCAATACTTCTCCGGCGTTACGGAGCCTGGCCTCGGAGCGATTAGCTATGGGATTCGGATGCCGAGGAATTCCTAGGCGTTCTGCCTGGAGTCTCCTTCTGACCCGAATAAAAGATGGTTTGTCATTCCCCCCAAAAATGGTTAGTCATTGACCCATTTTTATACGGTCATGAAGACTCCAGGTGGTTCTCAAGGCGTTTGAGGCGTTCTAGGCGTTTTGCGTATTTGTGTGTCTTTGTTTCGGGCGTTGTTTGCCCTCTTTTTTTCTGCGGACGTTTCGTTGAAAATTTGCGAGTATGTTCCAGGTTCAAGGCGCTTGCGGTAATTTGCGGGCGTTTGCGTCCAAATCTGGGTCAATGCCGAGAACTACTAGGAATTCCTGTCAGCTTCATTCAGCTTCCCTCCAATTGGTGGTGGTTCAGGAGGGGGTTCGCATTTCCCCTCTAAAAGAATAACGGGAACGCTGATGCTAGAAGCAAATGGAGTAGAGGGGAAAAACCAACACCTCCCAGTCCCAGTGCTGGCTCATATTTTCGATCTCAGGAATCTGTCGACAAATCCGCAAACCAGGGGTCCTTGGACCCTCCGAGATAGGCATAACCCTTCGGGTGTCTCGGCTCTAGGTTGGTTTTTGCTGGTTGCCTACTCTAGTCTTACCCCTTAAAACTCCAAGCAACCTGGGGAAGTTCTCACCTTTTCCAGACATATATAGCCCATGTTACCCAAAAAACAGTTGAGAAAAGTTGTGTTTTCAAGAGGTAAGTTAGTGGCTGGTGACAGGCCTCCGATACTAAAAAAGGAGCCGACTCGCAGGAGCTGTTGGAGGCTTATGGTTCTGCCAAACATAGGAACACATAGGCCTGTCTTTTTCTGGAGTCGGAAGCCCTTTTTCGAGTTGGTTTAAAGGAACGCCAAAAGGACGCACACCATTTTGCGAGTCCCCCCCCCTCTAAAGAAATGACCCATTCATACAATTATTCGGCTTGCGGGCAACACATGTTTTTGTTTGGATGTTCAACCCACGTCAGGCAAGTACGAGACAAACCTAGGTCTTCCGTGGGCACTTTTTTCTGGTTATTTCCGTTTCGAGCAAAAATAACGCTGAGTTCATCCAAAAACGCTCAACTAGAAAGAAAACGCTCAATTGGAACATGGTTCTGGTGTGTGTGTGTGTGTGTGTGTGGGTATGCGCGCTCATTTCCCGCCGATTTCCGCTCATTTCCCGCCGATTTCAGCTCATGTTCCTTGAGAAAACTTGCCAGATCATGCCAAATCAAGGTTTCCGCCCAACTTTGTTTTTTCCGCTCAAAATCTGAAACGAGCAAAACAAATGATCAGGGCCCCAAAAAGTGACCAAATGGAAGACCCAGGAATGCGCGATTGCAAATGATAATCACTAAGCCGAACATTGGCCCTGTAACGAAGTGGGGAAGCCGAACAACGGGCCCTAACACCACCAAGACGCGCAGTGCCTGTCGTTGCCATCACGAAACCTTATTCACTTGACTCCAACTTTTCTTGGTTGACGTTGGGTTCGGGGAGCAAACAATCTCAAATTTTAGCAGTTCAGTGGTTGGATTTCAACCGTTAAACCACAACCTGGAGATTCATTCTCCATGAATTTCCTGGTAGTTCTCGGCTTTGACTTGCTTTTCGTAAATCTCGATGTTTTTTTCGTGAAGTCGCCTAGAACTACTAAAGCTCCTATATTTTTGTGAGATTTCAGAATTGGTACGGTTTCACGTTTTCCCCGCCCAGAATTACCCGCAAAAAGCCCGCAAACGCCCGCAAACGCCCGCAAATCAGAAAAAGACGCTTTTTGGGCTCGGGGGTCGCGCAAAACTCCTAGAAACCAAATAGAACGCCCAACACGCCCAAAACTACCAGGAAACTCAAACGCCTAGGAAAAGGCCGGAGAATGAATCTCCAGGAATAAGCAAACATAATTCACATGTTTCCCAACAACAACCATGTGTTGAGAGCGCCCCGGCCCTCGCTGTTCTGCGGGTCTGTTTCAGGTTGATTCAAAGTGGTTTAGGGATGGTTTAGCACTGGTTCAGCGTGGAGTTAGTTTAGGGTTGAAAGTTCGTATCGGGCTGCTTTGGGGCTTGCTTCGGGTTGGTGTCGCGTGGTTTCGGGATGGTTTAGTGCTGGTTAAGGGTGTTTGAGGTGGGTTTCGGGTGGGTTTGGGGCTGGTTTAGGGTGGATGTTGAATTGGTTTCGGGTTGCTTTAGGGTGTGCTTTCGGGATCCTTGACTCTAGAATTTACATCATGGTTTCCCCCGGTTACCTACTAATGTGGGAATGAACCCTTTTCAAACAAAGCTGCGCAAGACCATTTTCTGGGGTCCCTCACCCTACGAATCTTAAACGCACCTGCCAGAAGTCGTGAACGACACCGTTTCCCCTCTCAATCAGAAGCGAACCACAAACCACCTCTAGTCAAAATAAGTTCGGGGCAAAATTGGGCAGTGTCCAAAACCCGTCTACCTTTCGAACCGCCAAGGTTTAAACTGAACAGTTTATATACTCCCAGCAAACTAGCGTGCAGCCCAGAACCGGGGGTCTCCCAAACAAACACCCTCTAAAAACAATGCTTGTGACTCCAAGTCAATCTGAAGTGTAGGGCCTTACTTGTTATTGGTCCCACTCAAACAAGGAGCTTAACCTCTTGAGGACTATGGGTTTTGAGACAGAATCTGTGTGAATGATACCTAAACTGTCAGCCCGCAAGAGGGGTTTACCTCCATCTGAAGCTCCCTCGCAAAGAAAGACTTTGCATAAACAAAAACTCTTCCAGTAGTGATAGTTTCCCACCAGGGAACGATAAAAAACATATTCTTAAGCCACCGGAAGAGGTCCTGGATCCCAAACCAACGTCACAAGGCCAAGCACGTGGATCCAGGTGCTTGCCACTCACTTCCGATCGAGTTGATGGGCCCAAAAGAGGTACCAATTGTTGTTTGTTGCTTCCAACTAAAATGTGGCCATGGGTCAAAATCCAACTCGTACCCCCAGTGAACATCCCGATCCAATCACTAAAATAGGTTCGAACATGGGTGGTGAATTCACCAATCCCAACCAAAATGGGATCAACCAAAACGGTTTTGGCAACCACGTTGCCATGTGAGTCGCAATCAAAACCTGGTACTAAATGGTCGTAATCCCAGAACCATGTACAGGATTGAGAAGGCGGAATTCCGCAGCTATTTATGGCCAGGGGATCGTCCCTTAACCTTCATCTACCCGAATCGGTTTTGAGCAAGTGGCTCAACTGACCTCAGCTTTGTGACAAAAATGGTGGCCAAGGGACACCAGGTCAAATCAAGTCGATTCCCTTTATGTCTTTGGCTCATCAAATGACCCCCGGAAGTGAGAGACAGATTGCGATCTCCGATCTGTAAAACCGAAGGGTTACCTGAGCGCCTGGGAGAACCGGGCTACGCATGTGTGCCTCAAAAAAAGGGGCCGCACTTTTGCGGGTGGGGCGGTTTTTCTTGTTTTGTTCGGTGTCCAAATGAAAATGCGTCTAAAAGACGGGTAGCCTCAGCTTTAAACATACACACCCAGGTCCTACAAAAAAAAAACAGAAGGTTTCCGGGTCAAAGGTGGTTTTGGGCTACACCATCGCCAGGCGGCTTGGACCACACGTAGGATGGCCGCTTGGCAAAGGCAAATCTTAAGGAGCTCCGGATGCAAAACCTGTCCCTTGAAACCTCTGTGACAGAAAATGTTCGGAAATGCGGGGAAATGGGGGCGAACCCGGGGAACTACGGAAGCCGCGGAGAAAAGCACGACTTGAACCGAAAGATCGCGGAATCCGCGGACGTGTCAAGCTTCAGCTTCCCTCTAGTTGGTGGTTTGGAGCCGAACCAAGCTGGACCCGTGGTCTCCTCAGATGCTTAGTGGCCATGGGCAAAAAAGGGCATCCTTGTTTGGTTGGTTGAGTTTAAAGGGGAACCCTTCCCCCGAAAAAGGAAAAAAGGGCGCCATGCAGCCTCTACAAGAACCAGGGCGAGTCAAATCCGAATTCAAACGACCGGGCTCCAACCCACCAACTACCCCCTACTCCAAATACCCGCTTTTTTCAGGAAGGAGACCACAAGGGATAAGTTTACAGGGGTCATTCCATTTCCGATTTTTCCCTGGCTATCGCAAAATCAAAAGGGATCCTTACATTATACACCTAAACATTGCAACTTGTAAATGGTGGTGTCCCTTCATTTTCTTGGAAAAAGCCATGTTTCAAATGGTTCAAATGTATCCTTTAAGGAGCCCTGATCAAGACTAAGGGTTTCCTGACTTCTTGGCCTGCCGGAAGCTTGCAGCTTGCAGCCATTCGAACACATGTTGTAAGCCATACTCACAAGAACCAGGGGCTCAAAGCCAAATCCGACCCAAAATGGGAGGTGTAGTGTGGGTTGCCCTTTATACCTCCGTTTGCTTAAGTCGCCTGGGAAAGCAGCAGTGATAGATCCCTTTAACACCAACAGAGGAAATAAGACATATTATTGAACAAATGGAAGTCTGTTGCAAACCTAAAAATGCAGCAACAATATCATCTGAGAGCGTTCCAACGGTTCTTTGATTTGGTCTCATTGTGGAAACAGGGCTCCGGATGTTTCCTCGGGTAAATGAGCAAAATATGATGCATAAAACCGGCGAAAATGGTCCATTCGGGTGACATCGTCTCATTTGCACTGGATGGGCCAAAAAAGAGTCCATGGATTGATGATGTTTGTTGTTTACCAGCAAAATAGTCCGACCCCAAAAACATTCTGACATGCATGCTGACTTACTTACATTCTTATACTTACATCTTGTGCGTGCCGGGAGCTGAGAGTTTTTCGGCGAGCGCATACTTTCCCGGGTTCAATGGAAGCTCCCGGTGTCCAGATCGAGCCTTTTCCAGTCACAAAGGCCAGGGACAAGTTAGTTGCTCAAAGGACCCGAGTGGTTAACCTTCCGGAAGCAATGACCCTTTTGTCCTTCAAAGCCCGTGTCCAAAAACATCAGCTCCAGCGGTGTTCAGTGTCTAAAGGCCCTCCATTTGCTTGAGTCCCCTATGAAAAAACCAGCAACTAGGATGTCCAGCAGTGATTTCTCTTTGAAACCAACGGGGGAGAAAAACACATATTCTTACCCAGTACCGACAATATATATATATATATGTATATATATCAAAACTTACCCGACACTTCCAAAGGCCGATATAGTAGGTATTCAGGGATGCCTGCCTCTAGGTTTTACATCATGGTTTCTCCTCGTTACCTGCTTGGAAACTGGAAGCACTGGGTGAACTAGGTCCTCCAGTAGAGGACAAGAATCAGGGTGCCTTTTTTTTCTTCTGTAGTCTATTTTAGTAGGGGAACCCTCTCCCAAAAAAGGGTAAAAGGGCACTACTGGAGGACCTAGGTTAAGCAAATGTGAGATTCACAAAAAGTCAGAAACCGGCTCACGCTTGAGGCAACCAAGCCACCAAGGCTCTTTTTTAGGCCTTCACAGTTGAGCTTGTGTGATCTGAGTACATTCCACGACAAGAGAAAAGCTATTTACCAGATGCTTCAAGCCACCCTCCAGGAACGTATCTGGGCAACTGATGATAATATGACAAATCACATTGGACAAAATTGGTGAACTTCTTACAATCAACCTGAACAAATCGTTCACTGATTGGTTTAAGTCGTCAACCAGAAATACCTATATGGATGTGCTTGTTTAAGGTTGGACCCCACGAATAGCTTGGGCTTTCCCGTTGGTTTTCCTTCAAAAACACCCCAGAACCGCCACCCCCAAGCAGGAAGCACCCGTATACTTGCTGGTGCTCAGTAGAAATGGTCCAGGGTGTTGGAAATGAACCTAGAGATTCCCCGAAAGTGTCTCGATTTTTTTTCAGGATTCCATTTCTCATTCCCTGCTGAGATCCAGCAAGTATAACCAAAACCTGCAATTCTGCTCTGACCCGGTGCATCCAGGTACCACTATTGTAGGGGAACCTTCCATTTCCATTCTTTCCAGGGATCCGAATCTTTTCAGGAAACCATGAAAAAACCCGGGTAAACAGCCGGTTTTTGAAAAGAAGGATGGTTGAAAAAGAAAGGAACCGGAATCAACCACTAGAACTATAGTATGTCACCCGGGATCCTTACCCTTATGTTTGCACCAGAAAAAATATATGGTTACCAACTACAGTGGCGAAGCACTGGAAGGCCTGGGCCATAGACATATCTATGTACACATATGCATGTATATGATATGTGGTAGGCGATCATTTTATATGAGGCATGGTTATATACATATAATAGGCATGATTACGTACATAGAATATGAGATATGATCTATGATGTATGATCTATGATATGTTATATAATAAATATATGTATATGATCTATATACACATGATCTATACTTGTATTGGCTCCCCCAGCCAACAGCCATGGACCACCATCAGTCGTCTTCAGCACCCGGTCCTGCAGCTCACCACCTTCGTTTCGCCAGTTTTGACCAGAATCCCCTTGGGTTCCCATGTTTAGTCTCGGATTCTTTCTGCTCCCCTGCTAAAAGTGAATAACTTTTAGTGGCTTACTGGAAAACCCATTAGTTGGCAAAAAGTTAAAGTCCTAACATCCAAGTAACAATGCAACAAAGTAGTGTCATGGCCCCAAAATGTGATCACCTTGTTTTTCTGGGGGTTGATTCCTTGTCCATTCTTTTTCAAGCATCGTTCTTGTCAAAAATCGATCACTGTTTCTCCAGGATTTTAGGTGGTGTTTTAGAAAGAAGGATGCCTGGAAAGAATGGGGGAGGTACCCCTAGATGTTTGGGAAACTGTTACACCTCCATGTGGGGTCGATCAATATTCCCTTGGGCCCCGAAACTGTGGGTAACTTGTCCCAGTTAGTGGTTGAATTATCATCTAGTGGTTTTACCCAATCATTATTCCATGCTTGAGGGACCTTTTGATCAACGTGTACGTCCCTTAACACCATCCAACTTGTTTCCTTTAGGAGGACCAAAGCCTGGATTCATTCCCACATTCGCCACTGACCAGCAAAAATGCAACTCTGGTAAATGGCAACATGGACGAACACCTGCGGTGCCCTGGCTTCACTTTGAGCCATGCCCATTTCGCGAGTAGGTTCTACTTTGATGTTGCGCAGGGCTGTGGGGAATGACCACTTCTCTGATACAACAGAAACGGCTTCCCAAAGACTATTTTGTTAAGGGGGGTTTCCTTGTATCACAGTGGGGAGAAACCCCGAGTGATCCCACAACCCTGATGCGGGACTTGGCGAAATGCCTCGCAACGGTTTCCTCCAGGACTTGGAACCTTGGCTTTGGTGGGTTACACGCAGTGCTAAGCACTTAGCGGTTCGTCCCAGGCCATCGAAGTAGCGCCTCCATTTGCAAAGCGTATTTTCGCATATTGTCTGAGGATACCTGTTTTTCCTTAGTTGAAAGGGTGATTGTTGGAAGGATAATACAAGGTTCAGCGAAACTCCATGGCTGTTTACCAACATGACCACATGACAATCACTAAAACCGGCTTTAAAATTCATCATCCCAGCCCATTCTAATCGGTTGGACCCAATGACCACTACTTGGTTCGGGAAACTAAAACACGACCTCGATCGATGTTTGGGGTCCAAATCCCACTCTTTTGCACACAGAAGTCTAGGGGTGGTTGATTCCGTTTCCCTTCTTTTCAACCATCGCTCTTGTCAAGAGCCAGTTGTTGCCCTGCTTTCGGTGGCCCGAGATTCGGATCCCAAGAGCATGGCCGGAAGACCATCGCAGGACTTCCGGCTCCGAAATGCTCCCTCTTCAAAACCAAGTTTGGATACCCCCAGCGTCTGTAGACAAGGGCAAAAGCGACCTACCTGGAGTCTCCTTCTGACCCGAAGTAATCATGGGCTCAGACTCAATGACCCCAACTTGGCCAGTGACCAGCCAAAAAAGTGTACGCTGGCTGGGTGAGCATTATTTTGGGTAATGACCCACCATTTTTTGAGGGTCAGAATGAGACTCCAGGGAGTGCCAAGACCTGCCGAACAAAATATGGAGCATGGAGGAAACGACGGGGCTCCCTATGTCTCCCCTTAAAACATCACCCCCACCAAGGGACACTCACCTTTCATGGGAGGAAAAGGTGATGTTTCAAACCAGCAAAAAGGGAAAATATAGGGACCCCTGAACGAGGGGAAGGACGCAGGACTAGAATTTGAACCGGGAACGTTGCTCCTGTTGGGCAACAGTCCAGTGGGGCTTGCAGGTTTCACATTGGGGAAACCCCTGGTTACCTACGTGAGTGGCAAAGCACTGGGTTACCTGGCCCCGACTTTGTGCTCCCATACCTCCGACCACAGACCACAAAACGGGTGGAAACCCTGATTCATTTTCGCCGACGCCCTGGAGGACCTAAAAAAAGAGAACCACAACCGGGGAACCGGAAAAGAACCCCAAAAAACAGTTCCGCCGTTCCGCCCGAAGGGATTTTTGTTTGTAAAGTTGGACTCAGCTCCTTCGCTTACGAACTGCGCCGATCGCCGAGCGGCTGTTGAGGTTCGCCGGGGCGGTGATGTCTTTGAGCGCTTCCTCGTCGAGGCACGCCAGGCGGTTCCGCTGCCCCTGACGCGCCGGATCGATCGGATCGATCGGATGGAACGAAGCGAGGCGAAGCGAAGCGAAGCGAAGCGCGCGGGCTCGGAGCCGTTGAGGCAACGGGGGAGTTGAAAGCAACGGGGGCAGGGGGAGAAAAAGGTCGGAAGGTTGGAAACCCCAATATTTTGCCATTTGCTCCTCCATTTGAGCTTAGAGATGGCGGAGTGTTCATCACCAACTCGGCACTACTGGTTACCGCCTTTGGAGATCAGTAGAAGGTATGGAGGCATAGGTGTCCTTTTCGGGGAAATAGATTGGTTTCCCTGGTCGATGAGTAAACCACCAGGTAAACCAGGGCCATCTATTTTTTGACCAAAACAACCAAAAAGGACACCTATGGTTGGAGGCTTTAAAGATTAGAAGGTATGGAGGTTCTGGAGATTTCTTGGAGATCAAACGGGTCCTATAAAGGCCCGAGATGAGGCCCAACAGCAAAACCAATGGGATCGGTCCGGTTCGACCACTCCGATGGACTTTCTGTTACTTATAATACTCAGATGCCCAGCGGCCGTGGGGAAAAAAGGCATCCTTCTTTTTGGTTGGTTGAGTTGAAATGGGAACCCTTCCCAATCAAAGGAGAAAAGGGCGAAATCCACACTGGGCAACTGGATATACGACAAGAAGCAAAAATACCTTCGGGTTGGCAAAACAGCCGCCACATCCCAAGCGGCTCTGGATCGGTACCACGCCTCCTCGCGGAATGTCATGCCTCAGAGCACGAGATCTCGAGGTAACTCGCGCGCCGGCCGGCGATTTGCCCGGTGCGTTGAACTTGGGTTCTGCAGAAGGAGGCTGAAGAACGCATGTACACAAGTCACATCTGAAGTCAACTTCCATCCCGATCTGGGTTCTGTGCAGCTTTGAAGATTGAATCGCCTGGGGTTCACGGAACAAAAGCAATTCGAGTCAGTGAACCCATCCACCTGGAGTCTCCATGACCCTTTAAAAATGGGGTCAGTACCCAAAAAAAAGGGGTCATGGACCCATGTTTTAAGGGTCATGGAGACTCTAGGTATTTCTAACCAAACCCAAAGAGGACACCTATGCTTAACAAACCGAGCCCGACGGGCGAGCGACTTTGCCCGCCCTAGACGAGTTCCCCGAGCAGCTTGAAGCCCGTTGGGGGGATCAGCTGCGAGGCGTTGGTCGGATTCTGGGACCATACCCAACATGGCGAAGTTCCTCATATTTGCGGATTTCAGGAATCTGTCTTTGATGAATTCCCATTTTCACCAAACCCAAAACCGAAAAATTGGGGTACCAAAATAATTTCTGGGATAGTCGCATCTGAGTGGATCGTGGATCAGGAACCTGAATCAATCGGGTCAAGCAGCGAGGCAACTTCAGATTCAAATGAAGACGCCCCGGCAATGGACGATTTCGCATTTGCTTCCCCTCAACTCAAAAAGGGTGCCCTGAAATAACTTCCAGTGGAGTTCTATTGAACTACAGCAGCTATTTGTTACATTGAATTGTGATGTGTACCTACCTTGTTCTCCGGCCTAGCGCCCTGTTGGAGTCACTGATCTCGTCTTCCAACGCTGCATGTGCTTGCGGCCACAATCCCCTGGATACCTATAGTGGAGAAATGGGGTTGGCTTGCCGTTTGCCTGACGTCATGGACGTGCTTTAGAAACATCGGAGACAGATTGGGCTACTCACAGCCAAGGGGCTCCTCTTCTCAAATCCCCAAGGCGAGTAATGTTGACCCCGGATTAATAAACCCCTGTTTATTAATATGGGGGTGTTCCTGGCTTTAGTGGGGATTTATCACTTTTGGAGGGGAACACCCCCACGTTAATAAACAGGGGTTTATTCATTCGGGGTCAACACTACTGCTTCTTGAGTGCAAGTGGCACTTACAAGTGCCGGCCATCCTATCCAATTCCTAGGTAAACCATCGCTATGGCTACCATGCGGAACCCCCTGGCAAGCCTACTACAGTGTCGAAGCACTGGAAGCACTGAGTTGCTTTCTAAACACTCACACTCAGGGCTGTGGGGAATGACCACTTCTGTGATATCACAAAAATGGCTTCCCAAAGACTACCTTGTCAATATAAAGGGGGATTCCCTTGTATCACAGAAGCGGGGAGAAACCCCTTGATCCCACAACCCTGGTCACACTTGTGTGTCTCAAGCTCCAGCAGTTAGTCCACCAGGTTGGGAGAATTGCGAAAAAAACGCTACCAACGAAGGTGCAATAACCCTTCTGCACAACTGTCATGTCATGTCACCCAATTCAGTATGATACCATTCCTCCCACAAACATCTGCGGGAGGGAAACCGGAAGATGAATTTGTTTTTTTCAAGGCACCCTTTTGCCAGGTGCCATGTTGGTGGGAGGGAGGGTGCCCAAAACGCTTTCCCTGCCTTTCTCTGTAAATCTGGCAGCTCTCAAATCCCACAAAGGGTGCCCACTAGGTCCAAGTACCTTTTGAGGACGCGCTTCCACCCCAAGTACATCCTCATAAGGTACTTTGAATCCTCTGCAGTCGAAAAAGACACATAGAAAGTATAGTTCCTGGTCATAAGTGTGGTAGCAAAGCTTAAACCTATTACAACCATGCATGGTAATAACGGGCGTGTCTTTTGGAGGGTACCCTTTCTTGATGTGTTTAAAAAGGAATGGAAAATCACGCACACAAATTGTGGGGGGTGTCAAGACACAACCTAGCCTAGCAGCTTAAATCACAAACAACGTAAACAAATCCCCTCTGATTAAACAAAATGCGTTTGACTTGGCAGTTAGGCAAACACTCCTCTAACACCATGGACCCCTAAGGGGGCTATGGGGACAGGGGGCTATCCCTCATTTACCCCCGTATGCCACACAAACAAGTGCATATCTATGGCTTATCCTAGGCTTATCCGCCCCCCCCCCCCCCAAACTTCCATTTGGTTAAGACCCCCCACAAAAAAAAACAACAACAACAATATGTATATATATATATATATGCACCCACATTTCCAGTAGTGATCACTTCCTTTTGAAACCAACATGGGAACCTAATAAACCAGAATGCTCTTAAGAACATGGAAGCAAGTCGCCCGGATGAGAGGAGCCCAGCTATGGCCCCCTGGACCGGATCTGATTCTCGGGCTGCGGCTTGGCCATGGGCTCCCTATCGCTGCCGATCGAGGCCCGGCCGCCATTTTTGCTTTTTCGCCCCCTGGAAAGGTGAAAGTACCTGGAGTCTCCTTCTGACCCTTGAAAAATGGTGGGTCGTTACCCAAAATGATGGGGCCATTGCCCCATTTTGAAAGGGTCATGGAGAATCTAGGTATTTCAAGGTGCTGCTAGAGTTGAATCTCGGTTGCTTTCTCCCCTGCTAAAAGTGAATAACTTTTACTGATTTAGTTGGAAATCCCAGTAGGTGGCAAAAAGTGAAAGTCCTAACATCCAAGCAAAATGCACTAAAGGGAAGCACGGGTCAAGAACGGACCCCGGAATTTGCGGTTTCGGGTTTAGTTCAAGGGGATCTGTCAAGTATTTCGACCCTTTGGGAAGCAAAACCCAGTGCTTCCGGGCAAGCCACAATAATGGGCGAGCAGGGAAGCCGTCCATGGTAAAGCCTAGAGCTAAGAAAAGCCTGGTTGTCTACTACAGTGGTAGCTGGAAGCACTGGGTACTTTTGACAACCGGATTAACCAACCCCAGTTTATCAGTTTATGAATGGGCGTCCCCGGGTTCAGTGGGACATCATCACGAGTGCCACCCAAAAATAGGACGGGTTGATTTCCCACTCCCGCAAAATTCCCCTCCACAAAAATCAGACAGCTTCGAGCGCACGACTCGAAACAACGTGCCCAAAAATTCACGCGGCGCCCCCTTTTAGAACGTGCAAACTCAGCATGGAGAGCACGTGCACCTGCAGTCTCCTTTTGACCCTTAAAAAGTTGGGTCTGTAGCCCAAAATAATGGGGTCATTGACCCATTTTCGAAGGGTCAGAAGGAGACTCCAGGCAGATTTCTTGGAGGCTTTCGGGGCCCGGCTCTGTGTCCCATTTTGGCACCTGAGACTTGAGAAATACACCCAAGAGAGGGATTGGACATATCGGCGCTCGCCGAGTGGCGATGGTGTTAAGGCCCCCCAGATTGGCTTCAAACGGGAGATCCCCCATAAATGACCTCAGCTTGGGAGTGACAAAAACGGTGGCCAAGGGACACCAAAAGGTCAAATCAAGTCGATTCCCTTTGGTATGTGAGTTATTGGCCAAGACTGAAGAGGTGTACCTTTTGCAACTTGAAATGAACAATATCCGGCACATCTTTGTGACATTCTTGAAGGCTTTGGGTGGATCATTCTCTGAAACATGGGTAAAATACGAAGGGAACTTCCCGGACCCAACAAGCACCCCAGAGAAGGGCGTCCAAGATGGGGCGGATCCCGAATCTGAATTCTCATTCGTAGTCTAGCGGGATTACAACAAGAAAACCGCAGCTGGCACAAGGATTGAGGACTGTTTGGGAACAACCCAGCTTACAAGCTGCTGTTGGAATTGGGGGTGTACTTAAACATTCAAGAAATCTAGTAAGTACCTGGAGTCTCCTTCTGACCCTTTAAAAATGGGTCAATGACCAACCATTCTTTTGGGTAATGACGTATCCCATTTTTTGAGGGTCAGATCCGGAGACTCCAGGTACTCCAAATACCCTCTTGTTTTAGTTCTCTGTTGTTTGGGAAACCTGTTTTTTCCCTTGAAATGCTACTTAGCAAGTATAGGTTATAACCATGTTCATACCGGAACGGTTTCATCAAAGTAGGCCGAATTGATTCGGGAGGCCAGGTCCGTACCTTTTTTGCGCAGACAGAGACATGACTTACCCTTGGTTGACGTTGGAAGGGGAGCAACAAAAATAAATCTTAGCAGTTAAGTGGTTGGATTTCAACAATCAGCAAAAATGTAAAATGTTTCCCAACAACCATGAAGTACCCTGGCCTCAGTATGTCACCACTATCACAGTCTCCGCCCAGTGATAGGTTCAAGGGAGCCAGCATAACCCTCAGACACCATTTTCAAAATGATGAACCCAGACCCAAACCCACCGAGAAAAAAAAAAGGAACAAGGCTTGAATGCGCTACCCCAGTGGATCCCAGCAGGCAACCAGGTGTGGCTACATCATGGTTTTCCCCAGTGGAAACCCAAACAACAAAGAACTAAAACAAGAGGGTATTTGGAGTACCTAGAGCCTCCGGATCTGACCCTCAAACAATGGTGGGTCATTACCCAAAATAATTTTGGTCATTGACCCATTTTTAAAGGGTCATGGAGACTCCAGGTAGGCTCCTTCTGGCGACAACTCAGCTCTCCCGCCTCAGCACTGCCTATCTTCAGCAGAGCCAAGGGCGCACGGCTGATATGCTCTTACGACTTGGCACATACGGGGAAAACACAAAAAAAAACTCCCACGTTTGCCGCAGTCAACCGATTGGGCGGGCGCTTTGCGGAACGTGGGGGCCCAAAGCTGCCGGCCGTGGACATCTTCTGCGTCGGAAGGGGCAGGGGCTGGCTGACTGACATCCTCCGCCGGAAAGTTCCACCCGGGAAACTGAGCCGAGAACTCTGCCCGATGGGTTCACAGGAAACTACCTGGAGTCTTGACCCTCACAAAATGTGGGACTTTACCCAAAATAATTTTGGTCATTGACCCATGTTTAAAGGGTCATGGAGACTCCAGGTATATATTTTCTGGTTTCACGGTGCTTCCAGGTACAACTACCTGGAGTCTCCGCCTGAGCGCTAAAAAATGGTTCAATGACCAACCATTCTTTTGGGTGACCAACCATGTTTTTTAAGTGTCAGAGCAGGAGACTCCAGGTATAGTAGGTCACCAGGAATATTTGCCTCTAGGCTTTACGTCAAGGTTCCCCGGAGTCTCTGGGCCCATTTCGCACCACGAAAGGAAACCATGGGAAAACAAGGTTCGTCGGTATGTTCAGGGGAATCATCAGAAACCAGGGTTTCCGAGGTGATGCAGGATTTCGTCCATCCACAGCATGTGTTGGGTAATGACCCCATTTTTTGAGGGAGACTACAGGTTGAGACCAACCAACTGCTCGCATAATGATCTGGTGGCCCGTGACTGATCGGCAATGGTTGTGTTCGACAGGCACAACTGAGGCACAACCAGGGAGGGAATCCAGAGATACCAGCAGCGGTTGAAGTGTCGAGGGGTCACGGCCCAACTGGCTCGCCGCTTGGGCTGAATCTGCAAAATAATTCCCAAGCAAAAGGCCATCGAGCGATGGATACCAGGTGACAGTGACAGTGACAGTGAAATGACAGTAATCGGTGAGCTCGCAATGACAGTGAATCGCACTGGGGAGCTGGAAGCACCGGGTAGGTCCCCCAGCAACTGGAGTCTCCAACTCTGACCCAAATTTAAAAATGGGTCAATGACCAACCATTCTTTTAGGGAATGACCAACCAGTTTTTAAGGGTCAGAAGGAGACTCCAGGTATACTTGCCGAGCCAAGCAAATAGTTCACATGATATATAAGTTCGCTTTCACTCCCCGGTGAGCTTGTTACAGCTCATGATAGTGCTTCCAGGCAAGCCGCTGTTGTTGGGCAACCGGGGGAAAGCCATGATGTAAAACCTGGAGCTAAGAAACCCTGCATTGACTCATATGTGACAAATGCTCGGTTCAGCTCGTGTATTTCAGTGGAGGAGGCACAACCTGAAGCGAAACCAACAATACGAATCTTGGGACCGGCCTAAAGCGGTTTATGAGGCCCACCGCCTGCCAAGGTCCTGCCCACTTCATGTCCTCTTCCTGAATCGATTTTGGCCAAACAAAATCCGAGCTTTTCATTCGCCAAACGGATCCTTTACATGGGATGACCATTGGGAAACCCACTGAAGGGCCGGCATGTCCCACTAAATGGGGATAAGTTACCCATGGTCATCTCTGGGCTCGGAACTCCCAAAAAATTCAAGCTCGTAAACTCAAGAAGTGAGTCAATGGATCCAATGCTGCTTGAGGTTGCGCAAGCATGGCAAAAACAAGCAGCGCGCGGCCTCATCACCCAACAAGTCGGAGGTTTCGTCTTTTTCCGCTTCGGGACACACTTCGATTCACATCTTCATGGCCGCGTTGGCGATCGAGGAAAAGTCATCTGCCTGCAAGCCGCCCCACGGCCCCACGGCACATCGACGAGTTGAGCCCTGGTGGCGTCTTAAGAAATGCTCATGCAACCATTGTTTTAGTTGGTATCATGTCAACCCTCTACTTAAAAAGGAGGCATTTTCAAGGGAAAACCAGGTTTCCCAAACAACAGAGAACTAAAACAATTTGGAGTACCTAGAGTCTCCATGACCCTTAGAAAATGGGTTCATGACCCCTTAATCTTGGGTAATTACCCTTTTTTTTAAGGGTCGTGGAGACTCCAGGAAGGGGGCGGGCTGGTCTCAAATCACGGCTTCCCCTTTTGGATGGTTTCGAGTGGAAACCAAAGAGAAGCCAGGCACCCGAGGGAATTGGTTCCTAATTTCAAGAACTCCCAAATCGAAAAGGACATCTCAAAAAGAAACCAAACATGGCAACCAGTGCGACCATTTCTCTGTGCTTCACCAAAAATGTTTAGAACTAGTCGAACTAGCCTTCCCTCTCTCTCTCTCTCTCATCCAAGAATGCATGCACACAAAACAATGCGCTGCGCGCAAAAAAAAGGAAACGCGAGAACTGGGGAACATAGGTGGCACATTGCGCAAAACATCTCGGCTGCGATGCGTACTTTGGGTGGCTCGACCCTTAACAACTCGGATTGTGTTTTCACGATTTTCATGGCGCCCTGCAAACAACTCATGTGACTTTGCATGTGTCACTTTCGTGGGCTGGGGAGAAAGAAGGAAAGAGAGAGGAAGCTAGAGAGAGAAGGAGAGAGAAAGAGAAGAAGGAGAAAGAGAACGAGAAAGGGAATGAGAAGGAGAAAGAGAAAGCGAAAGAGAACGATAAATAACAAGTATGAAGAGAAGAAAGCGACAGACAGACCGAAAGGAAAAGATAAAGAGAGAGAGAGAGAGAAAGAGAGAGAGAGAGAGAGAAAGAGAGCCCGAGAGAAAGAAGGAAAGAAGGAAAGAAGGAAAGAAGGAAAGAAGGAAAGAAGGAAGGAAGCAAAGAAAGAAAGAAAGAAAGAAAGAAAGAAAGAAAGAAAGAAAGAAAGGAATAATGAAGGAAATAAAGCAAGAAAACAAGAACGCAACAAAGCAATAAAACAAGAAAACAAGAACGCAAAAAAAACAAGAAAGCAAGAAAGCAAGAAAGCAAGAAAGCAAGAACGCAAGAAAACAAGAAAGCAAGAAAGCAAGAACGCAAGAAAGCAAGAAAACAAGAAAGCAATAACGCAAGAAACAAGAAAACAAGAAAACAAGAAAGAAAGAAAGAAAGAAAGAAACAAATAAAGAAAGAAAGAAAGAAAGAACGAAAGAAAGAAGAAACAAAAGAAATAAATAAATAAACCATGAAATAAACATACATATAGCGATAAAGACAAAGACAACTATTGTTCCTGTTCTATTGACTGGAAAGTCACCAGAGTCCTTGAAAAACATCTGTTTCGGGCTTTCGGGCGCTTGTCCAAACCTTGTCGACCTCGAAGAAGTGGGGGGAGAGGCCGGTTCTCTTTACCTGGAGTCTCCATGACCCCTTAAAATTGGGGTCATTACCCAAAACAATGGAGTCATTGACCCATGTTTTAAGGGTCATGGAGACTCCAGGTACTAACATCAAATTCAAATTTGGATACCAGCTCCGAAGAAAACTGTTGTGGCGTCCATACGGAAACCTTCTTAAAGAATCCCTCCCCAAAAGTGGAAGTAACCCAAGATCCGCTACCATCTAGCCCTTTTTGGGCATGACTTCTCACTTCCCGACTGGATTCGCCATACAAAGTCCTGCAACTTTCTATTTACCTGGAGTATGGAGTCATTACCCACAATAATGGTTGGTCATTGACCCATGTTCAAAGGGTCATGGAGACTCCAGGTACCACTACATGGTCCAGCCCCAAAACGTGACTCAAGTCAGAAACTCGGGGACTGAGTTTCAAATGGACCCGTTTTCGGGTTGGCTTGAAGTGACACCGCAAAGAAAACCGGTCAGGGCTGTGGGAAATGGAATCCACTTCTGTGACACAACAAAAAGGGTCTCCGTGGCTGTACAAACCCCGCGTGATCCCACAACCAAAAAATGGGGTCATTACCCAAAATAATGGTTGGTCATTGACCCATGTTTTACGGGTCAGAAGGAGACTCCAGGTTTCTATTTACCACTAAAAGGGCCAGCCCCAGTCCAGGAACTCAGGGACTAAGTTTCACATGGACCCGTTCCCCGAAGGAGACTCCAGGCAAAAACGAAACCGGTGGACCGCCCGCAACTTTCTGCCGGCGACACGCCGCCTGACGCAGCTCCGCGGCCGCGCGCTTCCGCAGCGCCGCCGCCTGCGCCTCCGCCTGCAAGCGAAAAGCGCGACGAGTCGGGGCTTCAAGGGGGGGGGATCGGGGGACTGACCGGTACCTGGAGTCTCCATGACCCTTAAAAAATGGGGTCATTACCTAAAATGATGGGGTCATTGACCTATTCTTAAAGGGTCATGGAGACTCCAGGTAGATCTGAAACGCTCCCTCTTCAAAAGAGTTCGCCGCGAAATAAAAAGGGGTTTGGAGTAGGGGGACGGGTCCATGTGAGACTCAGTCCCTGAGCTCCTGGACTTTTACCGCCCGAAAACAAGGCAACCTCATTCTAAAAAACAAAGCAAGGGTTTTAGAACGACTCATATCTACCTGGAGCCTCCTTTTGACCCGAAACAAAATGGGTCAATGACCAACCATTTCTTTGGGCAATGCCTAGCCATTTTTTAGGGGTCAGAAGGAGACTCCAGGTAAGGGCGAGCGGATTTCCCTCGGGAGGACTCGGAGAGGAGCGACTCAGATCCACAAGTCACCTGTTCGCCTTCTAGGTGAGTCTTGGGTACTTAAAGGGGCAGCGGAATGTTGACCCCATATTCATCAACCCCAGTTTCCAAATAAGGGTGTCCTGGGGGAAATGTGGTTGGAATCAGATCGCTTTTGGAGGGGAACAACCTCCTATTCATAAACTGGGGTTGATTCATATGGGGTCAACATTACTTAGTAAGTGGTTAGTAAGCCTGGATATAACCCACTGAACGGAGACTTATAACCCTGGTAAGTGGGCAACCATGTTATTACCCACGTGCTAAGTACCCGGCTCCTCTAAATTCGATGGCCGACGAATGTGGGTTACCCTCGTGGGCCACATGTTGGTACATGTTGGTGCATACTGTGGATGGACGAAATCCACTTCGCACCACCTAGAGACTCCCTGGTTTTTGATACGATTTCCCTATACATACACCCAAACGCGAAAGTCCTTGCATTTTCGTGTTTTTCTTGAAAGTCCGCAGCCTGCCAGTAAAAACAACGCAACGAGTAGTCCCGGCAGGGTCCTTGCAACTGAGCCTTCCCCACTGGCACACGGCGCCCAAGTGTCTCCTAAAACTGCTTTGTTTGAGTACCACTACGGACGCAATCCCCATGGCACATCGCATGTTACAAGGCACTTAAAACGCATTTTAAGCATACACGTTTAAGTACGAGTAAGAAGGCAATCCCCATGGCACATCGCATACCAGTTGGGACCAAGATGTTGCTTGACTATGTGTGTTTGCACGCCAAAAAGAAGGCAATCCCCATGGCACATCGCATGCTCAACAACATCGAAACAAGTCTTGCAAAAACAAGTTCGTGTGCTAGTACGAAGGCAATCCCCATGGCACAAGCATACCCAAAAGCAACCAAACACATCTTGAAAACACCTTTTCGAAGCACAAAAATGAAGGCAACCCCCATGGCACGTTGCATAACCAACCGCAACGTGTCTCCTGAAACTGCTTTGCTTGAGCGCCACTACGGACGCAATCCCCGTGGCACATTGCATATTACAAGGCGCTTAAACGCATTTGAAGCACACATGTCTAAGTATGAGTAAGAAGGCAACCAGCATGGCACATCACATACCAGTTGGGACCGAAATGTTCCTTGACTATGTATGCTTGCTCGCCGAAAAGAAGGCAATCCCCATGGCACATCGCATGCTCAACAACACTGAAACAATTCTTTCAAACACAAGTTCATGTGCTAGTGTGAAGGCGATCCCCATGGCACATGCATACCCAAAGGCAACCAAACATCTTGAACACATTTCTCGAAGCGCCAAATACAAGCAACCCCCATGGCACATCGCAGAACCAACCGCAACCGAGCAGTGTTTAAACATATATATATATATGTAGTAGTAGTAGTAGTAGTAGTAGTAGTAGTAGTAGTAGTAGTAGTAGTAGTAGTAGTAGTAGTAGTAGTAGTAGTAGCAGCAGCAGCAGCAGCAGCAGCAGCAGCAGCAGTAGTAGTAGTAGTAGTAGTAGTAGTAGTAGTAGTAGTAGTAGTAGTAGTAGTAGTAGTAGTAGCAGAAGCAGTAGTAGTAGTAGTAGTAGTAGTAGTAGTAGTAGTAGTCGTGGTGGTAGTAGTAGTAGTAGCAGCAGTAGTAGGAGGTGCCTTGTGTTAAGTTTTTGGCAAGTTTACCCAGGAAAAAAACGAGTCCAAAAACGAGTCTAAAACGAGTCCGAAAAGAAAGAAAACGTGCAGCCGCAACCCACCTAGGCCTCAGCCTGAAAAGCAGGCCGTTGAAACCAATTGATGTGTTAAGCAGACTGTCGGCCTTAGCCTAATACGTATTTACAAGCACTTGTTGAGGATGACTGCGTGTGCCAATGCGATTCATGTGTTAGTTGACTGAACCTTCTCATTATCTTGGCCAGAGGCAGTGTGCCATTGCGTTTTGTGATGGGAGTGGGCCTCAACATTCAACAGGCACCTTCGCCAAACACTCCTCAAAGTATCCGCCTCCCCATGGCACACCAGACACTTGGCTTTGTGTACAGTCGGGGGCTGGGGTAGCACTTGCGTCGCCAGCAACATCTAAGCCTGCAACTTCTATCACCTCGAATCCTACTGGCACACAGCTGAACAACACAAGGAACCAGACTCCCATGTGTTAGTTGACTGAATCTTTTCATTATCTTGGCCGGAGGCAGTGTGCCATTGCGTTTTGTGACGGGAGTGGGCCTCAACGTGCAACAGCGCCCCTTCACCAAACACTCCTCAAAGCATCCGGTCCCCCATGGCACACCAGACACTTGGCTTTGTGTACGGTGGGGGGCTGGGGTAGCACTTGCATCGTCAGCAACATCTAAGTGAAACGAGTGTACCCATGCGATTTGATTCAAAATGGCTTCATGCCACACATCATAAAAGACAGCATGATCATGACCCTAAATAGCTTTCCCCACTGGCACACTGCTTGCGGCGCGAGATCATGGCTTGCGGGGCGTGTAACCACAAGGACCCAGTAAGTGTTTTTTCAGGCGTGTGCCAATGCGATTGGCCACCCAAAATGCCTCAACATCACCAACACAAACCGCGATCGAGGGAAGGTGTTTTCCATGTGTGCCAGTGCGTTCGGCCTACCCAAAAGACCTCAACTTGATCAATGAAACCATCTCAGGGGACCACGTTCAGCATGTATTTCTCTACAAAAAAGACCTCAATATCACGCAGCAATTGTCTCTTGAAAACATGCTAAACCAAACGCCACTGGCACACGGAGTTGCAACGACCCTACCGGATGCGTTTCGTGTGCGTATTACACGAAAAACATGCTGCCAAAACCAAACGCAACGACTTTCACAGGTGAGAGTAGCAGCCACCCATCGGTTCAACCATGGCTGGAAAGTGGTGCCAAGCGGATTTTGTCCATGCACAGTATTAACACGGGAACGGGGGGCTGTAGATATCGTTTGGACATGACCTGCACCGAATGGGGTATTGGTCAAAGTGTCACAAAGCAAAAGTCCCAACGCTTAGGAAGCCGAGCAGTTCCATAGTTGCCAAAAGAGCCCAGAAATACAAGGTTCACTTTTGGACAAGGTCAAACCGTCGAGTTATTGGCCAAGACGACACCTGTTAGGCAAAATGGGGATGTGCCCCTTTAACCTACTACTCGGTAAAACAACTGGGCCAGTATTTCGGCACAGTTTGATTAGGATGACTTTAAACATGGGAATTGTCATTTCCCCATAATGCTTCAAGGATCAGAAGGGGACTCCAGGTACTTATTGATATATATATATACACACATGTATGATTGTCTATTTCATATTTGGCCATGATCATATTAATGACTTTGCGTGAAACTGATTCGCTGAAAACCTACGTTGGGCTCCCAAACTGTTCGTGCAATTACGTAGAAATGCGACGCACAGCCCGCTCCTCCTTGAACCCGTGCCCGATACAACTGCCCAAATGGATCCCCTCGACCTTCGCACGGGCGGCGTGGATGGCCTTCGTCCTGCACCACTTAAGAGTTCCAAAGTGGGAACGGATTTCGCAACCATCCGGGGACGTTGGAACCATGGAAAGGGCCTCCACAACACGAATCCCCGGCCAAGGCGGTCGAGCCCGGAGATCCAGGCATTCGCGCGGTAGGTAGCGGCTCGATGCTCGTTGCCAGCGGTAGGTCCCATTGACCCAACGAAATGAATCCCTTAAAACTCCAAGCAACCTGGGGAAGTTCTCATCTTTTACAGACATATAGCCCATGTGACCCAAAAAGTTGAAAAGTTGTGTTTTTAAGAGGTAAGGAAATGAACCCCCAAGCTGTCCCACCGGCCTCGGAGGCCTTCTGCTCGATGGCGAGGACTTGCTGCAGCAGGTCCTTGGCCTGGAAGTTCCAACTGAAATGGAAGCCACCAATCGGACCGCAGGTCTTGGTACATGTCTCCATTTGCCAGGGCAAGCTATGTGGGGTACCTATTTTTGACCCATAGCCAAATCGCCAACTGAAATATTTTCCCGAAGGGTAAGCTGGCAGCAACAGATGCAGAAAGCCAGCGGAAAAAAGGGATCCATTCAGGCGACATCCTCAAACACTTACACTCTAAATCGCACTGGTGGGCCGACAAGAGTCCATGTGAGTCATAATCAAAACACGGTATTAAAATGGTCGACCCGGAACCATGCTTCAAGAACTAAGATTTCGGCAGCTATTTCTGGTTGAGATTGTCCCTTACCAAGCTTCATCAATCCCCGGATTTTGATTGTGACTCACCTGGCGTCATGTACTCAGCTTCGAAACAAGTCTCCGCCATCACGGGCCGATTCAAAGGGACGGGAGTCCCACCCCGCCAAATGGCGGTCATCGATCCCCGGGTCTTGAGCAAGTGGCTCATGTAAATTCAGGTGCTGGTGGAAAGGGATCGGACAGGCGAAACGGTAAAAGCGCCACCCTTCGGTGGCGACACATGGACGGTTTCACGGCTTCCCCTGGCTACCTAGAGTGGCGAAACGCCTGGGAGGAAATCACCGAACATATGCGAGGTCCTTGAGTAGAGGGGATAGAATCAGGGTGCCAACTTTTTCCTGCAGTCTACTTTAGTAGGGGCACCCTTCCCCAAAAAAGGGTAAAAGGGCACCTAGCTGGGGGACCTAGCTGAGAGTGGTCACGCTGCGCCCTTTTGAACTACCATTGAGCCCTGGTAGTTTGAGGGATGCCAAAATGGATCCAGCAAGAAGGCAACAACGATGCAGTGTGGAAGGGGCGTCCCTCGCGGCTTAACGGCTGCCCGTTTGAACCCTGCCCCTTAAAGGCAGAACATGTACACGTGGCACGGAGACTGTTCGCACGAATCCTAACGTTCATGTCTTGCTTCTCTGGCATGTGGATGGGTCCGTAACGAAGCCGGCTTCAAAGAGCGCAGGACGTGAGCTGAGGGAACATCTTGCTGGTTTCCAGGGAAACTGCAGGAAAGCCCACACGCGAAAGGGCAAACCTGCGAGTTCAGTCAGGCAACTGGCGCTTGACCCCGGGAATCCACATCACTCAGTGAATCACGGGTACCTTCAGAAGGGTATCACAGAAACTGGGGTTCCCCGAAACCCGTCAGAATCAGAAGGCTGCATAAAGAACCCGTGGAGTTTGGCCCAAAGCAAGCAAAAGAAGCAAGAGCACGCAAACGGCAAGCTGAAGAATGGGAACAACCTTGGAGTCTCCAAATCTGACCCCAAATAAAAACTGGGTCAATGACCAACCATTATTTTGGGTAATGTTAACCCCAGATTAATAAGCCTCTGGTTGATTAATAGAGGGGTGTCCCCTTTTAGTGGGGATTCCTCACTTTTGGAGGGAACACCCCCCTAATAATGGGACGGGTTTATTAATCCCGGGTCAACAATAGTGACCAACCATTTTTAAGGGACAGAAGGAACCTCCAGGAAGTCCAAGTGTCCCCTGTCCCAAAAAAGTGTCATGGCTTGCGCAGCTGCATGGCGGCATCTGCCGACGATCACCCCGTGACCGCCACCAGCGGTGCCCCGAAAAAGACGACGCAGATCTGCGAACCGATTGATGGAAGCTACACGCCAGCCGAGATGTCACCCTCAGGGTCGGTGAGGGCCTGCAACAAATTCGTCCTGTGCGAAGGTCTCTAGGAACTTTACAGCATCCGCTAGATTCGATTGCGGCTTTGTATGCCTGACTGCAGGCATGAGCCATATGGTCGAATAGTTTTTTTTCTTGGAACATGGCAATCAGTGACTCACTTCCTAAGTGGACTGGCCAGAACAAGTTTAAACTTTATGTTTGCTTTGCCACTACAGAGGTATTCCCAAAACCTTGTGAGTGAGGTGAATAATTACGGAGCGCCCCCGCTTTGCCTGAGCCATTGTCAAAACAACCAACACCAAGCCACCAAGCCATCAACTTACCAGCCGCACAACCAACCAGCAAAAAACAACCAAAGAACCAACCAAAATCAACCACCAATACCAACCAACGAACAAAAAACAACATTATTAATCAAACAGCCACCCAAAACCACAAAAAAACAAAAAGCAAAAAACGAGCGACCGATCGACCGACGACCGACCAACATACTTAGAGTCTCCATGACCCTTACAAATTGGATCATTTCCCAAAAGAAAGGGGGCATTGACCCATTTTTAAAGGTCATATATAGACGCCAGGTACTAATCAAGGGCAAGCATTTCCCATAACTAACAATCAAAATGGGCTATTCTACCATGTCATGACAGAACTCCTGATAGCTCCGAAAGGCTCCCCCAAGGTACCAACATAATCACAACGAAACCAGCTCAACACCACAAGCAGACCCGCGTTCCCAGGAGCCGCGAGCAAGCGCCTTCGTCTCCCCGGCTACTGCCCCGGCCCGCAGCGCGCGCTGCGAGGACAACTGGCAGGGCGACAACTTCTGGCTGCTCCAGCGGGCGAAAGGTGGAAAACCGAAAAGGCGAAAGGTTACCTGGAGTCTCCTTCTGACCCTGAAAAAATGGGTCAATGACCCCCATGATTTTGGGTAATAGCCTCCGTTGCCTTCACTGATCTTTCCTGGGGTCTCCTTCTGACCCTCAAAAGATGGTTGGTCATTACCCAAATTAACAGTGGATTCTCGTGGGAACACTGGATGGGCTTCTTGTTGCCTAGGTCCTCCAGATTTGAGAGGTTAGATGAGTTGGTACCAACTTTTCTCCCCCCACAAAGGGGTTAAGAAGGGCACTTCTGGGGGACCTAGGTTAAAAAGATCAGTGAAGCCAATGGAGGCTAAAGAATTAGAATGTGAGTTTGGGATACTAGACAACTAAACGAAGTCATGAACATGAGAAAATCATGTTTGTAATTAATAAGCCCTCAGGTTTGGGGAATGTGGGGGTTCGGGGGTTTGGGGGCTGGGGAGTGTGGACTTTGGGGGTTTCTCAGTCTGCGCCACGGGTGGGTGTAGCATTACCTGGCTACCGTTTTGCCCTAGGTTCACAAGTATAGAACGGTCATGTTTACTTAGTGAGGTTTTCAAGGCGTGACATGGCGTAACCATGTTCATAGCCAGTGCTTCCAGACAAGCCACTATGGTAAGCAAGCACAACCAGGAGCACTGGGTAAGTCAACCAAACCGTGGTGAGACTTGAAGGCATGATTATCTAGCTACAAAGGGCTTAGAACCTGCCAGTAGGGGTTGACTCAAACAGCGAGTTTATCCAGGGTTGAACCAAAAAACTTGTCAGCTCATCCCCTGTTGGTTTAGATTTGGAATCGAACTCCTAATATTTTCGGGCAATGGAAAACCACCCTCCAAGCCAGCAATCCAAATCAATTAGCGGGAAGCTGATGTGTCCAAGCGTTGTTCTTCTCAATAATCAGCCGTTCCCCCTAGGCGATTGATCGTTTCTGAGTAAAAATCGGATCCCGAATTAGATGGGCAAGGTAGCCCGTGAGTAATCAATGACACTTGCCCCTGCCGGCCCCGGAAATGAAAGGCCAACCTTTCTGGACCTTTACTAAATTGAACCAAACATGGAATAGCAAAATAGGGCTGATCAAAAGGTCCTTTACCTGGGGTGACCATTAGGGAAGCCATCAAGAAAGATGACTTGCACCACAGGGGAAAAGCCACCCATGGTCATTTCGGGGCCCCAAACGGAATACCAAAAGGTGAATGGGTCGGGTTTACAACTGAGTCCAAGTCCGGTGAGCATCTCCAAAAGAAAGAAATCGATAATTTTTCATGGAACCCCAAAACAGCTGGTGTCCCTTCAACGCAGTTGCAGAGATCGATCTGGCTAGAAGCCTGGCGGGTAAATTTGGGGGAGAAGGTTTTCCAAAGATATGTTCCTGGAGTCTCCTTCATGACCCTTAAACAATGGTTGGGCATTACCCCAAATAATGGTTGATCATTGACCCGTTTTTATTTCTAGTCAGAAGGAGGCTCCAGGTGGTTGGGCCACAAGAAACCAGGCCAAGCACCTGAGAATAGAGAGGAGTTCCACACCCGCAACGAAACATGGCTGTGTTAAGGGACCCTTTAAATATACGTGCTTTGCCCATGAGAAGTTCCAGGGTACAAGGTCACACGTCAAAGAAAACCCATTGGTTGCCAGTGATGACCTTTTTGGACAAACACTAGGTCCTCCACTAGAAAAGGTTAGGATAAGGCTACCAACTTTTTCTGTCGTCTATTTTAGTATTTTAGTAGAGGGACCCTCCCCAAAAAGGGGTAATAGGGCACGACTGGGGGACCTAGATGAGGTCATGACCCCTTTGTGTTAGGAAAGAACACCATTTTTCATAGTCATGGAGACTGCGGGTTCCTTTTCAAACACCCTTCTGCCAGTTTCCAAAGGAAGGTGCATCCTCGTTCATGGGATCTACCAAAAGAAGGACCATGCTGGGGCATTCGGCTCAAGTTCAGTGAGGTTAACCTTACGCCTAATTATACTTCCTACCAAAATACCTTTCCAGGCTTAGGGATTGCTATAACTCACAAACCAGGTAGAAACCGACTCACTTAAACTCCAGTAAGTGGCGCTTCGGGATAGTTTTTGGGTGTTCACTTCAACTTGCCCAATTCAGGCGATCCAGGGGAGCCCAGAGAAGAATTATTTCTGCGGCACCGCCAAAAAACACAATTTTCCGACAGCAAAATTAAGGGCCTACGGTTCTTATCGGGGGCCTTCAGCTCTCTGCGGGGCAGCGTGTGGTTTGTTGGGCTCCCTGAGATGCAGCCAGTCGCAGGCTTGAAACACCAACTTGTAGACGCAAGCCACTTGTCAAACAGGCGGAGGCCGATTGGATCAAGATGGGGCCATGGTGTCTCAAAACAGGGAACCACCAACAAAAGTGAGTTTCCTTGCGATTGCCCTTAAAACACACACACACACAGACACACACACACACACACACACACACCAAAAGGGGTACTGTTTCTGGGTGGGCTGCTGTTGCCATTGTTTTTCTCATGCCATGCGTGCGCTTGCCTGCGTCACAGGTAGCACTGAAGCACTCCGGCAAAACTCTGCCACAAGTGCGGCCCGTGCGGCAGGCCGGCTGTCAACCAAATCGCGGTCAACGCCAAACACTCCAAACCATCTTGGTGTTCACGAGGTAGTTGTCAATCGTACGGTTCACCATAGCTCGCGGCCCTACCCGCCTGCTAAGTCTAGCAGTGCGGCCAATAAAATCCTCGTCCTGCGAGCAGCTTTCCGCCACAGGGTTCAGGGCAGAGGCTGCCGTTGTCGACAGCAAGGTGTGAAAGCAATGCCACAGCATGTGGTGCTTGGGTAGGAGCGCAAACCATAAAGCTCCGCGATCGTGCATGATTGCAGACAATTTGCATATCCAAACAACTGATAGCAACCTGTTCCCAAAACTGCTCATTTAGCGACACAAACCCAAACCATAGACTCCAAACCAGGGCTGCACAGTTCCTCTTCCGTTCCGTTCTTCGTTCCTGGCAAAACACACCATACTTCGAATAGTGATAGATTCCCTTTCAAATCAGACACAAATACTGTAACAGCATACATAATACTTTTTTCCAAATGGAAGACGGTGCTGCCACCTCCAAAAGCACCGATCGACTCCTTTTTTTGCTGCCTGCTCACAAAAAGTGGTTCCAGCGGCAGAACAACAAATCGGTCTATTGTTTGGTTACTGTTGACCCCTCTGCAAAACGTGCATAAATATGTGTGGGTCTACTACGGAAACTCCACTAAAAGCTTCCCTCCCAAAAAGGTTAAGTAACCAAAGATCCGCCAAGTCAGCCATAAAAAGGGGTGAGAAAGAGCACCTAGCTGCGGGACCTAGACTCAGATGCCTAGCGGCCATGGGAAAAAAGGGCATCCTTTCTGGTTGCTTGAGTTTCAAGGGACCGGAACCCTTCCCCAAAAAAAACGAGAAAAAAAAGGCGGAGTCCACTGGCTGCAACTGGGTAGACGCGCTGAACCGCCGTTTCGCCGAGACGGCGATCGAACGGCGGAGCGATCGACGCCTTGGCCACGGCGGTGGCGTTGGCGCGGAGCTCCACCGCCCGGCGCTCGAAGCTCTGGGCCTGCTCCTGGGAGGATGCGCGCGCGCGAGGCACGCGAGCTCCAAAGCGGTGGCGAAAGGGTGGGGCTCAAGTAAATGTGCCAAAACGGCACCATGGCAAATGGAACCAAAGACTCAAACCTGCCATAACCCTAGGTCTTTAATTTTGCGCCACGCCCATGGAGCTGGAGAAATTTAGACCTCGAGAAACACTTTAGGAGTGCCAACGATCGGATACGCAAAAACAAGACACGCCCAAGTGGGGGTGTCGGTTCTCAGAGTGCCCTGGAGTCTCCTTCTGACCCTTGAAAACGGGTCAATGTCTCCTTCTGACCCTTAACAAATGGGTCAATGACCCCATTATTTTGGGAAATGACCCCATTTGTCTTAGTGGCATGGAGACTCCAGGTGGGTGATAGCCGGTAAGTTAAGCTAACTTGAGTCATAGTCGTGGTCTACCCAGAAGTTCTGGCGGCTGCAGAACCATGTAAACAATTAAGAAAGCGGCTGCGCCCAGATATGGCTGGAATTACCCCGCACTAACCTTCATCTACCTGGGTTCTAGCTGATACCTGGGGCGCTAGTTGCCAAGTTGGTAAGGAGGTTAGTGGTTGGTAACTGTCGTTAGTCATCTAGCAATGGTTGGAACCTACTTACTAAGTTGTTCGAACACCCAAGTAAGTTACGTCCACATGGGATCGCCCTTTGTGGTCTCAGAGCACGTTGGTAAATGCCCTACGACTAAAAAGCCGCTTATCAGAAGCTTAACGCTGATAGAGAAAGCTGACGGCAAGTCGGCTCAATTGGTCGTCTGGTATATATTGTCCTTGCCGCTCCGTGCAAAGTGCGCACCATGCACTAGCAAATAGCCTATGCGCAGCACATCGTTGGCCACAGGCGTGAACTTATCAACGTATCATACTTGTCGCGCGCCGCACGCCCTTAGGCAGTCTTCACCTTGGGCAGTCTTCACTTGACCTTACTGTATTGTGGATCCGCCCTTCTGTTTCCTCCCTTGAACACAGAAGACGCGTGGAGTATGCGGTTTCTTGCGTTCCGACCTGGCAAACATTCCCAAAGGCTGCCGTCTGGCCTTCCCCCAAAACTGAGGCCTGAGCTCGAGGGATTTTTGCCCAAGTCTGCGATTCTTTCCCTTCAAACCCATGGAGCTCCTACAATACTCCTAGTACCTGGAGTCTCCAAGTCTGACCCTTTGAATAAAAATAGGTCAATGACCCGGCCCGTTCTTTTGGCGAATGACGTATCCACCTTTTTTTTTTCCGGGTCAGATCCGGAGAAAAACTCGTAGTCGTAGACATCCTTCATTGCCAAAGGCAAACGGCTTTTTAGATTGGCCCACGGTGAAGGAGGGTGTCCCTCCTCCCTCAAAAGCCGCTCCGAATCCCCAAGCATCCAAAACCAGAAACTAAAACTTGCTTGAACATATCTTCAGATTGCTCCAACCCCTTTTGCTGGACCCATGGAAAATACCTACATTCCAAGTGATTCCCTGTAGAACCAGCAGGGCCAACAAAACCGCCTGGACGGGTCCAAAACACCGCTTCTCTTCTCTGCCTTGTTCACACATTCAGAAGCCAGAGAACAAGGCTTCATTGGAGTTTAGGTATTCCTGACCCCCTATTGACCATAAATAACTGTTCCCATTTGGTGGGAACATCAACGTTCTAGTGGTTTCCCCAAATTCACACAAAGCCAAAGAACAGAGGTCATGACAACCCATTTTGATCAGGTGTTAATATTATTAGCAAACAATCATTTCCTGCCTTTCCCTGGGTTCATTGGAGTTGAGGTGTTAATATTATTCAGCAAATGAAAAAAATGGATTCTGATCAGTATGGGGTGACAACCCATTTTTGAATCGGGTCAGAAGACTCCAGGGTTACCGCGTTCAACCAATGTACATGGGCTGTAACCATGGTTATTACTGGGAGCCCCAGTGCCTCCAGTTGTCACTGGAGTAGGTAACCGATCGATATGGCTACCTCTAGGTTTCGCATCATGGGGGTTTCAGCATGGCCTACTACTGCGGCAAGCGCCTGTTGCACTGGGATGGCGATTTTTTGGGGGGGGCCCTATACAATGAAACTCAGATGCCCAGTGGATTTCTATGGGGGAAAAAAAAAAACGGCATCCCTTTTTTGGTTGGTTGACTTGAAAGGAATCGGAACCCTTCCCCCCAAAAAAAGTTGGAAAAAGGGAGCAACCTGGTTGCGACTGGGCAAAGGGGTGTGTCCACTTCGATGTTTCTTAGAGCCCTGAGATGGCCATGGCATGGTTCTTACTAGACCCCCCGGCGCTTCCAGTTGTCACTAGGTAACCGATCGGGGCAAAAATCCGGGACGAGGGGGTGGGGGAGGGGGAGAGAGTGGGTTGGGGGGAGGGGGGGAGGGGGGGGTGGCTAGCTGTAGGTTTTACCTCAGGGTTTCCCCATCTTTGGAGAAGGCTTGAGCCATGCCATCGGGAGGTTTCACGCCGATCCCGTCTCCTCAGCCTGGCTTTCAAGGTTCAACTCCTGGAAGCGACGGGAAAAGAGCACTTAAGCAGGGATCCTTACATTGGTTCCCCCGGCTTTGGTTGGTTTTGCTTGAAAATACCAAAAGACAAACCGAACCCATTGTAACAGGGATCCTTACATTATACACCTGAGCATTGCCTTGTAAATGGTGGTTTCCCTTTATTGTGGTGGAAAAAGCCATGTTTCAAATGGGCAAAACGTGTCTTTTAAGGAGCCCTGTTAAGGGAACCCCAAATCGTAGTTACATAGGTTCAACCCCCCGCCCCGAAAAAAAGAACGACTGGCCCAATTCGCAGAGTGAAACTCAAAAGATAAAATCGTGTTGTTTTGCATGAACCCCCTTTGTTTTCATGGTGGTTTCAATCCAGGCTATGGCTATGTGTCAAAACAGGGGACCCTAAAAAAGGCGGCGTTGCCTTTTGGATTTCCATTAAACCAATCTGAAACGGGTACCCACCAAAACACACACAGCCATATAAATCAATGGAAACCCCCTTGCAAATCCGAATGAACTCAACGCGTCGACCCATTCGAGTTGACATATTTTGCGCGGGGTTGCAACACATTCGAAGTAAAATCATTCACAAGGAGCACACCCTTCCGATCTTTCCGGGGCCAGGGTTTCTTACCCTGGTTGATGGCCAGGAGGGGATTCATCACTAGAGGGAACATCCCCCAGGACAGGATTACTCATCCGAAGTCAACATTACCTGTCCGGCAACTGGAAGCATAGGGTAAAAGAAGGCCTCATGAACAACACAACCACCCGAACCCCGTGGATGTAAACTCACTTTCATTCGCGCAGTATTCCTCCAGTTGGTCGTTGAGCTGCAAAATTTGCGAACTGGAAACCAGCCATGGATGTGTTTTTCGAATCTTCGCTTTTGGCTTGGGGCCTGGGGGGGGGGGGGGTACCATGGCTTGGGTGGTACAGAATGAACACCAAAGCCACTTGGAAATCATGGTTGAAACCATTATTGGTTGGTACTGAGATTCGGCCATCGAATCATTGGTTTTCTTTGGTGCTGCAAAATAGGTTTCATCCCTCCACGGCCTTTTTTTAGACCAACCCCCTCACATTTCCGAGAAAGTTGTTTGAGGTTCCCTTTCTCAGCTGGAAGTTGACCTGGAGCGGGACACATACCATGGGTGTGTCGGTTTTCAAGGGCGCGCAAACCTAAAAATTTGTGGTGCCTGGTTAGCCAAGTTGCGATCCCATTTTTTAGTCACTGTTGCAGCTTTTTGGGGTAAAGTAGATGGAAGAAAACGGCAACTGGCCAACCAGGTGGCTCCTTATGGCTTCCCACAAAACAAAAGGCACTCACCGAACCAATACTACCATGTTCCTGGACCGCCAATGGACCGATTCTGTTTCCTGCCGCTGGTACCTCTTTTTGTGGGCAGGCAGAAAACAAGGGTCCTTTGGGGGTCCAGGTTGTTTGCCCTCAAGAAGTCAAGTTCCAAGACTAGCAGATTATGCGCCCAAGCAATAAATTGAGTCCCGGCGTAAACACCAACAACAGCGCCTTGCGTTCAACGTGGCCAACCAAAAAAAATAAGATCCTTTCAAAAACTCAGAAGGTCCCAACTGAAGCCCAGCCGTGTCATCACACCAGGTTTTTTTCTAGGCTCAGTGCGCTTGTTGGACGTGTTTATTCAAAGACCCCACCACTTTGGACAACCCACTGCAAACCGGGGGCAAGTCTACAGCATCTCATCTTCTGGTTGCACTCCACACTTGCCAAGTGACCTTGGTTAAAACAAGGAACTCTTGTTTGCCTTGACTACGTTCAGTGGGGCCTTCCAAGCAAAAGGGATCCTAGGGTAAGGTTCTGCAAGGTCTATTGGCGATGGCAAAAAGCCCACTTTTGAGTTGGTTGGTTTTGACGGAAGGCTCGCCATCAAGAAACAACTAGGTCAAGGGAACCACCTTGCCAGCAGCTCCATTTGGGAATGGCTGCGGGGTCCCTTATTTTGAAGATTTTGAATTCTGAGAGCCATCGTTCAGGGGATACATTGAAGGATGTCAGATTTCAATGCACGAGGCACGGGTGCCTTTTTGGAAAGATGGATGGCGCTGGACGATTGAATGCAAACTGCATCCCGCGCCATCGATTCACTTCCTGACTGGAGGCTCACATGCCCTTGTCGGACCTAGAAAAAGGTGATCACCCTTTGGGCCATTGACTATGGACCAAACTAGCCAAAAAAGGCTCTGGTGTGTACCACCCAAAGCGTCGAGACCCAAAAAGAGAGTCCAGGAACTCAGGGTCGGAAAATAGGATCAACGAAACTGACCCACAGAAAGAAACGAATTCAGCTTTCCTGTTACTGGTGGTTTGGATTGGTTGGAGGTTAGGGCATGGTTTCCCATTTACCCTCCTGAAGAACAAGACCCCACCAATTGAGAGTTGCCTGACAGATGCCACTAGTCTAGGGGTACTTTCCCCATTCTTTCCAGGGATCCTTCTTTCTAGAAAACCTCCGGAAACCCAGGAATCAAAAACAAAAAACGGATCCGGATTTTGGAAAGAACGATCACTGAAAATAATGGAAACGGAATCAACCCCTAGAATCCCGCCCAGGAGTGGCGACAACAACGGAATCAACCCCTACGCGCCAATCAACGGATCGATCCGCGCCGTCCTTGACCACGGCTTCAGCTGCTGACTCGGCGGCTCCTGCCGTTCCTTGAGCTCCCTGTAGCCTCAGAACCCGCTCCCCTTATTCAGTGTATCTAACAAGGGGACGTATGTGCATTTGTTTACATCAATGGATGCCAAATAGAGATTTGCATGTATATATATACAGAAGACATATGTGTAGGTCTACATATGTATCCACATCGCGGCTCATGTGCGTTGACACTAAGGCGAGCCAGCTGCCCTCTCTAGCCGGAAGGTAACTTCAAGGCATCTCAACTCAGCCCCTGATGCATCCATTGTATTGCTGAGGGCTGAGGTAGGATGGATGGAGTTAGTTCGCATCTCTTGGGTCTCTTGTCCACTTCTTGGACACTGACAGTTCAACTCCTGGGTACAACCTCTATATCCAGGTGGTGCCGGGTTTTTAACTCCCTTGGCCGCTGGGATCCAATCATGAATGCAAGAGAGAGAACTGAAAAGAGATGAACCTTCTCCTCCCGCGGCTCTTGAAAATGAGCGGTTGGCTTTTTCTCCCTGGAGAAGCATTGGGCCCATTTGCCCGGGGCCCAGAAAGGTTCTCACCCTAAGCCCCTCCATAGTGCTTGAGTGTTCAAGCTACTTACTAAGCAGGTTATGAACATGGTTACAAGTCAGCCGACCCCGCTTACGCCACTTGTAACCATGCTGATATCCAAATCGTAGTACGGGTGTGTCATATTGTTGAGCATACCCCTGTTTTTGTGGCGTTGCAGAGGGAAACCTTAAACAGAACACCTCCATTTGAGGGGGGTCCAACCTTTCAAAAGGAACCCCAGCCAACAAGTTTCTAAGAAACTTTTGGACGCGGTGGGGTGCCTTAGGAACCCCCCGACTCACATGCGCCAAACAATTGACGCCCTTCCGCCCATAAGCCAACCGCAGCGCAACCCACCAAAAACTCCCCGCAGGTTAATATCTTGGCTTGGCCCAACTCTGGGGCAAATAAACCCAACATTGTAATATGCATTTTGTTGTGCAAATGCCGTTTGTTTGCGGCTTTAAAGGCACACCGAAAAGAAGCCACTCTTTACTAAATAATGTTTTGCTTTTTGTTGCTGTACTGTACTCTCTTTCTTTCTTTTTTTTTTGGGGGGGGGGCGGGGGGGCGGTCAGCTGCAGCTAAACAAAGACACACCCATGTTTAGTCAACGCTAAGCTGTAGCAGAAAACTAGTTCTGCTACACAGCTTCGTTTTGCAAGTTACCGCCTGCGGATCAAGCCCCAGTTCTGTGGGGTTCACCTTAGCGGGATAGAACCCAGGTGGCGACGGCCAAAGGTCCAAGTGGCTGTGGCTCAAAAGGTGGTACCAAAATGGCACCCTGGTAAATGGAACCAAAGCTCAAAACTCGCGGCCTCCATGCCCCAGCGGAATCCTAGGCCAAACAAATTGTGCCCACTGGGAGTTGCCTTGCGACCCTGTAAACAGAAAGGTACCTGGTGGGCTTTCCACAAGGCCTGTCTTTTTTTGTGTGTGGCTCGCTGTTTTTGTCTCTGTTTTAGTTGTTTTTGCTTGGGCTTTCCAGACTTGGTGCTGTAAAAAAGGGGTCACTAGGAAGTGGTCACGACCGCGCCTTTGCCGATAAAGCAAAAGTGTAAAATGGATGGTCAGACAAACACACCCATTGATCCCCCTTTAGTTTGGTTTGGAGAAATTACAGCTTATTACTGTCTCAAAGGATCCAAGTACCTCATATTTCCGCAGATTTGTTCGGAATCTGTAGACGAACGCCCTGTTTCACCGAGCCCAAACCGTAAATATAGGGTATCAAGAGACCCTGTAAACATGTGCTCTGCCATGGGAAGTTCTAGGATACAACATCACACGCCAAAGAAAATCCACTGGTTGCCATTGACGACCTTTTGGGACAAATAGATGGCTCTGGTAAATGGATAACCAAAACAATCTAAACCAGTGGAACCCATCTATCTCTAACAATCTAAACCAGTGGAACCCATCTGGCTCTAACAATCTAAACCAGTGGAACCCATCTGTCTCTAACAATCTAAACCAGTGGAACCCATCTGTCTCTAACAATCTAAACCAGTGGAACCCATCTGTCTCTAACAATCTAAACCAGTGGAACCCATCTGGCTCTAACAATCTAAACCAGTGGAACCCATCTGTCTCTAACAATCTAAACCAGTGGAACCCATCTGCCTCTAACAATCTAAACCAGTGGAACCCATCTATCTCTAACAATCTAAACCAGTGGAACCCATCTGGCTCTAACAATCTAAACCAGTGGAACCCATCTGTCTCTAACAATCTAAGCCAGTGGAACCCATCTGTCTCTAACAATCTAAACCAGTGGAACCCATCTATCTCTAACAATCTAAACCAGTGGAACCCATCTGGCTCTAACAATCTAAACCAGTGGAACCCATCTGTCTCTAACAATCTAAACCAGTGGAACCCATCTGGCTCTAACAATCTAAACCAGTGGAACCCATCTGTCTCTAACAATCTAAACCAGTGGAACCCATCTGTCTCTAACAATCTAAACCAGTGGAACCCATCTGTCTCTAACAATCTAAACCAGTGGAACCCTTTTTCTTCTCTAACCAAACGATGCCATCAAAAGGACGAGCCTATGCTCGGTGCGTTGCCACCTGCTCTCTCGACAAGGCCCCCAGCATGGCAAGCGACGCCGGCGCTGGCGCCGGGCAAGAGCAACCGCTCCAAGGAACCGAGGAACCGGCTGAACCATAGGTGGCCTTTTGGCAAAAATCGATGGGTTTCCCTGGTAAATGGGTTATAAACCTCTATTTTCCATTTTAATGGTCATCTACTGAACCATGGAATAAACCATGGTAATTGGAACCATCTGAACCAGGAATCGTCCTCTATTTTTGGTCAGCAAACCAAAAAGGACATCTATGGGCTGAACCGGGTGCATTGACTTTCGGACGCATTCAGAAATATCCCCGACACCCAATACCCACTTTGTTTCGGGTAAGATGTAGACCTGTTACTTCTGTTTTACCCTGGAAAACCTGGTCTTCCAAAACACACCCAAAAACAAGTATGTTGAGTAGGGGGCATGTGAAAGCCTGATGAAAACCAAAGCCAAGTCACAATAAGCCACTGTCAAGGCCAGAAACATGACGTAGCTAAATATGTGTTTGCCGACGGGGGCTTCTATGCATCAGTTCTCAAACAAAAGCAGTGGATAGCAACCGAGTTGTGGAGCTTACTGATAGGAAACAAACGCTGTCACAGTTGCTGGCTCGGTTCGGCTCGCTTGATATTACTGTGTGGTTCTATTACACCTACTTATCTGGGAGTCAGGGCATTTCTGAAATCCTTGGTGTAGTTTGCTTCTCCAACTTCCGAGTTCTGAGGATGGAATATCCTCTGCCGCCGAGCTGGATACACACCAAAAGTACTCATCTCTCATGTTTAGATAGTTTCTTTCAATAAAAAGCTAGTCTTCCAAACCCCTCCTCATGGGAGGGTAGCCGTCCAGGAAAACACGAACCGCGATTGGCCTCCCCCCGTGCAACACCCGCAATGTGATCAGCGACCTTGTTGGCCTCTCACGGCAGATGGATGTACTGGATGGCACGCACCTTCTTGGCCACAAAGGTTCGCAACTGCCCCAGCAGACCGGCAATGTCAGGGCGCTTGGATCGCCCCTCATACTGCATGAAACGAAGATGCGGCAAGATGTCCCCCTGGACGATGACACCAACCCTCCCTGCCTTCCCTGCAAAATCTAGAACGGTCATGGAGACCATTCTAGTGCGTCACAACGCAAAGCCTGAACCTACCTTCAGCTTGTCAGGCTTGGGTCCGTCGTCCGGAAAAGTGAGGTCAACAAATACAAACACCGTTCTGAACTAGGTCCTCCAGTACAGAGGTTAGAATAAGGGTGCCCTGCTTTCTGTAGTCTACTTTAGTAGGGGAACCCTCCCCCAAACGAAGGGTAAAAGGGCAATACTGGGGGACCTAGTGAATCTTCAGGCAACTTTGCTTGGGTGCTGCAGACCCCCCAGCAAAAAGTTTAACCTTTTGCAGGTTGCGAGGAAATATGCGGGGTATCCAACAAATATGAAAGTCCAAAGATCCAACCCAAGAGCAGTGGAGTTAGGAAGTAGGTTATAACCATAGTTCTAAGTAGGGAAACTGTGGTTGGTTCCCTTACCATAGTTATAACCTACTTACCTGACGTGGGTTCAACATCCAAGCAGTCCATAGGTGACCTTTGGGAAAAACATCTCGATGGCTGTCCCTGCTAAATGGAAAAACTACCAGGATAAATCTCGATGGGTTTCCCCCAACTAAAACCATATTTCTAGCAACAAAAGTTAACAATTTGATCTGAGGAATCATTCCGGAACTCTCGAAGGGTTCAAAAGGCATCCCTATCATCAACGCCGCGCGCGGCACAAGCTACTTGCAGCTTACTGTAAGGGCCTAAATGCTTGGAACCGCAAAATCCTGAAAGTACTTTTTTCAGGGGTTGCCCATACCTGCAGTCTCCTTCCAACCCTTTAAAAGTGAGTCAATGACCAACCATTATTTTGGGTAACGACCAACCATGTTTTTTCTGGTCAGATCCGGAGATTCCAGGTATAAGGTTACGTCAGGTAATGGTTATAACTATGGTAAGGGAACCAACCACAGTTTCCCTACTTAGTTCTATGGTTATAACCTACTTCCTAACTCCACTGCTATGTTCAACCCACAGATTCCAAGGTTAACAAAGCGACGTGGATACTCTGAGGCTCCGCGAAACGAGAGATCTGGAACCATGAGATTCTCAATTGCCCAATGGACCCAGGAACAAAAGGTGATCACCTTTTGGCACCTTTACGAATGGACCAACATGGGGAAACCAAAAGGTCAAAAGCTTGGCTTTGGGCAACTGAGGATTCACGCACCCAAAGTTGGAACAAAGCTGCCCTGGCCATTCACGAGGTGACTCACCGAACTCAATATCAGCCCAGAACCCAAGGCTCCATTGGCATACATCTCATATGTGCGCTCTTGTTTCTTTCTGGGATCTGCTGACGAACTTCCTTGAACCAAGCCCCAAACTGTAATGGAGTACCCAGGGACCCGCTAGGTAATATAATATAGACATAAGTATATACATACAAACAGATGGCAGCAGCGCAAACCCCAAAACCTAAACGGCCCTGAGAATGCAAAACATCATGGGACTAAAGCCAAATGATCCACTGGGTTTCGCAAGACACTTTGCACTAGGCCTCTAAAACCAAGCCCTTTCCACACTTGCACAACAATATGATTTCTCACCCAAAGAAAGGAAATGCTCGCGGAACGTTGAACCACAAAAGTGGCCACGGCTGAGACCCCTGCTTCGACCGAGAACGCGCGCACCTGGCGCGCTGAAAGCGCTGAATGCGCTTGGCGCTGCTTGCAGGTCTGGCACTCGCCTCGTCAATCTGTTGGAGTAGTGTTGACCCCAACCCCGGAATAATAAACCCCTGCTTGATTAATAGGGGGTGTGGGGATTCACCACTTTTGGAGGGAACACCCCCTAATAATGGGACAGGTTTATTCATCCTGGGTCAACATTGTTCTTTTGAGGGAACCTCTTTTTGGATTTTTGAAGGGAAGCCGAAAGGAAAACCACCCCATTTGCGGGGTCCTCTAAAAGCAGACGTACTCATATGTTCATCAACCCCAGTTTAATCCTTCCCAAAAAAAAGGAAAAAGGGCACCACTGGGCAACTGGGATTCGTATGCTGTCAACATTGCTCTGCTACTTGGACCAACAGCCCTTCGGAGACCGAAGGTCTAAGAACCAGCTGCCCTCGGGAGTTTGTTCAGACCAATGCAGAAAAAAACACATGTGGATGTTCAACCAATGTCAGGTTATAGCCATGGTTACAAGTGGTTGGTAACTACCAGGGTAAGTAGCCGAGTACCCCCCAACTGCGTGAAACTTCTTACTTACAGCCCCCAGAAACAATCAAAGAGACCGTGACATGCGAAACGGGACCGACGGCCGACGACGAATGGCCGCCCGATCAGTGTGTTCCGACAATTTCAGACGCTGACTTTCAATGGCAACCTTGATCAAGCTGGCAAATCCCAATGATGTTGATACTTCTCACTTGTCATTTTAGTCATCTTAGTCTCCCAAAAACACCCAAGCAACAGGTACCTTCAAAAGGCAAGCCGCGCATCTGGGGTTGAGGCATGCAACACACACAGCAATTTGGGCCAACGGGGTTGCACCTCCGAAGGCCATCACGCGACGGAATTTTGGTCCAAACCTGCTTTGGTACCTGGAGTCTCCTTCTGACCCGAAATATAAATGGGTCAATGACCAGCCATTATTTGGGACAATGACCAACCATCTCTTAAGGGTCAGAAGGAGACTCCGTTTTGGTCGTTGATTTTCAATCGCCGCAGGTCCTAGCGAGGTCTGGGCACCAAAAAACCGGAAAGGGCAGGAGCAGAGCTTGCAACTGTTGCACGCCGTGGGCAATGCTTTGCGACGCACGGCTCATATATCTTCACTAGGTCCGGTGCTTCCAGTTACCACCATAGTAGGTACCCAGGGATCCTTGCCTCTAGGTGTTGCATCACGGGTTTCACCTGGTTACCTACTATAGTGGCAACTGGAAGCACTGGGCTAAATAACCTAGGTCCTCCAGTAGAGAGGTTGGAATAAGGGTACCAACTTTTTCTGTAGTTTATTTTCGTAGGGGAACCCTCCCAACCAAAAAAGGGGTGAGAAAGGGCACCTAGCTGGGGGACCTAGTATATCTTCAGCTTGCCCTTTTTAAGGCGTGGGCGCCTATTGCAGTTGAGTGGACCTCTTCGAGGTCGGGGCGATCGAACTTGTTCGATTCGCCAAGTTCGAAAGTAGTGATCGCCACTTGGGGGTTTTCGCCTCCTGGCTATAAATCCACTAATAAGAAACAAACAATAATAAACAACATATAGAATGAACATATATCACCTTATCCTTTAACAAATTAAATCTAATGGTGTCATACTCATGGCCATTCATATTCACTACACAACCATAAATTAAAAACAGCGGTTGGCCCCACCGAACTTGGGACTAAGTGGGCTGTAGCCCAACTTGGCGAATCGGACACCCAAGTAGATACCCCAACGCACCGATGCGTGGAGTCATTGTCTCACTTGGGTGTGGGTCAAAATAGGGTAACCCCAGATTGCCACCCTGGCAAATGGAAACATGGACTAAAACCTGCGTTTCTTTTGGTGACACCCGCTTCACAATTCCTGTGTTGAAACAAGTAGCCAGTTCCCCCCCAAAATGCCCTACTTGATCGCCCACGCAGTCTCACCAGGTCCTCCAGTAGAGAGGTTAAAATAAGGGCACCCTTATTCCTGTAGTCCCCAAAAAAAGTTGGTAAAAGGGCACTACTGCGGGACAGCTCAAGTACAATTTGTGACTTCCGGAGATGCTTGGGCCCGGAGATGCTGTCTGTGATACCCGAGCTGGCAATCCCTGTGACTATTTTTGTCACCTTGAAGGAATTGTCCAACGCTAAAAGCCTCAACTTCCACATCCAACCGAAGGGGTCCGCTTGAGGTCACGCCAATCCAATATCGCCAAAGGCACAGTGCTTCGTCGACTTGCAGCTCCGGAGTGGGTGCTGGAGGGGTCAATCCTGACAGGGACTAGGCGGTTTTACTTTCTGAGATCCCCCTTAGGGGGGAGGGCATCTTGCACGTATCTTTTCACAAGGATGCTTGTCACACTAGCCCTTATGCACTCAAATATGACACCCTGGGTCTGCTGAAAAAATAAGCGCCGCTGTCGAGCCAAAAGCTTGCCCTCTCCCTCTCTCTTCCTAGCATGAAAACACCACCCCTGGCAGGATATCATGCCTGGGCACCCAAGATTCCGCACAACGGCAAGACTACTTGGGTGTTCATTGCCGAGCTAGTAAGTGGTTGCCAACCTAGGTTACAACCCACTTATAAGTCCCTGTAGTTGGGCTAACCTTGCTAGAAGCGTGTGCAACACCAAGTGGCTAACCAGTTAGCGAATCGAACACCCAAGTAGGGCGCCAAAAACTCGCCAGGCACACCCTCCAAGAAGTCCCGCCCTGCAACAAACCACCAGATAGAATGGGCGTCTTTTTGCAGGAAACCCCCTTTCGGTTGGTTTTAAGAGGAAACCAAAAGGCAAACCATCAGATGCGCATCATCTTCTGTTTTTTTGGGGGGGTCCCCAAAAACACACACCCAAATGGATGTTCAACCCCTGTCAGGCAGGTGATGTCACCATTGTTCTGGGCGGTCGGCCGGAATAAAGATACAACCCCGACACCACCCCAACAAAATCCATTTGCCTAAGCCCTCCAGAAAAGTAACACATATTATCCAGTGGTGATAGGTTCTCTTTAAAACCAACAAGGGAAAACATATTAAGCAAATGGAAGCATGCCAGGGATCTGCACGCCACAAACCAGGGCAACGACTTCCCTCGTACATCCGGCATGCCTGGGCATGGGGCCCTTCTCCTTGAATCCCATTTTTAACCTAGCCATGGAAACCTCTGAGACAGTCTTCCAGGTCCTCCAGTGGAGAGGTTGGAATAAGGCTACCAACTTTTTTCTGTAGTCTATTTTAGTAGGGGAACCCTCCCCCCAAAAAAAGTTGGTAAACACCTCAGGTTTGAGATATGTCTCCCAAAAAACGGGGCTTGCCACCCAAACAACAACATGGCCATTCGGAAAAAAGAAAACACCGCTCCGTGACTTTGCTTTGCTATGAAAACGCCACGAAATGGGCAGCGTGCAATCCAACTCCCTACCCGCGGAACCTCAGAAGGTACCAAGCAAGGGACCCTTGCCTCGAGTCTTACTTTAGGCTTGCCACGCCGAAGGGTTACCTACTATAGCGGCCACAATGCCGAAGAAGCACTGGGAAGGAATATCGCGGAACGTTTGTTGCGAATGGAAACCAGCTAAACCGCGAAACTACGTCACTAAACCAACTAAAAAACACAAACACATTTGAACAATTCAAAAAACAAAAACAAAACAAACAACAAAAAAACCAAAAAACTTAAACAATTAAAAAACAAAAACAAAAAAAGAAAGTAACAACCTAAAAGACGAAAAACCTAAAATCCACTAAACACCTAAAACCTGGGGAACCTGCTGGGAACCTGTAAACCCCCCCACGAGCTTTTTCAGCTATCTCTGTTCGGGGTGATTTGGGCAGCTTTCACGGAGGGTGGAGATTCGGTTCAGAGGGTTTTGTTTGGGCTGTTGGGGATACCACCTTGGCGTATTTCAGTTAAAAACCGCAATTAGGTCCCAACTCAACAACCTACCGGGGGGACCTGGACTTGTGCTTCTGGGTTTTGCCATGTCGGGTTCACTTCGCGCACAACTCTTGATTTTGCTGGGCTTTCTTGTTTTAGTGGAAACCCTCTAAACCACTAAACTACCGCTAAACCAACTAAAAACCACAAACACTTGTAAACAAAACTAAAAACCACTAAACAAAAAAACGACTAAACACCTAAATGACTAAACAAAACAGACCTAAAAGTCTAAACGACTAAAAACCTGAAGTCATAAAAAAAAGAAAACACGAAAAACCTGGATGGCCTTAGACCCACCCAGTGCTCAAAGCCGCACCTCGAGGGTTCAGCTCGGGCTCCAGCGAGTGCGCCGGCTCCCGCTGAAGCCTCCGCGGCCAAGGTTGTCTTAACATGAAACCTGTGTATGTGTAAATATATATATAGATATAGATGTAGGGATGCTATATGTACAATTTATATATATATATACAAAATGTTTATGTATATGCATATGTATATATGTATACAATGTTATATATATATAATGAATATATATATATATATATCTACGTATGTGTATACATATGTACATAAATATATATTCATGTATAATGTGTCTATATATATAATGTATACATTTGCATATATGTACATACAAATATATATATATATAGGATATACGAATAAATATGTATACATATGTACATACATGTATGTATACATATACATATACATATATATATATATGCATGCATACTGTATGTATACATGTGCATATATACATATATATACATACGTAAATCGAGAGATATGGATATGAAACATATACATATGTGTAGCCATACAGGTATACAGCCAAGAACATGGGTATGAACCCACTATAATAGGTAGCCCTTCGGGTTTCTTAGCTCTAAGCTTTGTATGATGGCTCAGACAAAAACTGTGGCCTTTTGGAAAAATGGATGGCCTGGTAAATGGAATAAACCATCTAATCCAGGGCCCTCTACTTTTTAAGCAAACCAACCAAAAAGGGCACCTATGAGTGGCTCCCTTCGGAAAATTGACCAAACCCGCATTTTAGGGCACTAGGTTTCTTTCGGGAAAGAGAACATTTAAAGCAACATGGCTTCCTTCAACAGAACATCCAGTCCCAAAAGTGGCCGCACAAAACTCCTCCTCACATCCTGTGGGTGGAGTGCCCCTCCAAAAAAAGTCAAACTTGTTGTTTGCCACTAATCTTGACCCAGGATTCATAAACCCGTCCCACTATTAGGGGGGCGTTCCCTCCAAAAGTGGTCATCCCCACTAAAAGGGGACACCCCCCAATCAAAATCAACCAGGGGTTTATTAATCCGGGGTTAACATCAAACTTGTCTTCCCCTGAGCTTAGGGAATAAGTTTAGGTTGCCCTCGATCTGAGCAAAGGGTTTCCAGTGGATCCGAGTACCTGATACTAGGTCCTCCAGTAGAGAGGTTAGAAAAAGGGTACCAACTTTGCTTTCAAAATGGCTAAAAGGGCACTACTGGGGGACCTAGTGATATCTTTGCGGCCATTGACGAATCCCCTTTTTCAGCAAACGAACTCCCTGCAAATCCGGGACCCGTACCGTTTGGGACCATTTGGGACCCTTTGGGTACTGCAATTAAAAGTTCCACCAAAAAGGGAAAAATCCAAAGATCCGCCATAACTCACTTCCTGAACGGACTGGCCCAAAAAAACATATGAACTTTTGATTTACCACTGAAACGGTCTTCCCCCCAAAAAAAGCAAAGTTCCTGAACTCAGGGGCTGAGACAAAGACCGTTTCGGCTTCAGTGGCAAAGCCAGATTTGGCCCGATCGATCATGGGGCCCCTGCACCTCTGGGCGAAAGCTTTGGGCGAGCTCCTGCGCGCGGTTCGTTCGGCGCGTTCCGCGGACTAGGGTCGTACAGTTGGGAACGTCGCTGCAAAACCCGCAGCGAGGTACACTTTTTTTAAAGGGACACCAAGAGGAAATCGGGGGAAAAGAACAACACGACACACCGCTTTTTCTAGGGGTTGATTCCGGTTCCATTCTTTTCAAGCATCGCTCAAAACAGCCGTTTTCCCTGGGTTTCCGGAGGTTTTCTAGAAAAACGGATCCCTGGAAAGAATGGAAATGGAAGGTACCCCTGGACTTTTGCAACCACCCTCTTCCATCATACTCATTTTCCCCCAGCAGCTGAAAGCAATGAAGCATGTGCCAGGGGGGTCCGGGGCTGTTGGGGATGCCACTTGTTTTGTTTTGCTTGTGGAAGACAAATTCTAAGTTCTTCTCAAGTATAAACCGAAGATGGCGTAAAATCGCTAGACATGGTTGAACAATGATAGTTCTCTGGGCAAACTGATGTAATCAACAGGAGCTGGGCTTTCTTTTTTCAGGGAACCCCCCCAAAATGGTTCCCAAAGGTGTTCCTTGTGGTTTTCCTTTACCAAAAAGGGCGCCATGTGAAGACATCCCCCAGAAAGGGGCCGTCATGGATTCCACTGAGTCAGGCGAAAAAATGCGGCCAAAACCCGCTCTTGGTATATCAATTGATCCTGTTGACCCCTCTGCAACCAGTTTCTCACTTGTGGGTCCAAAGAAAATTCGACCTGCTTCCCAAAAAGTTAAAGTCCAAAAATCCGTTACCAAATGGCCATATAGTTATCTGCCATGTCCTTGCAGAACTCAAGGTAGCAACTTAGCTCCCTCTAAAAATGCAAATTGTGGATACCCCCGCCTCCGTAGCTCCATTCCAATCACCAGCTAGCTAGACCCAAGCAGCAAAGGCCGGCTAAGTGCTTGTATCAAGAAAGGAACTGCTCATGTCGCACACCCAGTCATCCCTGATCATTCTTCCCAAGCGAGGTTCCAATCCTGGACAAGAATCAAATATGGGTGTGGCCTGTTTTTGGGCAGACCACAAAAATGGTGGGTGTTCCTTTGGTTTTCCTTGAACACCAACAAAAGGCGTATCCTCACAAAACACACCCATATGGACCCTGCTTCGTCTATTTCCATGGATAAACTCACTCCCGACAAAGGGCCATTCCCGATATACCAAATGGTTTTTCAACCTATATGAGTGATACGTGAGTTTTGTGTTGGGCACCCTTTTCTTTTTCTCACCATTTTTGGGTGTCAAACCTTAAAACACAGCCCCATGTACAAAGATTAGCTAGCTTGCTCTCTCTCCCAACGCGAAAGACCTCTGAATTGGGACACCATGTTGATCAAACAGGAGTTGACGAATGCTGGGTTTCCAGTAGGATCTTCAAGTTAACAAGTACCTGGAGTCCCCATGACCCTTACAACATAGTGTCGCTACCCAAAATAATTGGGTCATTGACCCATTTTAAAGGGTCATGGAGACTCCAGGTAAAGTAAGCATGGTGACACCTAGACCAATACAACCATGGTGACTTATAAACAATTGTGACAGGACCTCGAATAAAAGTGATCACTTTTTGGAACCTTGACAAATCAGGGAAACCAAGAAAAAATGGAATCGCCCAAGGGGCAGATACCCATACTGGTTACACCCCCCTTTACTCGCAAAGCGGCATTCGACCTGGAATACCAGGTTTCAAAAAAAAAAAACGTTCTGAAACAGAGGGTGTTTGGAGGAGGGGTCCCCAACAATGTGGGGGGCTGACCCCTTTTCCTCCAGAATTTCAGCCTTCCTTTTGTGGCAAGACCCCTAAACAAAGAGAGCACTTGAAGTAGTGGGTGGGTCACTCTCCAAACTGAGGGCTGCCTGTAAACAAAGTGTTTAGAGCAGGAAACTGTCGTGACCGTCTCAACCCTTGGCAGGCTGAGGAGTCTCGCTCATTTTGTTGCTAAAGCGCCTGTTTGGTGGCTTTAAAGGGAAACCAAAAGGAACGCCGTCGCGCCAGTTTCGGGAATTCCCCGAACAAAAGACACCATCATTAATTTGTTTCTGGAGTTTATGATTTTCTGGTTGAACTGATCTGCAACCAACGCTGCCACTTGGGACGAGGACGCGCACTTCAAACTTCAGAGAACTCACACAACTGGGCAACTGGTAACCAGATAATTGCTTGGATGTTCAACCAACTTCGCACGTAGGGTATGACCATGGTTGTAAGTGGGGCCACTGGGGCAAGTCTCCTTATAACCACTTTTTATATCCTACTTACTAAGTTGGTTGAACACCAACTAGTTTTCATAAATCCGAATGTGATCAATGTGTCTCACCATGCTCCAACTCCTAATTCCAAGTCGTCTGCCACTTCTGAAAGGATAAACAACCAGACTTTGGGTACCATACTGAAAGCCATGCCAAGAGTAGTGAAGCCACAATCCCACCTCGGCGTTGAGAAGGCCATCCCCGTCCAAGTCCAGTGACGCGAAGTCCTGTTGCTGTTCGGTGCTTCTGTTTTGGTAAGTTTGTTTGTCGTGGTTCTTTGTTTGGTTGGTTTCCCAAAACCAAAGCTTGAAGGATGTAAGGAGATTAACGGCTGCCGAGGTGTTTTGTAGTGTTTTCGTTCTTTTTTGTCCTAGCGTCTCTCAAAACGGAAGACCCGGTGGATTCCCTTTACAAACCAAATCCAAACCAATGGCTTGAGGGGACCCTTTGCTTGCTAAGGAATGACCGAGTTTGCGGATTCCCTTAAAGGAAAACCAAATCGGAGATGTCATGTTCCATTTCTCATTCTCTGCCTATCGAACCCGCATTGTTCTTCAATTGTTGTGTCCTAGCGTACGAACTTGTGAGCTTCCCTCAAATTAGTGATTTGGGTTGGTGTTTCGCAGGTTAGGGGGTGGTTTCCCATTTACCCTCTACAAGAACCAAGGGTTTAAATTCCTCAACCACCAAAGCCAAACCACTCAAGGGTTGCCTGAACTTGTGGTTTCCCTTTACCAAAAAAAAACTACCATTCTTACTTGGTTGACGTTGGAAGGGGAGCAAAAATCTAAATGTTAGCAGTTAAGTGGAATTGGATTTCCACCACTAAACCACAATGAGCAAACACATAAAAAATGTTTCCCAACAAACCGACCGTGGTTAGGGGACCCCTTTGAGAAAGTATATTTTTTTTGAGGCGCCCCTTTGAGACCTAAGCTCAGGAATCCCGACCTCGAACCCTTGTCGCCTACCATCTGCCTTTTGAGAGAAAATCTATCAATTTTTGGCTTTCCTCTTGGTGTCCCTATAAAGCTACCAACAAATGGCCTTTGTTTTTGAAAATCTCCAAAATTGTGTCTTCCTCCTGGTGTCCCTATAAAGCTACCAACAAATGGGCACCCTCAAAAAGACACCCAACGAGACGCTGGATGTCCGCCAAACCCTGTAAACATCACCCGTCACCCCACAAAACGAAACCAGTCTTTGTTCTTTTTGGACCCGAATGGAAAAAGCAACTCCGCTATACCCCAAACTCACAAAACGCCATCCAGTGGATGTGTGTCACGCTAGGGTGCCAGAGTAGTGGTACCTTTGGAACCACTTGGGCGTTCGGCCAAGTTAGTAAGTTGTTGGTAAACTAAGGTTGCAACCCACTTCTTCAACTTACAAGTCCCCCTAAGCACCTTGTTAGAAGGGGGTTATACCCCAAGTTGCTAACCACTTCCTAACTTTGCCGAACACTAACAAAACTCCGCAACAGAATTATCAGAACACGAGCGTAGAGACTTGGGCGGAAAACAAAACGCCCCCTTCCACCAGTTCCTTCTTGCCATTCGCATGTGAGCAAAACACGTTTCAGTTCACCTGCAACACATGAACAGAACCAAGAAGCCAACAAACTAACAAACGCACTTATAGGGTCAGGGTAAGTAGATGACTAGCAACTAGTAGCTCTATCCCACTGAGACTTAGAACAATGGAGCAATGCAAAGTAGGTTCCCAGGGATTCAGAATCAGATCACCTGATATGTCGATCTGTTGGGGTCTATGTTGATTTGCTGGAAAGCAAACACTTACCCGAGGTAATTATCCTGCAAGTCCCAAAGTAAACCACCAAGTCAAGGATTTGGTGTCTTTTTCTGAGGGTACTTGTTTTGCTGCTGATTTTAAGGGAACCAAAAGGACAACACACCATCTTGGGGGGGCAATCTTACAAAAGGCACCCAAACGATGTTTTCCCCACGGCAACAAGTCGAAGTGTCTGCACAGGGGCATTAAGCCATTCAGTGTTAGTAGCCCTACCATGTTGCACAATGGGAGCTTCCTTAAACAAAAACATCGGACCCGCTTCTGATTGGAAACGAAAACCAAAAGGAAACCCAACGTTGCCAACATTAGTGAATGGACCCCTATCTTACTTGGCTGTTCAACCCACTTGGTAAGTAGGTCATAAGCATGGTTACAAGTCGGCTGACCTGTTGGAAAAATAGATGGCCCTGGTACATGGAATAAACTCCCATCTAAACCAGGAATCGCCCTCTATTTTTGAAGCAAACCGGCCAAAAAGGGCCACCTATGACTGGCTCCCTTCGGAACATTGACCAAACCCGCATTTTAGGGCACGAGGTTTCTTTGGGGAAAGAGAACATTGAAGGCAACATGGCTTCCCAAGGGTCCAACAAAAATCCGCCACTCCGAACCTCGATGTTCGGATCGCTCCCGCTGCATGGTGGCACGGTCCACGTTCTGCACCCGGGCGAAGGCCTCCATCTCCTCGAGAGATCCGTCGGTGTGCGTGAGAACAAAACAAAATGCGGCTGCGGCAGGCGCTATGGACATGTTGGTTTGTTGAGTTTTGTTTCGTTGTTTTGTGATTGTTGTATGGTTATGTTTGTTATTTATTGTTTGTATTGCTGTTTGTCGCTGTTTTTTTGGGTGTGTTTTTTTTGTATGTAACATATCCGTTGTGTGTTTATCCGTTTTAGTTGTTGTTGGTTCTCACCGATCGAGTGGCCAAAGCCCTGGAAACTAAAATTTGGCCCAGCCCCAGGAGTGAGAAGGTGATCACTTTCAACTTGAAATTGGCCAAGAGAAACTTAAAAAGGTTGAAAGGTCAAGGGTTTAAGGGCTTAAGACCCGACCTGCAAAGACCGAAAAACACAGCGGCCCAATTGTTGGTTGGATTTTTCAGCTTCCTCGAACTGGCTTTTTGGTGGTTGTTTCCACTTCGGAAACTTGAGCCCCGCTTCCTGAAATGGGGAAGGTACGCTTGGAACACCTCCAAGCCACCTGAGAGCTTTGCTTTAAAAGCATCGCCCCCTCCGAGAAAAACCTTTAAGCCCAGGCATCCCCAACGGAATCTGAAACCCGGAACCTTGGAGCTTCCCGAAGTTCGGAAGCCCCCGGTTTGCAGGGGAAGAAGTTGGAAGACCGGCTCCGGGCTTCCGTGTTCGAGCATCGCATCCTACGCGCGCGGCTGAACCCTAAGACCAACATGCCGCCATGAATCTTCATGGGTTTTGAGCCTTGGAGGCGCGTTGGACATGTTTCATTGGGGTGAGTCGGGTGAATCATGTCCACCACACTTTTGGATCGGTTCCAACTACCCCCCAGGATTCTAATGGAATATATTCGGCCTCAACATACTTCCTTCCAGCACCCCGAAAGATCCGAAAGCGACTCGAGGTGGTACGGGGACTCCCGGGTTCTGCAAACCCCGAGATTCGTAGAGTAACCGAATTTCGCAGCCGAAAGAAGCGAGTATTTTAAGTAGGGGGCACCAGTAAATCAAGCCCAACGGGGTAAAAGATCCCCAACCAGAAATTACCTAAACGCGGATCTCCATGACCCTGAAAACAAATGATGAGTCATTCCCCAAAGTCAAGCTCACTTCCGTGGATTGGCCAATAAAAATCCGGGCACTTGTTGTAAAGGCCACTATAATGGCTAAAGCCCCAAACGGAACTCAGGGGAGGGGGAACAAAGGGGAACCCATCAAAACCACAAAGTAACAAAAGTCCATGAACTCAAAAAGTGAGGAAGAGGTCATGGCAACTTGGCGCTCAACCAACTTATTACCTTATGACCATGGCAGGGGGAATATTCCCAGTTACAACAGTTATATCCATCGCAAGAAGCCGACTGAAGTGTGGACCCCTGATTCAGAAGCCTCCCTGAGTTAGTGATCAGGGGTCCTGGTCCTTCTGGAAAGGAATCCCAAAGACACAGGGGTCGCCCTTGTAACCAAAGGACATTTATCACTGGGATGTTCGGCTTAAGTTGGTAACTGGTTGCCCACCTAGGATATACATTCCCTTACAAGGTTAGCCCCACTTTAGGGCACCAATAAGTGGGTTACAACCTATAGGTTCCGATACTGGCGAATCGACCTGCCAAGTACTCAACGGTTGACTGTGGATGTACGTTTACTTGGAAACCATGGTTGACACCTGTTGGTTGGTAGGTTGGTATTTTTCAAGGGGAATCGAATCAGAAACCAGGGTTCTGAGTTCGGTGCTGCGTTTTATGGATTTCGTCGATCCACAGTATGACGTTGAACCTCCAAGAACCCGATTTTACTGGCCTTTTGGGAAAAATATGGCCCTGGTAAATGGAATAAACCCTATCTAAACCAGGGCTTTAAGCAAACCAACCAAAAAGAACACCTACTGTGGACTGACAAAATCCTGCACCAAATTGAAACCATAGGAAACCATTCATTGTTTGTATTTTTCGCGGGGAATCATCAGAAGCGCGGCTTTCTGAGTTCGGTGGTGCGTTTTATGGATGTTGTCCACCCACAAAAATGACGTTGAACCTCCAAGAACCCGATTTCGCGGAACCGGAGCAGATCCGCAGACGTCGTTTTTTTAGCAAATCCGATCCTGGCGATCCACGTAGCCGTCGCGGTTCCCGTCCAGGTTCCGCAGCATGCGGCTCACCACCCCCTAGCGCGCTAGGGCGCCAAACGGCCTGGGTTTGGTTTGGGTTGGCCCAGATGGTGAAAAACCTGGTCCTTTTTGAGGGGACCTTGTTTTTTTGAAGGGGCCCCGTTGTTTTCTCACATGCCGAGTGGCCAGGAGAGAACAAGAGGGCATTTTGTTTGGTTGGTTGAGGTTGAAGGGAACCCTTCCCCCAAAGAAGGACAACAGGGCATCCAAGGAAACCAACAAGAAAAAACACCTCTTTTCTTTCTTGGGGGAGGTCCCAAAAACGAACACACCCAGATGGTTCACTTCATGGGGCAAGCCGCTTGGGGCGCAGGGAATAATCTGAGAGGCTAAACAATGTGGCTCCTTCGAGCGACCACCAACCACCAAGCAGGCAAAGAAACAAACACTCACGCAAACAACTCATTGCACTAACAAAAAACATGCCACAAACACTGACGCAAACACAACATAACACCATACAAATAATACACACACACACGCACGCACGCACGCACACACGCACGCACGCACGCACGCACGCACGCACACTCATTCTGTGTTACACAAATCGCACACAAAAAGCAAACAAGGGCACAACAAACAACACAGACACACAAAACAATCAACCAACCAACCAAGCAACCAACCAACCAACCAAACACACAGTCAAACAACAAACAAACCCACAACCAACCAACCAAACAAGAACACTAACAAACAAAGAAACCAGCAAACAGACAAACAAAGAGACAAACACACAAACAACAAAGCAATAAACAAGAACAAAACACAGAAAGAAAGAAAGAAAGAAAGAAAGAAAGAAAGAAAGAAAGAAAGAAAGATAGACAGAAAGAACTAAAGAAAGAAAGAAATCAATAAATAAATAAAGAAATAAACAATATATAAGGAAATAAAGAAAGAAACAATATATATAAAGAGAGAAAGAAAGAAAGAAATAAAGAAAGAAAGAAAGAAACAATATATAAAGAAATAAAGAAAGAAAGAAAGAAAGAAAGAAATAAAGAAAGAAAGAAATAATGAATGAATGAATGAATGAATGAATGAATGAATGAAGGAAAGACAGAAAGAAACAAAGAAACACATAAATAACAACCAAGCGTTGAAAGAAAAAATATGCAACCCTACCAGCGGACAAAGAAACAAAGAAACAAACAAACCGACAAACAACCAATCAAACAGCCAACCAACAAACAAACAAGTGAAGAAACAAAGCAGCAAATACACAAACAAACATACAAATAAACAAACAAGCAAGTAAACAAACGCACAAACAAACAACACGCAAACAAACCAGCACACAAACAAACCAACAAAAAAACATAAATATACGAAACTAAAGATAAACATAAATGCTGAAAAAACAAATAACAACACAAACAATGAAACAAACACACAAAAAAAAACAAACTGCTAACCGACCAATCCACTGTCCACTCCGACCACCCAGCGAACACGCCAGCAAGCCAGCTAGCAAGCCAGCCAGCCAGCCAGCCAGCCAGCCAGCCAGCCAGCCAGCCAGCCAGCCAGCCAGCCAGCCAGCCAGCCAGCCAGCCAGCCAGCCAGCCAACCAACCAACCAACCAACCAACCAACCAGCAAACCAGCAAACCAGCAAACCAACCAAACAAGCAAACAAGCACGAAAACAAGCAAAGAAACCAGCAGACAAAGAAACAAAGAATCTGACAAACCGACGAACCAACAAACAAACAACAACCCAACGCACAAACAAACAAACAAACAAACAAACAAACAAACAAACAAACAAACACACACAAACAAGCAAGCAAGCAAACAAGCAAGCAAGCAAACAAGACAGCAAGCAAGCAAGCAAGCAAGCAAGCAAGCAAGCAAGCAAGCAAGCAAGCAAGCAAGCAAGCAAGCAAGCAAGCAAGCAAGCAAGCAAGCACGCACGCACGCACGCACGCACGCAAGCAAGCAAGCAAGCAAGCAAGCAAGCAAGCAAGCACACATCAGGCTGAGACTCTGAGCTCCTTTCAGCCTTTGCGTTCGATATGATTTGCCCACAATCGCCCAAAACCCATTGGCTCTTGGATCTGCCAAGATTGGTTGGACAGAAACAAGTTGCATTGGCCTCACTATAACCCTTGTTAAAGCAGAGAGCCTCTATCTGAGGGTTTTTGTATTACACCCTGGGATTACACCCTTGGGAAATGACCTAGAATGGTTCAAAATAACACGGTTTTATCCGGAAATGTGCCTAAATGGGGTCAATACCCAGTGGGTGTATTCCCAGGGTGTAATACAAAACCCCTTTAGACTGTAATTCGGTCACCTCCGCGTGTTTTGGACAGCGTCACCGGCGTCACTCGCCTGATCAATGCCGGCGCCCAGCGCCAGGCAGCAGAGGAAGGTCGCAGGGCGCAGCATAGTAAAGGCCTCAGCGCCCAGGGATCAAACCAAAGGCTGGTCCTCATCTGGGTATGGCTCAAAATTCAGCATTTGAGATTGGGGGAGGGGGGGTGACCCCTGCAAATCTCCATTTTCCATTTGGCTGTGGCTCAAAATTAAGCAGGAGGGGCAAACCGCAGGTTTTGGTCCATGGTTCCACTTACCAGGGCAAGCCATTTTGGAATTCCGGTTTTTTGAGCCACAGCCGTCTGAGTCACAATCAAAACCCTTCCTTCCAAGAGGCACATCAGTCACAATCAAAACCTGGTATTAAAATGGTCTACCCAGAACCATGCCTCAGTAGCCCGGCTTCAAACCAAAGGTTGCTGCTCAGCTGGCTGTAGTTCCAACTCCAACTCTACCTCGACATGACATGAAGCTTTCAGGGTGATTCATCTTGAGAAACAAATGCAGAATCATAATAGATCAATGATTGCCTGGCAATCTGGATGTGGTTGTCAAAACCGTTTTGGGATCCCATTTTGGGGTTTTCGGTGCACCCAGTTTAGAAAGTATTTTTGTCGGGATTGAATCGGATGTTCACTGGGGGTTCTGGGAATGAGACATGGAATGACCCCGAGCTAAACCACCCCTGGTGGCTTCCTTTGTTCGGGAATCCCAAAACGGTTCATCCCATTTCTCATTCCCTGCCGAGCACCAAGCCCTTACAACCTTTAGGGGAACTGAAAGGAAGGCCTCAGTTAAGGGCCAGGAATGGCAATCAGTAACCAGGTCCTTACAACCTTCAAGGGTGAACTGAAAAAAGTTCTTCTTCGTTTGAAGCAAGGCTCGATATGGCCATGGGTCAACACCCGAATCGTCCCCCCAGTGAACATCCGATTCAATCCAACCACTAAAATAGGAAATCCAAAATGGGTGGGGAATTCACCGAAAACCGCAAAATGGGATCCAAAACGGTCTAACGACAACCACAGCCGGCCGGACACCCTCTAACTTGTCAAAGGCGTACCAGTCATGTCGTTCCAAGAAAGGTCTGTTCGGAAACTGTTTTTTAGGCACACCAAACCAAAGAAAACCACAAGAAGCTATGCAACCCCCACGAAAAGCTAGATAATCCTTAACAACCTTGGAAAATCCCTACAAAGAGCTGCCCCCCCCCAAAAAAAAAAAAAAAAAAAAAAACTAAAACGCACAGTGCCAGCCCTGCAAGGCCCTCGCAGCAGCTGTTTTTCAACTAATATCAGAACAGTCTTTGCAGCAAAATGTCCTCATCATCCCAACTTGTTCGCAACTGTTTCCCGAAACCCTTTTCTAAGCGTTTCGCAACTTGTCCCAAGCCTTTTTCCCTGTTCTTGCTTGGATTAAAGTGTGATGGGCCATGGTTATTTGCGAAGCCGAACACCTCAAACATGTGTTGTCTTGGGCAGAGTAACGAGCCTGAAATATGGTTGCTGGTGAGTAAATCCAAATGTAAGGCTCAGTTTCCGACATATGGTGGTATCCCAGAATGATACAGCCCCTTGACACAGAGTCTCTGCTTGCCCCCACACAAACAGATTCTTGCTATTGGGTTATTGGGATCCCACAAGTTGAAGGCCAAAGATCCAACCAACTGGCAGCGAAGTACTGTTGACCAGGGATTCATCAATCGCGTGGCTTTACCGGTTGCTTTCGCCCATTCTGAAGCCAGAGTTTATTGATCACCTAGGTTCCCAATCAAAACTTGGCACAAAAATGGTGAGCCCAGAACCATGTAAAGAATTAGAAAGGCGGATATCCGCAACTATTTCCGGCTGGCCCCTTACAAACCTTTCTCTACCCGACTTCTGAGGCAAGTGGCTCAACTGGGTTCCCAGTGAATGATTTAACTTTCACTCAGCCCAAAAACAAGGGGCTTCCGATCTGTGGCAAGCCATGGGTTGTTCGGTTGCACATTGCACAACCCCCAAGGTTGGCGACGAGATTTGCCCGGAGTGGAATCAGTTGCGCCAGCTTGCACATGTTTGAAGGGCTATTCTGTAAACAATATACCTTGAGTGCTGTAGATCCCCCTGCAAACAGTTTAAGTGCTGGTAAAAAGGAAATATGTTCCGGGGAATCCAAAAAGTTAAAGTCTAAAGATCCAACCCAATAACAGTAGAAATACTTTTGCTTTCCTTTTGGAGGGGAGGCGTTGGGTTGCTTGAGCCGCTAGTGTTTGAACGACCTCCTGTTGGTGTCTTTTTAGATGGGACACGGGGTTGGTAGCCAGCTCCCCAAAAATCGGCCCCAACTGCGTGGAAATCATTTTGCTGCCAGGTCGCTGATGAAAAACGTTCGCTATTGAATGGTCTTGGGCCAAGAGGCTCCCGGCCTGCCAAAACAACTTCTGTCGTCCCTGGCGTCTCCTTACGACCCTTCAAACATGGGGTCATGCCCCCTTCATTTTTGGGAACCATCCAATTTTCACCCAGAGAGCAGCCCAAGGACACTTTTTCAAAACCACCTTTAAAAACCACAAGAATGGTAACTGCAGCTCCGACAAAGGGTTTCCTCACCCTCCAATAAAACAACACTTTGCATGCCTGTATACTTGCAGTCATGGAACCACCAGGGGTGCCGTAAAGTTCCACGAGTGGGAGGGCATAAAGCCACAAGGATCTTCCCGGGATTCACGAAGAGTACTACACCCAAAGCAAGTTCTATCATACTTTCGCCCAGTGTTCACAACAAAAAGTATTAAGCGCTGTGCTGTCAGTTCCCGTGGCCAGTGTAGTAGGCAACCAAGACTTGATACTTCTAGCCCAGTGCTTCCGGTCACCATTGCGGTAGGGAACCAAGGAACTTGATCATGTAAAACCTAGAGGATCCTAAAGGTATGAAACCCAGGTTACCTACTATTGTGAGAACTGGAAGCACTGGGTAGGTTTTACATGCTCGTTTCCGTGGCAACCTAATGCAATGGCATGCCAAGTGGGAAGTTCGGAAACTAGCCAATCCGGAGGTGTTTCCTTTTGGCGAAACGAAACTGGGCTGTTCCCAAATCCCCTGCTGAAAGTCAAAGTTTTCGTTGCTTAGTGGCAACTGCCACTAAACCCAAAAAACAACCTAGAAACGGCAGCTTTGGGATCAGTCCTGGGCAAGTCACAATCACCGACAGGACCATAGGAATGGGGGGTGCTTAGGTGCTTATGTCGCTGGTGCCCTCTTCACCCTTGCTTCAAGGGAAACCATAAGGAAAACACCATAAAATGGAAGGGGCCCCCCTCTATTGACACATCCCCAAAGCACAAACTGTTCATGGCTGACTAGGTCCTCCAGTAGAGAGGTTAGAATACGTGTACCAACTTTTTTTCTGTCATCTAGTTTAGTAGGGGGACCCTCCCCCAACAAAAACGGGCGCTGCTGGGGGACCTGGATAAAACTGAAGGGTCCCCCTCTATTGACACATCCCAGCACAAACCGGTCATGGCCGAGCTGGTTCCGCGAAATGTCTTACAACTGGGCCCTTTCAATGTTCCAAATGGAGGGGCCAGCCAGATCTCCCACCCAAAGGCGACGTCTTCAAGTCGGGTCCACGCCAAAACGCACATGGTCTCTTCCAAATGACTTACGAAGGCCCATCTTGGGGACCTACGAAACGGGGAAAAGGGGAAAGGGGTTAGGCGGAGTGCTGAAGAGGGATGGAATCCTATGCTGGCAACCTTCTTGGGATTGCTGGCTCTGTTGGGGTTTCAGTTTGTTTTTTACCAGTATGTGCGTGTTTTGTGTTGCTTGGAGGTTTGACCAAATATCTTTCTTTCACTGTGACCGCTCGCGCTCCCCTTTTCCTTCTCGCTGTACGGCCGTACGGCCACGGCTGGAAGTCTGAATTGACACTGCGCAGCTCTGCTCTTCGATGTGGCAATGGGGCAAAAGCCAAAAAGCCCGTACCCCCGGTGAGCATCCGATTCAATCCAACCACTAAAATCTGAAACCCAAAATGGGTGGGGAATTCACCGAAAACCCCAAAGTGGTTGATCCCAAAACGGTCTAACGACCACCACGTAGCCATGTCGCTTCATCCCGACTCCGCTCGCCCAGCTGCGCAGCGCGTGCATCGCATCTTGCTCAAAGCCCCAGGAAACAAAAGGCGAAGCATGAGCCTCGGCTCAAAAGCGGCCTGCCGGGCAAGGAACAACTGAAAGACCAAACACCGGTAGGCGCCCGGAAAACCAGAAGCAAAGAAGCAAGGGTCGATTCCCTTGGGGCCTGGGGCAAGTGAGCTTGTCTAGCTGCGAAGCCTTCTGCATCGCCGCTGCCACATTGACCGTAAGCCCTAGGCACACTGAAGCCGCGTCACTGAAGAGCCTTCATTTGCTTAAGCCCTCAGGAAAAAAAAAAAAAAACGACAAGGGAAAATAGCAAATTGTCTTAAGCAAATGGAAGACAGCTGTGTGGGAATGCGAAGGGCGAAGCAACACGATACCGAAAGGGTACCTTTCCAGCTGGAGTCTCCCTCTGAGCGTTGAAACATGGGGTCAGGATGCCTAACTTATGCTGGTAATGACCCCATTCTTAAGGGTCATGGAAACTCCTGCTGGCGTTGTGGGCTTTCTCCGCCCTCTCTCCCTCACCCTCACTCTCTCTATCTCTCTCTCCCTCCCTCCGCCCCTCCCTCGCTCAATCTCTCTCTCTCTCTCTCTCTCTCTCTCTCGCTCAATCTCTCTCTCTCCCTCTCACCCTCTCTCTCTCTCTCTCTCTCTCTCGCGCTCGCGCGCTCCCTCCCTCCCTCCCCCCCCTCCCCCCCTCCCCCTCCCCTCCCCCCTCCCCCCCTCCCCCCCCCCTCCCCCTCCCTCCCTCCCTCCCTCCCTCCCTCCCTCCCTCCCTCCCTCCCTCCCTCCCTCCCTCCCTCCCTCCCTCCCTCCCTCCCTCCCTCCCTCCCTCCCTCCCTCCCTCCCTCCCTCCCCTCCTCCCCCTCCCTCCCTCCCTCCCTCCCTACCTCCCTCCTCCTCCCTCCCTCCCTCCCTCCCTCCCTCCTCCCTCCCTCCCTCCTCCCTCCCTCCCTCCTCCCTCCCTCCCTCCTCCCTCCCTCCCTCCTCCCTCCCTCCCTCCCTCCCTCCCTCCCTCCCTCCTCCCTCCCTCTCCCTCCCTCCTCCCTCCCTCCCTCCCTCCTCCCTCCTCCCTCCCTCCCTCCCTCCCTCCCCCTCCCTCCCTCCCTCCTCCCTCCCTCCCTCCCTCCCTCCCTCCCTCCTCCCTCCCTCCCTCCCTCCTCCCTCCCTCCTCCCTCCCTCCTCCTCCCTCCCTCCCTCCCTCCCTCCCTCCCCCTCCCTCCCTCCTCCCCCCCTCCCTCCCTCCCTCCCTCCCTCCCTCCCTCCCTCCCTCCCTCCCTCCCTCCTCCCTCCCTCCCTCCCTCCCTCCCCCCCCCCTCTCTTATCAGAGTTCCGTATGTGTCACCTGTAGACATCGTACCAAGCCTCAATGGATGTGAAACTCGCTTGGGCAATAGCAACCGTTATAACCGGGCCCTTTTTGAGCGCTGTCACTGGCCATGAGAGGCTTCCGAACTTGGTCGCTGTTGACCTCTCTGCAAAAAAATATAACAGTTTGAGGGTCCAATGGACAATCCACAGTTTCCCAAACAGCTAAAGTCCAAAGATCCGACCCATAGCCATACAGCAAAGTGCCCGTGCTTCCCATCGACCACTTTGTTTTCTCAGAGCGCCTGGCTGTTCTATATAAGGATATCTGCCATGTGGGGGTTGATCAAAAGGAACGTGACACCTGGTCGTTTGGGGGCCAGGAATATTGATCAACCCCGATGTTGTGGTTCATGGAAACGCTCATCAACAGCAAGCCGTGCGTTGAAAGGGTAGATTAGGCACATCAGGGCTGTTCCCTAAGTTGGCATGACCCCCTTTAGGAACCGATCGCCTTTAGGAACCGATCATCTGATTGGTTCATCAACCAAACTCATTGCCCAAACATAAACGCCTGCTTGACTCTGATTGGTGGCTGGCCCGTTTTGGTGGGGCTTCCAACCGCTTTCGGAGGGGCGCCTTTATAAACGCCTGCTTGATTTTGATTGGGGGGTGGCCCTTTTTGGTGGGGCTGCGCCAGAAAACATGACAGGCTCCACTTGGATCGGGATCAGCTGACCCAAAACGGACGAAACCCTGCACCACCAAAGCAACCGTGGCCGATGAGTCCTCAACGTACATAGCTTCACAAACGTCCTGGTTTCAACCATGGCTTCATTTTGAGCAGGGGTGTGGGATCACTTGGGGTTTGTCCCCACTTCTGTGATACAAGCTGGAATCCCCGCTTCATATGGGGGGGTTAGTCTTTGGAAGGCCCTGGTTGTATCACAGAAGTGGATTCCATTTTTCCCACAGCCCTGATTTTGAGCGAATGGATTTCGCAACCATCCTGGCCTTGCATCTCTCAAATGACATGCGCGGCTTCGGACACAGAGCTCAGAACTTTCTCAAAATCAGCGGGCCCCTTTGCCACGAATCTGGTGCTTTCTTTGGCCCAAAGGACCCAGAATTCAGAGGTTGAGCTTTGGGGGCCATGACGAAAGATAGGCCAAGAGGTCGGAACAACTGGGTTTGGGTCCTGCTGTTGGGCAGAGGAATCCGACGCCATTAAAGTCACAAACAAAACCCGTGCTTCCAGCCGTGGCAAGCCACTACAGTGAGCAACCAGGGGTTTCCAGTCATGATGTAAAACCTGAACTAAGCTATCCTGGCTACTGCAGATAGAGGTATCCGGAAGCACTGGGTGGTTTTTCTAATTGGTCCACCCAGAACCATGTAAAGAATAAACCCTCGGCGGCTGCATCAATTTATGCTTGGGACAATCCCTTACTAACCATCATCTACCCGGTTTTGCTTTTGGCACATTTCCGGTGGCAAAATGACCAAGGCTGTGAAAAGGAAGTTACTCCCAGTGGATCCATTTACCTGCATAGGCAACCAAGCAAACCACCCTTAAAATTCCAAAAGGAAAATAGCTGGTATCTGGGCTGCCCTCAGATCCCCCGCTGAAAGTTTAACTTTTAGTGGGTTAAACGGAAACTACCACTAAACACTATAAAAGGCTGAAAGGCTGAGGAACCGGATGGCTGGGATCCACTGGGAATGCCTAATGTACAAGCCGCATCCCTTTTGGACGCCAGGGGCATAACGCCTCTCTTGACCCGTCAGACGTCGAACGAACGAACTGGTGCCAGCCGGTTGAAAAGCCGGTGCAAGGTTAACCCCGGAATTAATAACCCCCTGCTTGATTTTCTTTGGCGGGTGTCGCAATCCTTTTAGTGGGGATTCACCCCCCAAATGATGGGACGGGTTTATGAATCCTGGGGCAACATTGTCGATTTGGGATGGGATCCAGTTGCACCACACAAAAAACGTCCGCCGGTTCAAGGCTCCTTCAAGGAGCTCCCCCACTGCGCAAAGTCCACTGTGCACCAAATTGCTGGCCCAGGGAAGCAAGCTACGACTATAGTGCTCAGTTGTTCAGTGACCCTGGAAAAAAAGGGAACCCTTTTTGGGGAAGACCGTGCTTAGTGGGGCAGCCACCACAAAAAAGGAAAACGAGTGCCACTGAACAACTGAGAGTAGGTAATCCTTCGGTATGGCTACCTCTTGGTTTTACATCATGGTTTCCTCTGGCTACTATAGTGATCATTGGATGCACTTAAAAAAAAAGGAAACAAAAAGGGAAACAAAAAACAAAAAACGATATTCATTGGGATTCTTTCATCTCAACTGGTGCAATGTGGACTTTGTCCATCCGCATTTCCCTTTCGGCCTGACGCCCCTTAAGGGGAGCTCGGCCAAAGCGCCAAGCGATGGATCTCGTCAGGTCTGATCATAATTCTGTGAGAAACGACACATCATTCTAATTACAGGGCAAAAACACAAGTTCCGTGGATGCCTTTGAAACCGAAACACCAGGTCCATAAACATGTTGCCCGGGCTTTGATAGTGGACAATTCTTAACTGGATTTTACTGATATGCACAAAAACAAATGGCCACCATTTCGACAAGGCGCGAAGCCAGACATGTCCCGTTTCTTTGAAAAGCGGAGAAATCCGAGCCGACTAAAGCTGTGGGAAATGACCACTGTTGTGATATAATAAAAAAAAAAAAAAACACTTCTCAAAGACTACCCCCCCCCATTTTGTTGGGGGAGATTCCCTTCTATCACAGGGAGGATAAACCCCGAGCAATCCCACAATTCTAGGGGTTGATTCCCCATTCTGTTCAACCGTCGTTCTTCTCAAAAACCAGCTGTTTCCCCAGGGTTCTGGTGGTTTTTTAGCAAGATCCGGATCCCTGGACAGAACGAAGGTACCCCTAGAACTTAGGGGGTTCTAACCGTGGTTGCTCGGATAACTGGGGTTGGCTACAAATTGGTCAACCAATTTACTAGGTAGGTTATAAGTGGTTGCTCACCGGGGTTGGTTTCCGGGGTACCCTGGACCCGACCTGACTAAAGCTCCTTGAAGCTGTTCCGATTCCTGGAGGCGATGCCCCCGAAGCGACACCGCCTCCAGAGCCGTCAATGCCTGGCCAAGAACAAATCCGAAACCGCCTTGGGCTTGGGGAGAGGCGGACGGTTTTTTTAGCGTACACATGTGTATGTATACATATACAAATACTATACATTTATTTTATACATGTAGATGTATACAAAGCAACACTCATATATATATATATATATTATAATATGTATGTGTGTAACGCATGTACATGTATATGTAGATACATGCATCTTGATGTACCTGACCATCTAAGCATAGTTGTAATGTGTGTATCTCTCTATATATGAAAATATATTATCACACACACATATCTATCTATCTATCTATCTATCCATCAATCTATCGATCTATCTATCTACCTACCTACCAACTTACCTACCTACTAGTGTGAGGCACCTTGTTAGCTGATTCACCTTTGGTTGTGGCTCACTTAGAAGAGCTCAGCTACCAAAGGGGCGAACCGTTTCTGTAATTCAAAAGGATGCTTGAAGAGCTACGCTTGGTCATGGCTTCACTGAGTCCCCACTTTGTATGCATCCATTCGCCGAAATTGCCTGGACAAAAACAGATATGTCCAGCAGTGATAGATTCCCTTTAAACTTAATAGGGGAACATATAAGGTAAATGGAAGTAGCTTGATGAACTTTATATGGTGCCCAAGCCCCTAGAAAAAAGCACTGTAAGGTGGTCAGACCACAGGCTGGATCTTCCCTGAAGACCCCAGAAGGGTGGAATCTTGGGGGCCTACAGGACAGCTTACAATCAAATTCATGTTCAAGCCTAAACTTAGTTCTTGTACTTCCATTTGCTTAGCCCCCTGGAAAAAATGAACATGTTTCCAGTAGTGATAGATTCCCTTTAAAACCAGCATGGGCTTCAGCAAATGGATGTTTAGATCGCTGGAACCTCAAGAGATCAATTCGGTGGACTCCACTACTGCATGACCAGTGTTGCCTCCCCTGAATCGCCATTTCATGGAATCACGCAAATGCATCCTCACCCAATCCCATGTGGTACTGCATGACCAAGAACACAACTCTTGAAACTGAGCACTCCCAGCATACCAGCCGGCAAGATTAGTGGAGCCGCACTCAAATCCTGATGCGACACTGGGCTGTCCTCTGATCTCCTGCTAAAAGTTAGTGGGTTTGGTGGGCACTATCACTAAACCCTGCAAACCTAAACGCCTAAGCATTGGGTGGCTGGAAACAATACCCTTTCAGCGGCCAGGAAGCTGTCCCTCTGGGTTTGGACTGTTTCCATGAATTTGGCTGGCCAAACATAGGACCCCCAAAATGGGTCAAGCCCTGGTAAATGGACACATGGACTAAAACCAGTGGTCCAATTCCTGGTGGTTTAATCTTGGCCCATACTCAGTTGACAAGCCAAGCTGGAATACCAGTGCGGCTCTGAAAAAGGCTATATCCTTGCAATATTTCTACACACAGCAGCACACATGCACTGCAATGGTGAATCTTGAGCCAGTTGTGTCCTCCCAAGAGTTGATGAGATTCCAGAGCCCAACAGCCAGCAATCACCGACAGCTGACAGGAGGGTGTTGGAAGACTACTGGCGCTTTGGGGCAGCCCCGTTTTCACGATGGTGGGATTGGCGAAGCAACAAATGATCTTGAAGGTGTCAGGGCATTTGGGTGCGTGACCCACTGAAATGGTGGTTTTACTCTTGGCTTCCCTTCCAACCAAATAAGGGTCATACCCTCTAAGAAAGACTCCCCCATTTGAAGTTCAGCAAGGGATCCCCATGAAACACTCCGTAGCCATGGGTGACGTCACACCTTTCCCCACCCCCACTCCGTGATATAGTATCGTTATCATTTGCCAAAGTGTGTGTGTGTGTGCGCGAGTCCTGTATTCAAGATTGCTCAAAAATATATTTCTCATCGCACATAGGCTGTCCAAACTTCTCCAAGTATCCATATCATACTTACATATTGAGATGTTTTGCAGCATTTCTGGAAGCACAGAGTTCTTGTCAAGGCATAGGGACAAAGTAAAGCACCGGTACTGGGACTGATTGCAACGATCAAATGGAGACGGTGCGGCAACAAATTTTGCGAAAAAAGGCTGGTGGAATGCAAAAGCAACTATTTCAAGTGAACCAACCACATCCAACCAGCAGCTGGTTGGTAAATTCTAGTACTTCTTTGCCGGGTTGTCTTGTTCCCATATTTCTTAGGGCATCCGTGAGGAACATACTGTTGTGAGTCACGACTTCGCATCTACAGAGTTCTCCCTATATTCCCAAATTCCAAGAAGCCAAGCTACCTTTCTTCCATTTGCTTTGTTCGCCCCCTGGAAAGAATGAACATATTTCCAGCAGTGATTGATTCCCTTTAAAACCAACAAGGAGCAACGTGTGCGTTTCAGCCAAGGGAAGCTTTGAGCATGTGGGAAGCTTGCTATGGGCCACGGCGATGCTTCACACCGAGAAAAAAGTAGAACACCCCCTGGCGGCTTCGGTGACAAACCGGCGGGTGAATGGGTTTCCTACATTTCGCAACCCTTTTCTCGTGGGTAAGGCCGAACAAAAAGACCAGGCAAAAAAGAACAAAGACATACCGCGGCAAAAGAAAAACAGGTAAACACCCAGGCAAAAGAAACCCAGGACAAAACGACAACAAACAACAGCTATTGCGGACCACGGCGCTGGATCTGAGATTCGTCCAACTGCTTGCTCTTGGACGCCATGATTTGCCTGGCAAACGCGCGCGCGTTTTGGCATCCGCGCCATGTAAATCGAAACAATGGGTGTTTCTTGGTAAAAAAGACAGGCCATTTTCTTGGATTCAAAAGATGGCTTTGCTTTGGTCAAAAGATGGCATCGTTTTTGTTTTGTATTTGCTGGGGGGGGGAGGCAAAAAGATTGCCTGTTGCTTTTTGGACCAGAAAGGTGCCGCCATTTAGCGGGGATATCAGAAAGGAATCTCCTCGCTTTGACAAGCCCTCCTTTGCTTTGCCGTGAACCACAACGTCGATCACATGTATGGCGCAATAGGAAACCAAGCTACTCAACAAGTTGTTGGGCTGCCCCACTCTGGCAACACACATGCAAGAAAGCCCTGATGCCATATCTGGTCGAACTTCTGAACATTCTGGTGTTGAGACTTGAGAAGTTCTCTAAGTCAAGAAGTTATCCACCAACCAGATCCAAACGTCTGTGTTGCGCCCACCAGTTACGAAACTGCAACTTCCATGTGGGTTGCATTGTCTTGCTTTGGAAGTAGGAGAAATAATGCAACCAATAATCCGCACGGCGTCAAAGTCATGCATCAATTATAGATGGCAATCCTGCATGGATCTGGCCCCTGCCCATTTTATGGGTTCCAAATTTGGGCTCCAGTTTGAGATGCAAACAAAAGACACATGGTCCTCGGTGCAAGCACCCTAAGAGAATCCATACGTGTGAGTCAGATGCGAAAACAAACAAAACAAGAACACATGGGCTTGGTTGCTGGCGAGACCCGTCTGCAAGCAGTCGTTCACATTTTGTAGGCCCAAATGTCCAAAAAGTGAGAACCTCCGTTGAGGCAGGCCTTCCTTCTGAGCCGTTTGCGGGTCTGACCACCGAGGCCTTGACTGGTGTCTGCGCACCCCCCCCGCAAGTCAACTGGCTGGTAGGGCTGGTGTCTGAAAAGAGGAACTCACTTTCCCGGGCGGATTGGCGAAAAACCGTCCAGGGAAGTACTTCCGTTGCCCTAAAATGGCCTTCCAAGAAAGTGTTCAAAGTCGAGGAACTCAGAGTCGCACTTCAGGGACCCAGATCTTACCCCTTCAAACTCCAAGCCCTGAAAAAGTTCTTTTACAGACATATGGCCCATGTTACCCCCAAAAGTTGAAAAGTTGTGTTTTTAAGAGGTAAGAGATATAAAAGGTGACCACCTGCTGGGGTCATGACTTTCATGATGACCAAAAACGGAAACCAAAAGGTCAGATCCGGTGGATTCGCTTTGGCAAGGCAAGCGCGCCAACATGAGTCATGGCAATGGCTTGTTCCATTTTGGGCTTGGGAGCTATGGGGTTGATCAGTCGATGGTTCGGTGGTCAGAAAGCAGGCCTTGGGGAAGCAAGAAAAACCCAAGGAAGCTGCTTGTACTCACATGCGAACATCGGGTTGGGAAGTGCCCCAACTGGCCCCATTTTTTTTTAGCATTGTCAAAGTCAGCCCCTAAGAGGTGGTGTTAAAGGAACCACCCCAATTCTGACTTTGATGGCCGAGGCCCATGTGATTTTGTGATTTGTTGTTTTTCCTGCTCCAAGAATCGTCTCGGATGTCTCAGGTTTGGTTGGTCAGTCTACTGGCGTGTTTTTCCAACTGCCTTTCGATGAAAGTCTGCTTAGGGGCGCAAGGCCAGAGTCCCAAAACCTCCGCAACCCTGACCTGGCATTGCTTGGTCTTTGTTCGTTGGTGGGTTGGTGGGTTGGTGGGTTGGTGGGTTGGTGGGTTGGTGGGTTGGTGGGTTGGTGGGTTGGTGGGTTGGTGGGTTGGTGGGTTGGTCGGTTGGCTGGCTGGTTAGCGGGCTGGTTGGCCGACCGCCTGCCTGGCTGGCTAGTTGAGCACCTGGTTGGTTGATTGGTTGGCTGGCTGGCTGGTGGGCTGGATGGTTGAAGACTTGGTTGGACACGCATAGTTCAGTTTGCAACCACTTTCCTCGTGAAGGGAACAGCTCCCCGGGGTCTCTGAATCCTCTGCAACTCGACATCTGGGCGCATTACCAACCATTACACACCGGAAATACAAGAACCCCAATATTCAAGGGTCACATCTAGGGTACACTGAATCATATTCAATATGCTCATGATTCTGCTCCATATTTGGTCTACCCTGAACTTCAACAACACAAGCTTGGAGGAGACGCTACTCTGGATGGACGAATCCTGCACCATCTGGACCTAAGCAACCCTGGAATCCTGATTCCCCTGTGAATACCAACAAACAATGGTTTCAACCATGGTTTCAAAATGGTGCGCACGGATTTCGCCCATCCAACCCAAATGGGTGTCTTTTTCAGAAACAGCCCCAGAAATAGCGGTTTTCCGTTCGGTGTCCCTCTAAACTAACCCAAAAAGGGGAAGAAAGAAACACACACCATAAGAAGCAGGCAAGATCCTCATCGGAAGGTTTCGCCGCCACTCCATTCCCGCCCCAGCCGCCTGTTGAGCATGTGAACTAGGTCCTCCAGTAGAGAGGCTATATTTTTATGTTTTATTTTTTTATGTTTTTTCTCCGTAGTCTATTTTAGTAGGGAACCCTCCCAACCAAAAAAGGGGAAAAGGGGACCTAGCTGGGGGACCTAGTTCACCTTTATCACATGCCGGCAGCGCGACATCATCACCGTCCCTTGCTTGAAGAGCGCCTTGCTTTGCTCCTCACGCTCCCCACATTCCCCACGTCACGTTCCGGGCTCCCCAAAATGGGGTGTGTCCCTTTTTTGGGGTACGGTACCCCCCTTGTTGGGAAACCAAAAGGAGCGCCTTGCCATTTTTTTGGGGGGGGTCCCCCTTAACAAAAAACACGCCCAATGTGTCATTCTTAAACATCAGCGGCCCTGCCAAGGAAAACCACTGTGACCAAAACACACGACCGATTCGATTCCCAGAGAAAGTGCGGTCTTTTGGGGGAAACAGACGCCGCTATGTGCCCGCAATCTGTAAATGTTGACACCCCTGGTTGATTTCAAGGATGGCGTCCCATCGAGGCGATCCAGTTGATCTCTTTTGAGGGAACATTCATCCCGCTTAACAGATAGAAAGGCAAGCTGCTTGCGTGTTCAATCACGTTAAGTAGGTTATCGCTATGCCGGCGAGTCGAGTAACTAGGGAATGGTTTCTTTATCGCCATGGTTATAACCTCTTTGCAAAGTTGGTTCAACACCCAAGTAAGTCTGGGAACGAAACAACCTGCCATCCGCCACCCTGTTCGCACATTTTTGCCATCACCACACTTTCGGCGGCGGCGGCGGACGCGCACGTTCGGCTTGATCCAGGTGCGAAGTAAGGAGAAACTGCAACTCTCCTCGGTGCGCGAGGTGAATTGCGTTTTGCGGAGTTGGGGGTGGGGTGACCCGAATTGCACTCTGCTTGTCTTCCCCCACAAATAGCGGAATTCAACCAGAATGGCTCGGCTGAAGCACCAGGAACCCTTGGTGGCTTCTAGACGCATTCACCCTACCCCATCACAGCTCGAGGGGAAACCGCGGCTACGCGGCTGCGTTTCGCCCGGCTCTTGAATCCCAAGTCACAAAGCAACGTCGCCGCAACTCCCTCCCACGGCATGGACATCATGGCCCTGTCATACATCGCGGCCAATTCTTTTGAGGGAAGCCATTGGATATGGAGCCAAAAAGGGAGCCCTCCATGGCTTCTGAAGTTGTGAAACAGGCTCTCAAATGGCAAGCTTCTCAGTGCAAGTGTCCGTGCAAGTTCCTTTCAGTTCCTCTGTGCAAGTTTCTCTGTTCAAGTTTTCCTCTCAAGTGCTTAAGGTGCCTGTGCACCTATTTTGGTGTGCAGCTGTCCTCAACTTTGCAAAATAGGCGGCTCCTCCCAGACTTGAGGTGGTCTCCTTTCCCTCCCAGACAAGTGACCCATGCCAACTTGACGACTTGGGACCCTTTTTGTTCGGCGATGCCCAACCAGTGATCCTGAGAGTACAAACTCCTGAAACAGATGGGCGCTTGGTTTTGCCCATGAATGACCTTCTAAATGACAAATTATCCGTTTGAACAGGAAGGCTCCCTGGTGTCACAGGAATGGGAACCCCTCATTCGCACAACCCAGTGCTTTTCAAGTTGCTTGCATGGATGAGATATAGGGCAAAGCCGCCAACGACATGTCCCATGAGACATACCCAAAACGACTTTCCTGTGAGGGTCTGCGTCGTCCCCTGTTCTAGTCGACACAGAAGGTGCCAAGAGACCACACCCACCCCGCACCCCCAACGCCCCACCCTCCGCCCACCCCCCACCCACTCCCAACCCACTCCCAACCCACCCCCAACCAAACCACCCACCCACCCACCCACCCTAAAGGGAAACCAAAAAGCGATGTTCAGAACACAAACCACCACATCCGCCCGTACCAACCGACCACCCCCCCCCTCACCACCACTCCCCTCTTTCTGCGATGAGAACAACCGTGGTTACAAGTGGGATAACTAGGGTTAGTTCCCTTGTAAGCATCGTTGTAACCTACTTAGCGTGAACACCCACCCCAAAGAGAAACCAACAGCGACGTTCAGAACACAAACCACCACATCCACCCATACCAACCCACCACACCACCCCCCACACCCACCACCCCCCACACCCACCGACCCCCCGCCCACCCTAAAGGGAAAAGCCACAGATGGCCTTTTGGAAAAATAGAAGGCCCTGGTAAATGGGTTAAACTCCCCATCTAACCAGGAATCGCCCTCTATGTTTTACGCAAACCACCCAACAAGGACACCTACTGTGGACTGACAAAATCCTGCACCACTTTGAAACCATGGAAAACCATTGTTTGCTGGTATTTACAGATTCCAGGGTTTCTCAGGTGGTGCGAAATGGATTTCGCAACCATCCACAGTATGCCCAAAGCCATGCATCAGAACACAGCCGCCGAGGCTCGACAGGGCTCCGAGAAGGGCAAGCACCGTGAGATGTCCAGCACGCGCGCTGCACCTCATCTCTCGCGCGCGAATCTCACGCGACCAAAGGGCGGTTGTGTTTTTCTCCCTTTCCTCGGTCATGCTCCCCTGCTAAAAGTGACGAACTTTTAGTGGTTTAATTCGGAAAACCCATGAGTTGGCAAAAAGTTAAAGTCCTAATGGCCCTTGGCAAAATGCAAAGTTAGAGGCTCGGCAGCCGACCCCAGCGGGTTTAGAGGAGCTCCTGTGCCAAGCGCCTTACGCGCGCTCTGTGTTTGCTGCTCTCAGACAAAAAGGGAGCCAGACAACAAAAATGTGAAACCTTAGGAAAGTAAACCTGGTTACTATACTAGGTTTTTGAGTGGAGAGGTTCGAATAAGGGTACCCGATACTTTTTGTTTCTGTAGTCTATTTTAGTAAGGGAACCCTCCCAACCAAAAAAGCTGGTAGAAGGACACAGCTGGGGGACCTAGCTTTCATTTTCCCACCCTCACCAATGGTCAACCCCAAAAAAACCTGCAGTGTGTCGTTTTTGTTGAGTGTTTTCCTTGGTTCCTCCCAACCTCTATTGATTCCAAACTGAAACCAAGCTAATTCCGATTCCCCACATTTCACCCAGGGACACCCCCATGTTAATAAACAGGTTTGTTGGTTGATCAACAGGTCCTTTACATGGGATGACCATTGGGGGAAACCACCAAAAGATGAAAGTTCGCACGAAACAGGGAAAGTTATTCATGGTCCTTTGGGGACCAGGAATATGGATCAACCCCCCATATACAGGGTGGATATGACCCAACCAAAAATCATGCCTTTCTTTTTTGCGATGGTGCCCTTTTCAGCTTGGCTTAAAGGGAAGGACACCGCCATTTCTAATCTTCTTCATTTCGGGTCAGTTAGCATTTTCCATCTAGGACACCACTAAAAGGATTAAACTTAGCACTAAATGGCGAAAAGCTACCCATGGTCATTTGGGGGCCAGGAGTATTGATCAACCCCCATATACAGGTTTTTGTTTGACCCAACGAAAAAAACCTTCCTTTTGTTTGCGATGGTGCCCTTTTCCGCTAGGGTCAGTTGGCATTTTTCCATACTTGGGATGTTCTAGGACTGAGCTACATGGGTAGCAACCCTGGCGAAAGAGGGGACTTGCTTTACCATGGTACATGGGGTACAACTAGGGCAAAGCTAACCACTTAGCGATTCGTGCCAAACCCTCCAAGTAAAGGCGCAACAGAAAAAAAAAAATCTAGTAAACCATCGCCCCCTAGCTATGTCCCAAACCATCCAATGACTGTCCAATGGGTCAATGACCCCGTTATTTTGGGTAATGACCAACCATTTTTTTAGGGTCATGGAGACTCCATCTGAGTCATAGTCAAAACTCGGTAATAAAATGGTCTACCCAGAACCATGCTTCAAGAATTAAGAAGCCGGATATCCGCAGCTGTTTATGACAAGGGGATTGTCCCTAACCTTGATCAATCCCCCGGTTTTGAGCAAGTGGCTCACTTGGAGCCTCCTTCTGGCCCTGAAAAAAAGGTTGGTCATTACCCAAAATAATGGGGTCATTGGCCCATCGGGGTATGGGTCAACACCAATGGTACCATCTGAGGTCAACCTCCAACCCCCTCCCCCATCGCGCCCCATCCGCCCCATGGCGCCCCCATCCGCTTCTCCCCGCCTCCGGGCACCTGCGCCACATCCGCCTGCCAGCGCAGCAACTGCAGCGCCAGATCCGGGCGCTGGAAGCGGAGGCAACCTACGCGCACCCAACGCCGAACGCGGAAACCAAAAAAAAGCAAAAAAACGCAACCTGCAAATCATGCAAAACACCCGGTTTATGGCAGAAAGAAACCATGAACAAATGACAACACCCGGTTTATGGCAGAAAGAAACCATGAAGAAATGACGAGGAGCCTTGCGAAATGATGAACCAATGATGAGCCAAGATGAACAGCAGCTAACCCGGAGACATGCCAACCGCGAGGGAAAACTCTTTTTTTTGCACGGCCGCTAGGAGGAGCTCCTGTGCCAAGCGCCTTAGGCGCGCTCTGTGTTTGCTGCTCTCAGACAAAAAGGGAGCCACACAACAGAAATGTAAAACCTTAGGTGAGTAGTCCTGGTTACTACTAGTTCCTCCAGTGGAGAGGTTGGATTTTGGGTACCCTTTTTTCAGGACGTTTTTTTTATTGGGGGAACCCTCCCCAAAAAAAAGGGGCAAAGGGGCACTACTGGGGGACCTAGATGATGTAAAACCTTTAGGAAGCAATCTTGGTTACTTTTTCGATAGTGGAAACCGAAAACAGGGGGGTAAAACCCACTAGAACATTCCTCTAGAATTTGGGCTTCCCTTGAAAACCGACTCAAACCCAACCAAAAAGAAACTCCCAAAAAACACATGCCCCCTACCTTAAGGATTCCATTTTAAGCGACGATCAAAACTTTCTGGTGCTCAGTAGGGAATGATCTTCAGGGTGTCGGGAATGCACCGTTTAGGGATTCCCGTAAACGAACCCAAATCAGGGATGCTTTTTTTCAAGGGCATTCCATGTCTATTCCCTGCTGAGAACCAGCAAGAAAAAATGGGGACCGCAAACAATAAGTGGGTTTCAAACAACATATGTTCTCATATGGTGTGATTTTTGGGGTACGTACCCCCAAAATGGGTGGGTGTTCCTCTTGGTTCCCCTTCTAACCCACCAAGAAACGGGCAAACTCAAAAAAACGCTGGTTCTCCGCAGGGAATGAGAAATGGCATGACCCCTATAAACCATCCCCGATGTTTCTTCCTTTGCGACAATCCCCAGGCGGTTCATTCCCAAACTCGGACGGTCACTCCCTACCTATCGCACCAGCAAGAAAAGCGCCACCCCACAACCCCACAACCCACAACTCACCCCAAAAACATACTCCTCAGCCCCCTTCCCCCCCTCTCCAGAAATGCTAGGTTGGCCTTTGAACCCACCAGGAACAGGGCAAACTCCAACAAAGGCTGGTTCTCAGCAGGGAATGAAATATGGCATGACCCTATAAACCATCCCCGACTTGGCTTCCTTTAAGGGAATCTTCAAGAGGTTCACCCCAAAAACATAGTCCTCAGCCCCCTTCCCTACCTCTCTAAAAACGCTAGGTTGGCCTTTGAACCCAGCAAGAACAGCGCAAACTCCAAACAAAGCTGGATCTCAGCAGTAAATCTATCAACCATCCCCGATTTCGCTTCCCTTGGAATCCCCAAGCCACCAAGATGCTTCATTCCAAAAGGCCCCTCAGCCCCCTTCCCCGCTCCAAAAATGCTGGCCTTTCAACCCACCAAAAAACAGGGCAAACTCAGAATAAATGCCAGGTTGGCCTTTGCTGGGTGGCCTTTAAGGGCGCAAACTCCAAGAGACTCCAGGTACATATCATATGGGTCGCATGATCTTTAGTTCGCAAAATGCCACGTGGGGCTTGATGAAAAGGCCCTTTAAATGGGGCGACCATTAGGACAACCATCCAGAAAAGATGACTTTCACCACTAAATGGGAAAAGCTAGCCATGGTTATTTGGGGCCAGAAGTATTGATCAACCCCACATGTCTTTGAACGGTATACCTGGCACTACCTCACTCGCAAACAAGTCAGTATAGCTAAGGGTTTGTCTCCAACTGGGCAGCCCCCACACAGATTCGGTCAGCGCACATGCGCTCATCCACTGACCACTTACACTACTCCTGAGGCCAACTTAAAGATTTTCCTCAAATGAACATAATTGGCACGGGACCCGTTCCTTCGAAAGACCTCGGATTCAAAGCCTGAAGCCATGACACACCTGGACAGCCCTGGGCCATTCTCCAGTTGATTGAAGGCTTCTCTTTTGCCTACAGGGAACTGGAATCACGAGCTCCAGAGAAACCTCAAGCCAAAGAGTACCCTTCCAGCTGACCCGTAGTTTCCTTCGAGTGAGGCAGGTATACCAACTGGGCAGCCATTCTCCATGGCTCCAAAAAACCGCTCGCTCGCGAGCTCCGGGAATTGTTGTTTTCTCGTCGCCAGGCGGCACTCCAAGGGCGTCTCACCGCCGATGGGCGTGTTGAGCTGGAGGTGTCCCCGGACCAAGAGATCTGTGAGCTGCGTCCTGACACACGCAAATATATATATATATATATATATATGTATATATATATATATATATGTATAAGCAGACATACATGGGACAAAACTAAAATAAACCATATATACATATACATATATATATATATAAGCAGACATACATGGGTTGGTCTCCTTTTTTGTCTGGAGAGCAATTACACCCAACACTATTGATGTCATCTTGGTTACCCGTTGCAACAACTCAAAAAGGTGTCCTCCAAAAACACACACCCACATACACTCTTTCGGTGAAATGGCAAACCTCTTGGCTCATCCCCTCATCCCCTTGCGCGCTCTGCTTGTAGGGAACCGCCCGCAGCATGGCTTAATTCAAACTAGCACCAGGAAAAAGTAGAATATGGCTGTGGCTCAAAAAACCGGAATTCCAAAATGGCTTGCCCTGGTAAGTGGAAACATGGACCAAAACCTGCGGGTTGCCCCTCCTGTTTAATTTTGAGCCACACCCATATGAGACCCTGATATGCTGGATTCTTGGTGGTATACCGTGTGCTACCATGATGTTCTCGGATCTCATTCACCAGGCTTGTCTCGCACACTAGCAAGGGACCAAGCGGAAAACAAAAGAGGACAAAATGGGATTGAAGACAAGTACCTTGCCCTCTTCAGCCAGCCAAATGTAGCACCCTTCTGCTGCAGCCTCTGCACAAACTTCCACACTGCAGGCTCCAATTTCTTTCCACTGGAACAGCTTAGGATTGTAAAGAGTAAAACAACATGTTTGGTGATAGATGCCCTTTGAAACCAACAGGGAAACACACAATTTCTGAAGTACAAATGGAAGAAACCCTTGTGTAGACTTTGAGTGGACCATAGGTCCTTAAATCCATCCCATGAATCCCTTGCGACATGAACAGTTAGCCACCTCTTGAAACTGATAGCAGGTGGAAGGCTGTTCCAAGGTCCATGCAGTGGATTGCCTGGCTTTGAACAAAAACACCCGCTTGCTCGTTTGCCAATAGGCGCGCGTTGGCGAGGGCGGTGATTTAACCAAACCCGGCCCGCTCATAAAACACCAACCAATTCCACGTCGAGATGCAAGTAAACCAGCAACGAATCGAGAACTCAGCTTCCCGGAACCAAACTCACACTTAGCTTAGTGCCCAGTGGATCGCAGGCAAACCCATATTATCATATAGTAGGTAAGCAGCCACTTTCCTTCTTATTTTGAAAGCGTGGTCCCAGATAATTGGATCCAATTATTGGATCCACTAGCTCTGAGTGGAAGCCTGCAACCTGCCGTGCCAGTTTTGTTGCGGGACATTGCGCTCAGAACAGGTATGGAAAACCGGCAGTGGGGAATGACCTTTCTGTAAATTCCAAAGGCGATTCCCACGACCTCAGTTTTTGACTGGGGATCCTCTTGGTATCACAGAACCTGGCCCTAACATTCAAGTTCAGCGAGACCAGCTGTGGTTTTCCTCCCAAAAATCATTGGTCGCGAGCCAAGGAATCAAAGGCCCTCTCTTGACCCCTTTGCAGGCCCCTTTCAGTCTGCCCCTAAGTCGCTAAGTGGGGCTTTCTGGGGTTAGTGGGGCAACTCGGGGCAACTAGATTCTTTGTGGGCCGCAATCAAAAAAGCCCCAAGATGGTCGAAGCTTGGCACTTAAGTGGCATTTCTTGCATGCTCAATCATGGAAGGGCTTCCCATCCTGAAACCACGCCATGTGAAGGCACACTTGCTGCGGCCGTAAAAGAAGACCAAACTTTAACAGTTTTCCAGGCTTAGCGTTTGATCATCTGTAGCTCAGAGCAAACTTGAGGTTGATTCTTTCCATGCCAACCCCCACAGGAGTTCCCTCCCACCAACTAACATAGAAGTGCAAAAAGGCCCTTTCCAAGAGGAAAGTCGTCTTTCTTTCTAAAGGGGTCCTTCACAGGAGTAATTACCCTCCCACCAACTATCATAGAAGTGCAAAAAAGGCGCACTTTCCAAGAGGAAAGTCATTCGTCGCACAAACCCATGTTTGGTGGGAGGGTTTAGAATACACAAACCCACGAAGCCCCCACTTCCCCTTGGCCTGGGGTCCGTTAGGATCTGGCAGAACTCCTCCTGGGAATCGAGATCTCGAGGCCGCTTTGTTTGGTTCTGGGTAATCATACATACCGGCTGTGGCCCAAAAACATGTACCAAAATGTCACCTTAGTATATGGAGCCAAACCCTTACCTGGAGTCTCCTTCTGACCCTTAAAAAAAGGTTGGTCATTACCCAAATAATGGTTGGTCATTGACCCATTTTTAAAGGGTCATGGAGACTCCAGGTACTTGCTCAAAATTAAACAGGAGGGGCAAACCGCAGGTTTTGGTCCATGTTTCCACTTACCAGGGTTTCATTTACGGTTTTTTGAGCCACAGCCACTTTGATACCCACAAGAAAGGGTCAAAATGGAGTCAGAAGCCTTGGTTTGGTTGGTTGAAAGGGAAACCCAAACGAAAGCCATTTTTTGTTTTTTGAGGGGATGACCACCTTCATCAATCCCTATTGTCCCACCTCGTACCGGGACCCGTGGGGAAATCCACAGGCAAACCTTGTTTTTTCGGGAATCCCACGGGAACGCCACCATCTCGGGAGGGGGGGGGGCATTTTGCTGACTTACAATCATGGCTCAACCAACTTCATCGAGCCCTGTTTGCCTAAATCGAGGTTAACTACTAGGGGGTGGTGGCTCACAGTTGCGTGTTGTTTTTTGAGTCCGTACCCCTTTTAGGCTGTCCAATGCGGACCGAAAAGGAAAGCCACCTTTTGTTGCGGGGAGGGCGGGTCCCCCTATTTTGACACACACAAACCGGGCAATTCAAAGCACGTCGTCGCCGATGGGAGTTGCTTCCAAAAGTGACGAACTTCCTTCAAAATGGGACACCCAGCCCATGAATCGACTAGGGGTTCTTCCTCACTTCCTGACTGACTAGGAAAATCAAGTCCAAACTGCTTTTTGCCGCTCAAATGGCCGTCCACAAAATTTGCCGAGGCGGGGTTGGTGGCCAGGTGTCCTGTACCTCTTAGACTACTTTGTCATTCCCTTGGAATAGAACCTGGCCACCCAAAACCCAGAAATACACAACCATGCCTTGTCTCAGGAAGTCCACAACCCCTTTTTCACCCACCCAAAAAGAACGCCAAAAGGAAAAACCGGGTTTGAGTCTCCAAGTGGTCCAAGCAACACAACCTGATTCGCTCGAGGGGTTCCCAGGTTCCGCTCGCGTCTCCTGCGCTCGGATCAGCGGCTCGTACTCCAACAAACCGGCGAGCTGCCAGAGATGCCGATTGCGCGCCACCTCGGGTTCCGGGTGCGCGGGTTCCTTCCTTGTGTGCTGTAGATCCCCCAGCAAACAGTTTTTTGCAACTTGTTGCTGGTTAAAAGGACATTTTTTTAGGGAATCCAACAAGTTAAAGTCCAAAGATCCAACCCAATAGCAGTAGCGCTTCTCGCCGAAACCCGAAGCCGGCGAGAAGTGTGTTACCCTTGGCGCGGGAGATGCAGGGAATGAGAAACGGAGTGACCCCGAACAACCCATCCCCAATTTGGTTTCCTTTAGGGGAATCCCCAGTTCATTCCCTCATCCCCGGCTGAGCACGAGCGAGCACCCTCCCTCCAATATTCATGGGGTACAGGAAATGACTTCTACAGGAAGTTCAGCAAATACACACCAATACCAGGGGAATTTCGGCAATATCTCCTTTCCTGGATTCTCAAACAAGTACTATACTCTGGGCCTGGGTTGTTTGACAGGCCCCCTGAGCCAAAGACCGTTTAGACCTTCTGTAGGTCCACTTTTAGGTGTGGAGAAACCATTTGTAAGTCCAAAACTTTAAGGGCGATCTGGTCCACCAAAGACCATGAGGTGTTCAACCAAAGTAGGTTACCCCTCGGCTCTTGTTTCGGCTAGTCAACCAACAACCGTACGGATATCTACTACGTTGGTCGACCCAAGCAACGGAACCGGGGAACTCTCCACAAAAGCGGCCAATAGAAACCGGCGAGCAATCGGTTTTCGGGGCTACAACAAGGAAGCTTTTCCAAACAAATGCAGGTCTCGCAAAAGGAAGTGAAAGGTTGGACCCAAAGGTCAAAAAGCTCGATTCGCCTTGGGCAAGTGAACCTTCCAACAAATCAGCGGATGTAATGTTTGACAGGGTCCATGTGTGATCTTTAGGCAACAAGGGCCTAAATCAGTAGAATATACCCTCCCACAAACAAACATAAAAACTGAATTAAGCCCCCGAGAAGACAACTTTCCTCCCAAAAGGACACCTGCTCAGGATCTCTTGTTATTTTAGCAGGATAGTCATGTGTGTTTGTGTGGAAACAAGCGGACTTGCCAACCAGTCACCATCAACTGCCCACTGTTGAAGTGCAATGATTGAATGTAATGTATATGCACAGGTGTGACTATTGTTGTTCTGCACTAGTATACTGCTTATCTGATGTAGATGAATTGTCCTCAAGTATACCTGCGGGGGTACTCGTTCCCTCAAGTCTCCCCAAAGAGACATAGACCCTAGGGTCCAACCCCCATGAAAAGACTGGCAAGGACCCAATTTGGATAATGAAACTCCTGAAGGGTAAAACATGGTGGTTCTGTTCTCCCAAAGAAACTTATGGTGGTACCTGAACCCCGGGGAAAGCGAATCAGGACAACTTCACCGAACCTCGTTGGGGTTTTGTGGGTGGTCGGGGAGCGGCCGTTTTGTCTCAAAGGGGAACATAGGCGGGTTTCCCCTCCTAGGTCTTCCAGTGAAGAGATGAGACTAAGGGTACCCTTTTTTCTGTAGCCTATTTCAGTAGGGGAACCCTAAAGCGTGAGAAAGGGTAATTACTGGGGGACCTAGCCTTGAAACCCAGCCAAAAGAAGGGTGCTTGGCTGTTCGATTCGCCAAGTTGACCCGTCCTCACTTCCGATCGAGCGGATGGGCCAACAAAAAAGTGCCCAAACTTGTTGTTTGCAACTAAAATGCACTTCCCCCCCAAAAAAAACAGTCCAGGAATCAGGGAGTGAGGTCCCCCAAACTGAGCTGTCCCCAGCTCCCCCGATAAAAGTTTAACTTTTCGTGGGCTGAATCGACAACCCCACTAAACACGAAAAAGATCTAAAAAGCCAAGTTGAACCGGATGGCGCTCCCAGCCACCGAGGACTAAAACAAAAAAAACAAAAACGAGTTCTCCAACTGAGTTGCGAGTCAACATGAAACCACAAAAAAAAACGCTGGTTTTAGTCCAATTGGTTCCATTTTCCAGGGCAACCCATTTTGGGGTTACCCTATTTTTGACCCGCAGCCAACTCATAAGTTTAATAATAATAAAACACAAAAAACAAACATGCTCTTAAGCACCTGGAGGTCATCCTGAGCGCCCAAGGCGCCCGTGCCAGCGCCGGCACGGAGCGCTTGCAGCTCTGCGCCAGCAGCGGGCCGCCGAGGTGCAGCAACTCCAGGGCGAAGTCCTGGCGGACGGTCAGCTGAGTCAGAATCGAAAACTTGGTATTAAAGGTCGGTAGAGTGGGGAGCCTTAGAGTAAAGTAAACAAGAGTGGGTAGAGTGGGTAAGAGTGGGTAGAACTATTAAATTGGGTAGAGTGGTTAGGGTGGGTAGACTGAGTTAAAATGTAAAACATGAGTATTAAATTGGGTAGAGTGGGGAACCAAGGGTTTCCGAAAATGGAAACCCAGGGTTAACCAAGGGTAGAGTGGGGAAACAAGAGTTTCCGATGATGTAAACCTTAGGTCAGGAATCCTGGTCGTGGTGGTAACCGGAAGCATTGGATGGTATCACCCGGTCCATTTGTTCTCCGTTGGCCACCAAACTGGTCATCATCCAACCAGCATAAAGTAGAGATGAGCATTTCCCACGCTTGTGGTTTGAAAATGGTCTACCCAGAACCATGCTTCAAGAATTAAGCAGGCGGATATCCGCAGCTATTTCTGGCTGATCCCTGACTAGCCTTCATCTACCCGGGTCTTGAGCAAGTGGCTGCTTCCCTCTCAGGGCTTCGTGGCATGGAGCCGACTCCGTAGTCTGGTGGCTTTTCAAAGCAACAATCAGCAGGGAAATCATGTGCTTCCCATTTGGCTGTGGCTCAAAAAACCGGAACCAAAATGGCACCCTGGTAAATGGAACCAAAGACTGAAACCCGCGTAACCCCAGCTCTTTAATTTTGAGCCACACCCATTTTGGGGGCTCCGAGACCAACGAAAGGGTGTGGTTTTTTTGGATTGGGGCCCCCTAAGAATTGGATGATTTCCCTTCATACGCCTGCGAAGAGTAGCCTGAGGCCAAACACACACCGCTCGGATCCGAATGGGGGGGTTTCTCAAGATGGATGCTGAGAGCATCCACAAGAAACACACCACGCATTTTGAGGCTCCCCTATGTAAAGCAAGCACCCAAACGGGAAAACATGGCCCAGGGAGAAATGATGACAACTTCTCCAAAAGCTCAAAAAAGTTTGGCTTGAAACAACTGCTTCAGTCTCATAATCTATGAAGCCTCCATTAAGCCCTGAGTTGCCCCATTCAAAGACTGGGACCCCCAACCTGAAACCGAGATGGAGTCGGGCTCAACCAACCTTGTTTTTTGCGGCATCCCACTGAAAAAAACAAAACAAACAAAAACCCTCAAACAACACCTACACAAATGCCAAAGCTACAGTGAACTCTTGGTTCGGTCCAGCTGGAAAACCAAACAAAAGACGCCAAAAAGCACACACAAAGAACACCAGAACAACACCTAGACACATGCCAAAGCGTGAAAAAACTTGGTTCGGTTCTGCTGGAACCTGACCTCTTCGCCGAGTCCTCGTGGCCCGAGGCAGTGGCCCAGTCCAGCGCCGTCCAGCCCTCCGCATCGCGGGCGGCGACATCGGCGTGGGCGGCGATCAGCAAAGCCAAGGGCGCCTGCGAGCCGAGTGCAGCCCGGTGGCGCGTGTTTCCTCCCCAAAAAGTCTGCCTGGAGTCTCCAAAGGGATCCGCACGTTATACACCTGAACATTGCCTTGTCAATGGTGGTGTCCCTTTACTTTGGTGGAAAAAGCCATGTTTCAAATGGGCAAAATGTATCTTTTAAAGAGCCCTGCTCCATGACCCTTAAAAAATGCTTGGTCATTACCCAAAATAATGGTTGGTCATTGACCCTTGTTTGTCTCGGGTCAGAAGGAGACTCCAGGTGAACCTTCCTGACCAAAAGGGGGAAACACCCCCAAGTTGAATCGAAATCAGGGTGTTCTTAATCCGAATTGTGCTTTCCCTCCAAAGCTGGGCTGTCCGTTTTCTGATCCCCTGCTAACAGTGAGTTTCACTCGTGGGTTCAATACGGAAACCCAACCGCTAAACCAACGAAAAAGATCCAAAAAGCTAAGGATGGCTGGGAGCCGCCAAGACAAGTGGTTTGAACTGTCCTCGAACTAAACAGGGAGAGCCCCTGATCAAAATCAACCAGTTGATGCATCCGAATTTCCCATTCGTGGTTACCACTTGGATGTTCGATTCGCTGAGATAGCTGGTTGGCCACCTGGATCAAAAAAACGCTAGTAATTAGGTTAACCCCACGCCCATCGGGGGACTTAGAAGTGGGTTAGAACCGGGTTACCGACGTACCAACTTGGCTGGACACCCAAGCTCAGGAAAAACCAAAACAGACCCGGAAACTAAAAGGGAGCTCGCCCCATTTTGGGATGCAATATTGGGTCTGAGGATCCTGCCAGGTTGGGGTCCGAGGGGTTCTGCCATGTTTGGGTTCGAGGGTCTCCCTCTGTGCAAAAAATACAATAAAAATAAATCCGGGTGATGCGGGGCTAAACCTCACTTCCCGAGTGGAAGAACCTATTGGGCGTGAATTGGGAAAACACTAACCTGAAGCTTCAAACTACCCATAAAAATACATGGGTTATTGCCCCCCTAAATGAGTCATATCCAAATTTAAAGGGCTGTTTGGCCTATCGGGAGATGTTGTTATAGCTTTAGGGTTGAGATCAATATCGCTCCCTGCTGAGAAGAAAAACAAACTGCGGGGGAAACAAAAAAACAAAAACAGATCCTCAAAGGCTATAAATACACAAATGAAGCCATCAATCAAGCCCTGCATAGACCCCTAGTCAATTGCAATCAACCATTCATGATGTTGGTTCAACTCACTTTCCGAGTGGATTGCCCCCCTGGCCAAACAAAAGAGTTACAGTCTTCCAACAAAGTACAAAGCTCAAAACCTTGGACGGTGTCAAGACCCAACCAAGCAGCCAAGAGTTATATTCTAACAATGTTGGGGCAACAGATTCCCATCCAAATTATGATGTCCATGTCGAGTGCCTGCTAAAAATTCAGTCGCCCGAGTGATTCCCCATTGCGGAACCTAGAAGAAAAAACACGGGCCCAGTGGATGTCAGATTTTCCATGTTTCGTAGCTAGCCGCTAGCCACTGTTCTTTGAGTTTTGCGAGAGGCCGGTACTAACTTCGGACCTGGAGTCTCCACGACCCTTCAAAAATGGGGTCATTACCCAAAATGATGGGGTCATTGACCCATTTTTAATTTGGGTCAGAAGGAGACTCCAGGGAGTTGGTAAAGGGAAACCCTCTCGCGCCATGTTGGGGGGCCGATGTCTAAGATGCTGCCCCAAACCAAAGGGGCGGGGGGGGGGGGGGCTGTTCCCTATCACTCAAAGGCTGATTGTATGGGTCAATATATGAAGCCATGGCCACTTTGGACCCTTTCGGGGCTGATTCCCCATAACTAAGCCAGAGCTAACGATTCATTGACCCGTAAACTAGGGGTGCATATATGGACGTATACATTCAGCCTTTGAATCACAACCTCCACTGCTTAAGCTCCCTGAAAAAATAAAAAAAGAAACATGTCCAGTAGTGCTGGATTCCCTTTAAAACCAACAAGGAAACTACAAACTTGAATGGGCTTCAGCCAATGGAAGACCAAAGTAATGTTGACCCCACTCAACCCCAGTTTATGAATAAGGGGTGCTGTTCCCTGGGTTTGGCGGGACATCAGACCACTTTTGAAGGGATTTTTCCCCACCGCCCTGCTAATTAACAGGTGGACTTTTCGATGGGGTCAACATTGCGAGATGGGTCAACAAAAAGTCCCCAAACTTGTTGGTGACCAAAATGCTCTTCCCAAAAAGTTGGTTGACAGTCCAGGATCTCCGGGAGTGAGGTGTCCCTCTACCTGCCATTTGTTTTTTCGCCCCCTGGAAAAAAAACAACACAAATATTTCCAGTAGTGAAATGAATTCCTTTTCAAACCAACAAGGGGGAAACAAACAAAATATGAATTTCAGCCAATGGAAGAGATTGGGCCCAACAAAAAGCAGCCCTTCCGCAGTGTAAAATGGGTCCGCACAAATCAAAGACAGAGCCATCCCTTCTTTCTGCTTTGCTTTGAACATCAACACCCTACGCGGCCCCAAGCCAACCCCAAGCCAACCCTAAACCAACCCTAAACCAACCCTAAGCCAACCCCAAGCCAACCCTAAACCAACCCTAAACCAACCCTAAGCCAACCCCAAGCCAACCCTAAACCAACCCTAAACCAATAAACCCACCCTAAGCCAACCCCAAGCCAACCTCCGGCGAGAGGCGACCCTTCCGGCGACCCAGGCGACCGAGGCGCCGTGAGCCCGGCTCTCGCGGCGCTGAAGAGCGCGGAGCTCTTGGCGCTGCCGTCCGCCCAGGGCAGCAGCACCTCCAGAGCCGCAAATGGCAAGGCCTCAGGGCTGTGGAGAATGGAACCCACTTCTGTGATACAACAGAAAGGGCTTCCCAAAGACTATTTTCATATAAAGGGGAATTCCCTTGTATCACAGAAGTGGGGAGAAACCCCTTGATCCCACAACCCTGCAAGGCCTCGGCCGGCCCCCCAAAAAATATCAAAACGCCGGAGTGAGGTTCGACACATCTCCGGCCCATGGGTAGAAGAATCCGAAGGAAAAAAACTGCAAAAAAAAAAAACATGGCCTAAGGTTCGACATTATCCGGCCCATGGGGTCATGGACCCATTTTTATTTTGGGTCATGGAGAGTCTAGGTGGATATTTTTTCAAGGTGGGGATTCCCCTTGCGCTCTTTGAAGGTGTCTCTTGGAACACCTGGCTTTCCGAGGTGGTGAATACCTTCTTTTTTCGTACTGGTCGAAATCATGCCCTAAAACAAAACGGATATGTCGGTGCTTACAGGGATTATTTTGCACCAACCATTTGGAGGTAATTCCAACTCTTCAAATTCGTTGCAATTTGGATGTTCAACCACCTTAGTAAGTAGGCTATTCTAGACAACGGTGTGGATGTGACTTTTGTGGATCCACCCCTGTAGAATATTAAAAGAGTACTATATAAACGATTGCACAAACAGGGGGAAGACCAGGTGATATCCACAAAAAGCGCATCCGAACCGTTTTCTAGAGTTATAGGCATGGTTGTAAGTGGGGTAAGTAGGGTTAGTCTCCTTATAGCCGTTGTTCTAAGCTACTTACCTGACGTTGGCAGCGAACACCCTAGCAACAAACAGCCAGGAATGGGACGTCACTAACATAGGTATCTTTTGGCAAGAATAGTTTCCCCTGGCAAATGGGTCATAAAACCAATCTACACCAGTGCAACTCATCTATTTCTCACCAAGCTAGCCGAAAAAAGGACACCTGGTCACTGCCGTGAACACGTTTAAACGTCTTCTAACGACTGCAATGCTCCCCTTACTCCAACTCGAAATCCATACATAGCGGTTTCACAAAATGGTGGACCTCCCTTTTAGTTGGTTTTTAAAGGGTGAGAAACCAACATGGAACCAAACATTTGCGGGGCCGGCGCTTTTGATGTTCTGCACCCTGGCGAGTCACACGTGAGAAACGTGGCACTAAAGGAGCCCGGTATGCTTCCAGTACCTGGAGTCTCCATGACCCTTCAAGAATAGTTAATCATTCCCCAAAGTAAATGGATCGACGACCCATTTATTTTTGGTAATGACCCACCATTTTTACGGGTTAGATCATCTAACCCGTGAGTTAGATGGATACAATCCATGCCAGGCAGTTGGGATGGACGAAACCCTGTATGAATACTGGTTGACAAGCCACCCATCCCACCTAGTGCAGAGCAATTGTTGTCCAGCTTTTTGGCAGGTTAGACATGCGCCTAGAGCTCAAAAATGCGGTTTTTGGGTTGCTCCGCTGCAAATGAATTGCCAGTTCTATGGCGAGATTTCCCGGAACTTACAACGAGCCTCGCCCATGGTTAAGGTTCTTTACTTGGGGATCTCTTATGTCGGGTGTTGGACGCGCGGACCTGGAGTCGGCCACTCTCGTTTTAACAACCCATACGCTACATGACGTCTTTGTCTGGGTGCCATCCAGGGGATTGAGTTACACACGGCCTCCGTTTTGGTTCCCTTCCAAGTCAAATAGGCCAGTTGTTTGGGCAATGTCCGCCAGTGGTCAAGCGACTCATGTCACCAGCTCCAACCTCCAAATGCCTAACAGTCCAAAGGAACTGCCCAAAATACTTCCATGATACATAGTACATTGGACATACCAAAAAAACAAATACTGTTCTTTAAAAGAATTTTTTTTTCTCATGGTATACATAGAACATGCCAAACATATAAAATTCGGTTTTTGAACGAACATACCTGCTTTTTTTGTTCCCATGGTACATACTTCCATCAGACTTGTCCTTCCGAGCGCTGGTGGGTAGTTGGACCAAAACCCGCGAAGCGCCATTCGGCCCATTCGGCCCATTCGAGCGAGGGGCCCATTCCAGCACGCTCAAGCCGGTGGGCTCGTCTCTGCAACTGGGATCCACCTTCCTCGGTGCGTTTGGTTTGTTTCAAAGGGACGGGAGTCCATTCGTTGACGACCAGGTTTTACATGGGAAACATGGGGTCATACCCCAAACTTGAGGGGATAGGACCCTTTTTCCCAGGGGTCATAGAAACTCTACATACTTGGGATTTCGAAGTTGCATGCGAAACCCCTGGTCACATACTATAGTGCTAACTCGATTACCACTCTCGCAACCCTTCGGTGTGGCGTCCTCTACTTAGATGGTCCGGGACGAATTGCTAAATGGTTCATAATCCTTTTGTTTGTTTTTCTCCGGGGACTTACAACCATGGAAGCCAAGTCCCAGGCCATCTAAGGGCCAGGGCTTGTCTTTCACGAGGGGGAAGCCGCACAACTCGTGGCGTTTCCTTTGGTTTCCTGCTAAGGGCAGCCATATGTTAACTCCTTTGGTTTCCTTTGGTTTCCTGTTTCCTTTGGTTTCCTGTTAAGTTTCCAATGTTTGTGGAGAAAACTCCCCTTTTCATAAGAGCTTGAGGGTCCAAACTACAACAACGCGCTTTCCAAGCGAGTCGCACACCCGTGTCCGTCCTTGGACGGCACCCTCTTTCAGTTTCCAGGGAGCCTATAGGGAATCAAGCAATTTTAGGATTGAAGGGCTTTGTTATTCTCGATTGCTTTGCATGTCAACCCAAAGCCGCCTGCACCTATGAAACATGCAGGATGCACATTCGCTTCTTTTCAAGGATCCATCCCCCGTTTCCGCCAGCTCTTAACTTGCGGCCATTTTCCTTTCGGCCTTAGGCTGAGCCCAACACGGGATTCCGTTTGGAATCCACAACTGCCACCTCGGGCTGGTCTCATAGGGGACCAACCCAACACGGGACTCTATTTGGGATACTCCTAACCCACCCCGTTCAGGGGTTCAACACCCAGTTGCACGGACCCCCAAAAAATGCCTCCCCCTGTCCCCCAAAACAAGACCTTCGGCCTGTGGAGCTTTTGGAGGGAGCATAACACCGCTTTTGGCGCTAAACAAGAGGCGGTATCCTCAACCATAGAAGAATCCTCTTGACATCTGCTGGAATTGGGGTTGTTCTTTTGTAAGGGTAGCCTTTTTCAGCTTCCCTCTATTTGGTGGTTTAGAGCCGAATCGGTGGTTTGGTGGTGAAACGCAGGGGTTTCGCTTTAAACCAGGGGTTCAAATCCAAATCCAAGCCACCAAATCCAAACCACCAGCCGAGGGTTACCTGACTTTTGGTGCGTCAAAGACATACGCCCAGCTGCTATCCCCAACAGCCCTGGAACCTCTCCTGGAACCTCTCCTGGAACCTCTCCTGGAACCTCTACTGGAACCTCTCCTGGAACCTCCTGGAACCCTCTGGAACAGACTATCTGGGCAGAGATAGCTTCCAGCTGTTGGGGAAAAACAAAAGGAAAACCGCTGACTTGGGAGCCCCCCGTGCTGGTTTCCCCTCACCAACTGTCGGGACCCCTTCAGGAACCCTAGTGCAAACCCGCAAGAACAACTCCAGAACCATTTTGAGCACCAAAGCTTCCAGTCGGGGAAAAGTGAAAGACGCACCTTGGAGGAAAAATGGTTCCCACCCCAAACATGTCTAGTTTCACCTTGATGCTTCCCCGTTTAAACCATGCCTTTTCAGGCGTGTATTCCCGTTACCGAGCCTTTGGGCCGAAGAAACAAACACACACAAAAAAACTCCCCCCCCCCCTACCACGCCCCCTTGCCCCCACCCCCCACGCTTTCATGGCCATCACCGCACCCAGGCAACCAATTGGAATCGCCAGGCCGCATCTGCACCAGCTGACTGCAGCGCAAGGCATCCCCTTTTTGCGCCGCACCAAAGAGCTCGTTCCGCGCATCTTGGCCTCAGTTGTTTTTCTGAGTGCTGCTTCCCTTCGACCTGTAGTGGTTTAGTGGAAAACTGCCACTAAACCAACTCAAAAGATACACTTTGGCTTCAAAAGGGGGTCCTCGGCACTTTATATTTGTGGGTTTGAGGAATCTGTTGACGAATCCTCCTCATCACCAAACCCAAAACCGTACAAATACGGGCCTGCCGCTTTTTGAGGGTACTCATGTTCTTGCAAGGAGAAACCAAAAGGAAAACTGATGCCATTTTCGTGACTGGGGTGGGACCTCAAGAATTGTGCTCAGTCCCTTTAAATCAAAGTGACAAGGGTTATCCTGAATAAAGCATACGCCCATGTTTTGGCAAGGTGGTGATCTTCAGTTGGGTGAGAAAAATCCCGTGAAGGACAAGGTGGATCCCACATTCACGGGGGACTAAAAGGTGGGTTATAACCTAGGTTACAAAAAACAACAAACTTGGCAACGAGCACATCACTTCCTGAGTGGGCTCGCCAAAAGCAGTCTGAACTTGTCATTTGCCACTAAAATGGTCCAGCCCCTAAAAGTGACTAAAGTCCATGAACTGAGGGAGTGAGACAAACAAGTCATCAACTCGGTTTGCAAACGTCTCCCATCAATCCCCTGGCTGATGCACGCCATGCACGCGAATCCAAGTGGCTCTTTGCCCAACGCAGCAGCTGCTCTTGCACCTGCGCGACGCCGGGTTGTTGCGCAGATTCTCGGCTGGCCTTGAGGGACCCAGAAACAAAACGGTGAGCTAAAGTAGAAACCTTTAAAACACATGCCAACAGTAGTAAAGTGATCACCTTTTGTAGCCACTGAAAATGGGAATCCCCCAATCAGGGTTTTAACCCCAAAGATCCGGTCGATTCGCATGAGCTGCACGTGAGGAGTTGTCCCACGTGGAATCCACAACTCTTGTTTCTGTAGTCCTGTATTCGTCTGATCCAAGCCTTCTGGTCGATAGCAGCACAACCGACGATACCTTTTTTTTGGGGGGGGGGTTGGTTTAAAGGAATTCCACAAGGAAAGCCACTATGGGGGGGTTCCCCACAAAAAAGGCACCCATTTTAGTGTCAATCGGAGATCATGTCGAGGTCATTCGGTGCGGAAATAGGACCTGCATCTAGGCTCCGGTACGTGTCCCGGGACCTGCACGCATGATTCCCGTTTAGTCCTGAAAAGGATAAGCAAAAGGGAAGCGTCCTGAATCAAGGACATGTTCCGGGAGACGGGTTTTGGAGGTATGGGAGCTCATATATACAACTATAAGGGGTATATACCGCCTTAGAAATCATGTCCACCAACCACTCTTGAGGCGATTCCCTACTTTCATGCAGGGCCATGTGTTGTCTGCACCAGGACGTATAAGTCTTTTGGGGGAGGTTGTCCCTCTGAACTTCTGAAGCCAGCACCAAGACTACTTCCAATGTCAAAGATTGTCGAGCGTCAAAACAAAAAACCAGCTACACTCTCTGCATTAAACTCTGCTTAAGGTCTTCAGAATCACCCTGCCAAGCCCAAACCAAAAGACCAGCACCTGTTCAAAAATGTGATTATCATCGGTCCGACAAGCATCCCTTGAGCGGTTGAGGGGAGAGAGAAAGGACGCCTTTCGGTTGGTCGCTAAATGTCCAACAGTGGCGGGGGTACCCTGCTCAACGCATACTTTGACCACACCGCGACTCTCCAAAAGGAAGTCTTAAACAAAGGAACCCCTGGGTGGTGAAAGGGGAACCCAAAGAAGAACGTTCACTTTGTTTGGGCTCCGCTACTTTTAGGAAAACCCCAAAATGTATAGGAACTATGCGGTCTATTCTCTTCTGCTCACTTGCGCATAGTAGGTCTAAGTTATCATCCTCATGATGTAGGACCAACTCGTATTGTCTAGCCCAGTGCTTCCAGTTCCCACTATAGTAAGTAACCAGGTATGGCTACCGCCAGGTGTTACATCATGGTTTCCCCTGGTTGCCCACTACAGGGGTAACTGGAAGCACTGGGCAACTCACAATCATGGTTATAAACCGCACCCTAGCCAAAAGAAGCCAACAAAAGCCAAACCAACGGGTTCTTGAAAAGACAACCACGCGAAACCACCCTGCAGAACGGGAAGCCCACAGGAAACACCGAAGAGCAACACCAAAACTAAAAGAAGCCAATAGGATATCAATGGGACACGAAAGGTTAAAAGGTCGGTTGAGCAACTCAGCGACGCAGCCAGCCACCCAACCAGCCAACTGGCCACCCAGCAAGCCGGCCAAGCAACCAACCGGCCAACCGACCGACCGACCGATCAAAACAAATTTGGTGCCTCTGTTTGGACCTGGAAGTAACAGGTGGTCCCAGCCGGCCAGCCACCTAGCAAGCCAGCAAACCAACCAACCAACCAACCAACGAACTGACCGACGGACCGACGGACGGACCGACGGACGAACTGAGCAACAAGGCAGCCAACCAGGCGCCTCCTCCATCCCCCACTGCACCGCAGCTACAAAGAGCGCAGGGCCGTTGTCTGCCGCTTGCAGCGTTGCGTGCAGCGCAAGCAGCGTGCGGACGCTGCTAGCGCGGCCCTGGTGGGGCGAACTCACCTTGTGGTTCCTTGCTTCTTGATCTGCCCAGTGCTTCCAGGCACTGCTGGCCTCATCATTTTACCATGATCAAAGTACCCCCTAAGTGGTGGATTAAAGGGGAACAACCCCATCTTCTGACTTTGGTAACCCCCACAAACTGTCAACATAATGACCCCAGTACTATAGAAGGCAACCAGGGGTTTCCCCATGATGTAAAACCTGGAGGTAGCCATGCCTGGTTACCACCTGTAGCGGTAAAACTGGAAGCACTGGGCTGGGCAATGTATTTGTATGCGCTGTGGGAAAACAAGAGATCCCTATGAGAGACACCTTCATCTTGGGCAATATGTGTTGCAACACGCCGGGATCCCAAAGTTTCCACTGTTCCTGGGATATGTCACAAATCCCTCCCTGGAGTCTCCTCCTGACCCGAAATATGTTGGGTATGGCAACCATTCTTCAAGGGGTAGAAGAAGACGCCAGGTTTAAGCGCGCAACTTGTAAACGTCGAAGGTTACCGCAAGAACCCCCCAAATAAAAAAGGGGACAAGGTGGGCTCAGACCTAGCGAGTTGAGTCCGGCAATGTTCCAGCCCCCATTGTTTGAGTTTGGTTCCCCTTTTTTGTTTGGGTACCAGAATTCCATGCTTTACGAACGTCGCCTTACACCAAGGGACTCTATTTTGGGAAGCACAGCTGCAGGGTTTAAGTTTACAAATGACGTGTGCCGAATAGGGGGATCCAAGAATTTCCAGCGAATCCTCTATACAACCGTTTTCCTTTAAACCAGCGGAAAGGGTACCAACAAGGTTCAGCTTATTTGGGAGGACTTTCAAGTGGGCTATACCCTAGGCTACCAACAACTTACCAACTTGGCAACCAACACCTAAGCATGGGGAAAAACACACACATCCAGAGCTGCGAACTTAAAGGGAGTTCACCCCCATGGTTGAAAACAAGCTGCCGTCGACTCTCTCTCTCTCTCTCTCTCTCTCTCTCTCCCATGCCATTGCCTGAAGAATGGCGAAATCCAAAGGCCGGTGGTTGGTGATGGGATGATGGCAAGTCCTCGAACGGTTTCCGCATTGCAACCGCGAGGTGTTTTTTCAATTCTTTGGCTCCTCGTGGGTTTCGGCTACCAGCAGAAGCAACAAAGGAGGCTAAGATAACCCAAAGATTCCAAGTACCTTCTAAGGAGGTACTGAACAACCCCTTTGTACCCCCCAAAACGCCATCCTCAGGAGGTACCAAACAAACCCTCCGGGAAACGGCCGAACGGCTTCGCTTCGAAGTTGCGACAGGCGGGTCTTTTTGCCACCTGTGGTGGAAAAATGATGGACCCCCTTGTAGTATAGGATTCCTTTTTGAGGGGTCGCCCATTTTCTCACCAAAGGTGGCAAAAAGACCCCCCTGATTTCTGCATCGCGGATCGATCCGTGAGCACTTCACTTCTTTGGCCCCGATTTGAGGTTCAGTTGCCATTAAAACAGAGGAGGTTAAGATACCCACCATTATGTACCCAAGGAGTTTCAGCATCCAAATTGGGTCTGCCATTATTTGAATGGGGTTGAACGCATCACAACGTGGGGATCTCCCCAAACCGCCAAGCACCACCGATGAAGGGGCGTCCCATAGTTAGGGATGGTGGACATCAGGACTTTGTGGGGGTTCATGTCCACCAACCACTTTCGAGTTGCCTCCCTCTTCGATTCGCAGTCATGGAACCCATGGAAATCATTGACATCATGTCACAGCAATTGTACCCCGCCTGAAGTATTCGGCCCAAGGATTTCAGGAAGAAACCCCGCAAGCCCTTCCGGCGTTCTGGGGGGACTTGTAGGGTTGCCGTTGGACCAATCACCACCCCAGACAGCTTCAAAACGACAGCTTCAAAAACGTCTGGTTGCAAATTCTCATTCACTGCCCTTGTGCCAGGTGGTCTATCAAAAAAGGGGGGACCCTTTTTGGATGGCAATACAAAGGAAAACCAAAAGCAAACCAATCACCTGGAGGGTCCCCGTTGAGAAACACCCAAGAAGGGCTGCCTTTTTGAAAGGAAACCATACCGCGAGCAGTTGGCAGAAAGCCAACTACATCGGGTGCTTCTCAAACTGACTCCCAACAACATGCAACTAACCAGGGCCAACCGGTCGGTTAAACCTATCTAAAACAATGTTGGGTACTTCAACCAACTCTTTTTTGGTTTCCCTTTGAAAGGGGAGCAGGGCACGAAACAAACTTTGCCCAACCCTGAGGAACCAAACCGTTTCGAAACAGCTGGCAGAGGTGCTTGGAAGCCCCCCCCCACACGGCCATTATTGTATTTTTGTTGCACAAAGATGGAAACCCAAAATTGTTTTTATTGTTGCACATGTTTTTTAATTGTTGCCAAAATTTATTGGAAACCCAAGATGGATGATCATGTGGCTCCCTTTTCAAAACAACCCGCAAACGGCATCCCTGGTACCCGTAACTAGGTCCTCTAGTAGAGAGGTTAGAATCAGGCTACTAAGGGTACCCTCTTTTTTTTCTGTAGTCTATTTTAGTAAGCAAGGGTTCCCTCCCCCAAATAGAAGCGGTAAAAGGGCACCAATTGCTGGGGGACCTAGTGAACAGACCAAGCAACAGGGTCATTCCGTCGGGTCCAAGTGCGGCGGGGCATCAAGGGCATGCCGTAGACCTGGACCAGCTCCCGAATTCGAAACTGGTACTCCCGGAGGTCGGAGTCAATGCACTGGAAGAGCTCGAGAATATGCTCCTGAGGCACAAACAAAACAAACACACAAATTCAAGCACGCACGCAATCAAAAGCCAGAAACCAGCAAACAAACAAACAAACACAGCAAACAAACACGGCAAACAAACACAGCAAGCAAGCAAGCAAGCAGGCAGGCAGGCAAGCAAGCAAGCAAGCAAGCAAGCAAGCAAGCAAGCAAGCAAGCAAGCAAGCAAGCAAGCAAGCAAGCAAACCCACAAACCCACACACAAACACACAAACACATACACACACACAAGCAACAAACACACAAATACACAACCAACAACCACGCAAACACACACACAAACGCAAACACGGAAACACGCAAACACACAAAGAAAGACATAAAGAAAGAAGAGATAAATAAATAAATAAATAAGCAAACACAAACACAAATAAATAAACACATGTCATATAAATGGATGAATGAATAAAAAAAAGAAATGAAGAACGCAATAATACATAAACTAAGCAAAAAAGAAAGGAATCAATACATGCGCAGAGAAATAAAGATAACTACACATAAATAAGTTAATAAAGAAAGACCTGAAGAAAAAAATATAGAAACACACCAACAAACACACACACAGAGCTACCCTCTGGTGCAGCACGCCCAAGGCTCCATGGGCGCTTCGTTTAACGTGGCAAAGGTCTCGTGCGAAAAGCTGCGGAGCAGTTGGAGCAAGTCTTGCAGCCGCTGCTCGCAGCGATTCGACCGCAGGTCCAGCCACTCTCGGCCTACATGGCTTCCCAACTTTCAACTGTTGTCCAGGTAAGGTGAGTCACCGTCAACACCTACTGTGGATGGGAAAAAAATCCGCATCGTGTTTTGTTGGTAGGATTTCCAGGTTACAGATTTGAACTCGGTTGCTTTCTGCTCCCCTGCTAAAAGTGAATAACTTTTAGTGGTTTAATTGCAAAACCCATTAGTTGGCAAAAAGTTAAAGTCCTAACACCCAAGCAAAATGCAACGTAAGTAATTGCCACGAGTCTCACCATGACCCGAATCACAAATGACACAAATCCCTCCCTGGAGTCTCCTTCTGACCCTTCAAGAAATCGGTCCTTGACCCTGAAATATGTTGGGTGACCAACCATTGTTAAGGGCCAGGAGACTCAGCCGAGCACAATGGCTTTCCACTGCAGTTGCCCCGCAGGCCCCCAGAAATACAAGGTGCTCACCTTTGGTCCGCGCAAAAAGGGCCAAGGGAAAGCGAAACGGCGGCAAAGCTTGGCTTTGGGCAAAGCTTTTGCTTCAGGTTCTTACCCCTTAAAACTCCGAGGATTGGGGAAGTTCTCATCTTTTTTAGACATATAGCCCATGTTACCCAAAAAGTTGAGAAAAGTTTTGTGTTTTTAAGAGGTAAGGGTTGCTTTTCAGCAACTCGGGTCTTGGGCCCAAACCAGAGGACCTTTGTGTGCTACGCCCCGCTTTCTGCCTTTCAAAAAGCCCGTGGCCTGGAGAAGGGTGCGTGGCTTTGTCCTGGTCACTGAAACAGTTAAACGCCAGAGCGGGCCCTTCTTCCCCTGGTAGATTCGCCAGGGGCAAAGTAGATGCCATTGATAAGTCCTTTAGTTGGGGAAGTATACCTGGAGTCTCCATGCCCCTTTAAAATTGGGTCAGTGACAGTGACCCCATTATTTTGAGTAATGACCCCGTGTTGTAAGGGTCATGGAGACTCCAGGGTAACCTTTGTCATCGACTTTCACCATACACGAGTCCCTCTTGCCAAACGCGGAGAAAGACGGAACATGGCAAAACAACACGCCCCCTTCACGTGAACTTCGGCCCAAAACCCATTGGCTCTTGGTTCTACGAATATGCGAATAATAGGTTCCTATAGCCCTGAACATAACCCGCATGAAGCCGGGTAGTAGAACCACCCACGAACACCTGACATGGAACAACAGGTTCAAATAGCCCTGGCCACAACCCTCAAGAAGCCAGGTAAGGCCAAAAGGCGCTTCCCATGAAGCCCCAAGAACCATCCAGGATGGCCATTTTGGGGTTTTAGGTGCTGCTTATACGGGCGTTTCTCACAATTAGGACCCCCTCCATGCGGTTGGTGTCCTTTCGGTTTGCCATCAATACCATCAATCAAGGCTGCATTCCAAAAGCTGAATTCCAAAGACTCCCCAAGTAATTGTTCATCTCTGTCGCTCGTCCGGTGAGCTCGCTATGCAATAGGCAGATCAAGGGGACCCTAGTTTGAGAAATATGGGCGTGTCTTGCTTTTAGAGGATCCTCCAACATTGCGACTTTCCTTTGAAACCACCAAAAAAGAGCGGTCCCCCAACAAAAAGGACACCGCCAAACGTGTCAAAAGCTGCTGAGTCTCTGCTGAGCGACAGAGGCCGCCCTCCGGGCGAAGCAGAACTTTGCGGTGAGTGGCAGCGATGACTTTCTCCAACTCCTCCAGCGCCCACTCTTGCCTTGCGACACATTCTGCCGGCGCGGGTGGCGGGGGTCTTTTTTTTGCACGTTTTTTGAACTTGACTCGGCGATTGAAGTCTTCTGACCTTCTATGTGTTGCTAGAACCCCTTTCGTTTGGTAGCGAACCACGTTTTAAGGGTCAGAGAAAGACTCCAGGTGATGGATATGGGGCCCTCATTTTAGAAAAACAAAACATTACCCGGAGTCTCCTTCTGAGCCGAAATAAAAAAGGGTCCATGACCAACCTTGATTTTGGGTAATGACCAACCATTAAGGGTCATGGAGACTCCAGGTTCTGGCGGACGCGGGTGGCGGGGGTCTGTTGAAACTTGCGTGTTTGTCACTGAACAAATGTGGTTTGTTCTCCTGTAGAAACGCAAACACATGCATTGAATACAAGTGTTGCCTGACACCAGTAAGCAAAGAGAACAAACAGCAGCTGCAAGTTTGACATTTAAAACAAACACCAAAAGCGAAAGCCAACGGTCTATTTGATTTGGGCAAAGGAGTCGGGGATAAAACGTGGAGTCTTGCGAAAGCAAACTCTTATGTTGGCTTTTCACACTAAGAAAATGACCATTGACAATTCAAGAGTCTAAGCAATTGGGTTTTGCAGAACTCAGTGGGGAGTGAACAAAGGGTTAAAAGGGGGCTGTCTGTAAGAACTCAACAAAAGAGCGCAAAGTCAAGAGAGACCACGGGTGCCTGGCCGTAAACTCAAAAGGGTACTGCTCAGCCCAGTCGCACCGCCCCAGGCAATGCCGGCTCCGGCAATTGTGCGATGTCTGGAGGCAAAGGCTGCGGCGGACCTGGCGCGAAAAGAAGGTTTACACATCTGGGATCCTTACATTATACACCTGAACATTGCCTTGTAAATGGTGGTGTCCCTTTATTTTGGTGGAACAAGCCATGTTTCAAATGGGCAAAATGTATCTTTTAAGGAGCCCTGCACATGGTTGCGGAAGGCATGAATGGACTTCGACGAGCACCCCTTTTGTTCTACCAGCACATTTCCAGAGTTTTGAAAGCATGGTCGTGTCAGATGTGGCAGAGATGGCAGAACAGGTGGTGCGGGACTGGGTTTTGTGTCCAAAATCAGAGGACCCCAGTGCCTAAAGCTACCACTACAGTAGGCAACCAGCAACAACCCATCATGTAAACACCTAGAGCTAAGACACCCTGGTTTCCGATGATAGTCGTAAATCCGGAAGCACTGGGGAACTGGTTTGTGCCAACAAAAAAAGACCCCAAAAAAGAACAAGTGGCGTTGCTTTCGGCTTCCTTGTCACCAACTCCTCAAAAAAATGTACCTCACAAATAGGCCGAAATGTCAAAGGCTGAATGCCAAGTCACCCAGTGCGCTGGTGGAAGCTCCAGACTTGGATCAAAACTCCAAGGTTTTCCCTTGACGGGAATCCTGTAGCCTGATGGTCTTCTACAGTACTCCGCTCGAACCGTTCAGAAACCCTGTGATTCCTTTGCACTGGAGCAAACCTTCTGGTGTCCTGGCAACTCCTTTCGTGGTGCGAGTGGATATCCCACATATCCCCAGAATATGAGCCCCCAAACCACTGAGATATGGAGGTTGATCAATATCCCTTGGGTAACTTTTCCCATTTAGTCTTGAAAGTCATCCGTTTTGGTGGTTTCCAGAATGGTCACCCCACGTAAAGGACCAACCCCCAGGTGTTGTTTTGCTGGTTTGCAGGAAGCGCACGCATAGTTTTGAGCAATCAATAGCCCGTCCACAAAGTGCACCGGGAAAGGTTCATCACATGTAGTGTGACCGCAAGCGCAGATTCATGAACACAGTTGCCCTTTAGGGACCACTGCTCACCTTTTGGAACTACTACAAAGAAAGCAGCCAACAAAGGGAAAACAAGAGGGCTTGGGCCAAACAAGATTCAAAATCGATTTTTCCCCATGTTGGTTGAACATCCGAGGGGGCCAACCCCAGTTCCCCACTTACATCTCACTTCCGATCGAGCGGATGGGCCTAAAAAAAGTCTAAACTTTCTGTTTGCCACTACAATGGTCTAGCGCCCAGCGCCTCAGCTTGCCATTAGTTCTAGGCGGTAACCTGGGCAAGCCAGCGCTTGAGCAGAGGGTCAAACCTGGTCGCCTACCAACAAGTGAGCACAATCAAACCCAGGTACTCTAGACGGGAGCAAACTCTTCCTAAAATCGCTCTGAAGTGACTCTACAGATTAAAGAATGTTATCATTCATCAAAATAAATCTAGATGACTTGGGGTTTTGGGGTTTTGAGTTCAAGACTACGTACAATGTAGATTTCAACGATGACCTCAGATTCCAACTCTTCAAGAAAGGTTAATGCATTCGACAGTTCTACAGGCGGGGGGAAGCTTTTGTTGGGACCTACTGGCTCGCACCTCTGGCTGGGACTGCCCCTAACCTTCCAGCGGTTTTGAGCAAATGGCTCCAAAGCCATCTGATTCCGAAGCCCTTCCACAACCCCCCCTTTTACTTGGCCTGGTAGGATTGGTAATGAAGTCATGAACTCTCTACCAGGATGTTTCTTTCTCCAGCTTAGTAAGTGGTTAGCTAACCCCCCAACAAGGCTAACCCCACATTCACGGGGGACTCAATAGTGGGTTGCAACCGCACTGTTACCAACAACCAACCTGGCGACGAAAGCCCAAGTACTAGAAGTTTGGACCATGAGAACCCAGGATTGGCCCATAGGTCACTTTCCCTTGGTAGGGGTGAGATGTTGACGTGTGGTCCAAATTTCTTCCAAAAGGCCTTGCCTCACATTTGAGTTTATGGACTTTAGTCAAAATGCTTGGTTGGCTGGTTGCCATTTTAGTGGCAAATAAAGAGAGCAGTTCCTCCGACTTCATGGTTCTATAGGCTACACCCTTCCCCAGCCTGGCGGCCCTGGCGGCCCTAGCGGCCCTGGCGGCCCTGGCGGCAATGGCCCTGGCGGCCCTGGCAGCAATGGCCCTGGCGGCAATGGCCCTGGCGCCCCTGGCGGCAATGGCCCTGGCGGCAGTGGCCCTGGCGGCCTCGTTGGCACAAAGAAACCCCTGCAGCCTCCATGCTGGCCCGGTACGCTTGAACTTTGTGCACCTGTTGGGTTGGCAAATGGGGTGATCGTACCCTTGCAACCATGGATATCACCTAGTTACCCGACGTTGAACACCCAAGTTGTTTCCCAAAAGTTGAAGGTTAAAGATCCCGGAATCCCAGCCAATAGCATTCAAGCTCGGTTGCCCAGAAAAGGGGCCCCGAATAAACGGAAAAATAGGGACACACCAACTTTGGAGGCCCCTACAAACGAAACCTGGCGACCACCGTTTTGGGACCACTCAAAATGGGAACCCCGCCAAAACTGGGGCCACGACTAAGAATCAAGTGGGAACCCCCCAGAAAGAGCAAAGGAAAAGGTGCAAAACTTAAGTATGTCCTCCAGTAGAGAGGTTAGGATAAGGGAGCCCTCCACCAAAAAAGGGGTAAAAGGGCACTACTGGGGGACCTAGTTGAGTCGCTCTGGGCTTTCGTGAGATTCAAGTGGCGGTGGCAGCGCCCACGGTGGCCCGGGGGGCATTGGCGGCATCATGGCTATCTGCCATGTGCGCGGATGAGCCAGACGCGAAAATGAGTGCGTGTGGTGTTTTTTGTCTTGCTGGTTCTCGGGAATCAACACAAGGTTTGGGAGTGAGCCGGGGTATCCTTGAAGGAAACCACCAAAGGATTGCTGATCATCAGGGGTCATTTCCTCATTCCCTGCTGAGCATCAGCAAGTGTTTGTTTCTTTTGGTTTGGGGGTGGGGACTTGAGTTGCCAACCCTTGCCAAGATTGCCCAGCGGCTTGTGTTGAGGCTTCCCTTTGTTTTGGGCGGCTTGAAGGGAAAGACCCAAAGGTCCAGGGGAGCTTCTCCATTTCCCATTATATATTTTTGCAAGAAGGATGGTTGCAACGATTGGGGGAAAAGGACCACCGGTATTTACACGCGCACATGGAGCATAGCTCAACTTCTGCAAGCCGGCGCGTTCTTTGGCTCAAAGCTTTTGAGCCTACGGCGAGACGGCGAAACGGCAGATGAGAGGGGGGGAATGGGTGCTCAATCAACTTGGGTATTCAAGCTACTTAGTAAGTAGGCTATGACCATAGTCATAAGGAGACTCGCCCCACTTGCACCAGCTACAACCATGGCTGTAGTCTACTTGCTAAGGTGGCTCAACATGCAAGAACTTGTTTTGCTAGTTCCCTTTGGTTTCCCTTCAGCCAATGCCAAGAAAGGGCACCCTCACGAACACAAGAACACATACATGGCTGTATCTTTTCAGTGTGCCTTGGGTTGTTTCAAAGGGAGTCCAACCGCAAGCCATCCGAGTTTTCAAGCCCACTGGCAACCTACTTGTGTTTTGGGCGTTGCTTCTTTTGGCCGGCTGATGCTTCAAGAGATATCAGGCCGAATGAGAATGCTTTCCCAATCCGAAAGAGTTCCCGATGAAAAGCACCTTCGCGACCTTGGTAAGGTCACAAACTCACTTGTAACGATCATGGATATGGAGACCTTGCGGTAGAAATACTTTACCAAAAGAAGTATGTACAGTGATATGTGATAATTACTGTGGATGGGCGAAAACCATTTCGCAGCACCTAAGACACCCTGATTTCAATTGCCCTAGTTTCTGATGATTCCCCTGCACAAATCAACAAACGTTATGGTTTCAACCATGGTAGCTGAAAGTTAAACTTTAGTGAAATATGTGATCAATGCCAGCACATAAATCTCACTTCCTGAGTCGATGTGCCAACACAAAGTTGGAACTGTTGATTTGCCACACACATGGTCCATCCCCCAAAAAGTGACTAAAGTCCGAAACGGAACTCAGGGAGTAGATAGTACAAAACGCTGAACAGGCTCGGCATGGCTGGAGCGCCACGGTAACCCAATCAGGCGCTCCCCAAGTAACCCCCCACCCAACAAAAAACACTGACAAAAAACAATATAAACACAACAAGGAAAACAAAGAACACACAACAAACAAGACTCAAACAAACAAAACAAACAAACACCCCGCCCCCCTCCCCAACAAAAGCAAACAACACAACTATTTCCCAACTCCCCCCCCCACAACCCCCCCCCAACCATCCTCCCCCCTCCCTCACTGCCCAAACCATCCCCCCTGGTCGGCTCCTGCAGGCATTGGAGCGCCATGTTCGAGGAGAAGTCCACTGTCCTGTCGCGAGGTTTTTCAAAAGGTTTCGATCGAAGCGGCCTAGTGCTTCCAGTTACCACGGAGTCCTCAAAATGAGTGGTCCAAGGGGGGAAGATTTCCTAAGGATTCATGATATTTTTTGAGGAACTCTAAGGAGCGAGGGCTCTCAACTTCCCCCCTTTTCCCCAACCCCTGTTAGGGCCACCATAATATTGGCTAGCCAGCTTACCTCCAGGTGTACCATGGCTAGCTTCTCTTGGTTGCCTTTTCTTCTGGTAGCTGAAAGCACTGGGGTCTCCAAACCAAAACTGTCTCATACCCTCGGCTTGCGGTTCTGCAGGGACGCAGTTGGGCGCTGGTAGGTTTTTCATTGGAACTACTCTGAGCTGTCCGTTTTCCGATCCCCCGCTAAAAGTGAATAACTTTTAGTTTTAGTGGGCTGAGTGGAAAACACCACCTAAATGCTAAAAAGATCTAAAACGCTACAGAACCGGATGGCTGGGAGCCACCAAGTACCACAAATTAACAGCAGGAATCCCTAAAGGATCGGTCCACTTCCCGGAAGATTCTGATCCTAACGGGGTGGGTCTCGGGGTTCCAGGTGGAAATGGGGGAGTGGTTCATATCTTCTGCAAGGGTTTACTTTTCTCTTGCGGTTCGTGGGGTTTCCAAACCAAAACTTTTCGTCATAGTTGAGAGCATGTTAGGTTTCCCTTTCCCTTTGCAACCCCATCAAGGGTACGAACTCCAAACAACACACCAGTTTTCGAACTGGGGGGGTTCCTTGCGAAAGAGGGTTCCCTATAGTTCCCCTCAAAACCTCGCATCTAGGGAAAACCACCTTGGCCAAACAGGTGATGCTCAATACCAGGCTGCGCTTTGAGGCAGGCGAGAAGCCACTCGGAACTTCCACAAGGGCCAACCGAAAACTCACTCAGAGCCTTCCCCAGAGCCCGGCGACTCCGTTCAACGAGCGCATGGGCCAATCAAACGTCCGGGAACTCCTATACTTTCTGCTAAAATGGTCCGCCCCCCAAAAAGTGGCCAATTCCAGGCACTCAGGGAGCGCGGTGGAAAAGCGAACGCAAAATAAATGGACGGTTCTTGACTTCGTGCCACTGTGCCCGACTTAGCAAGGTTGTAGCATCGCCATCCATTTTTCGACCAAAACTACCAAAAAGGACACGGAAATCTGCTGACGGTTCCCCTTCCGAAAGCCCAACGGAACCCAACGTGGGAGGCTCTGCGATCAGTTGCCACAAAGTTCGCGTGGCTTTTTCCGTCTCAAAACACCCAAAGCGTCTTATTTGAAAGGCCCTCGTGATTGAGACAAACCAATTTTTGATATGTCTCAAAATGGTGTTCTTCTTGAATTTCCCCTTGGCACGGGTACCAAGTCTCAATAACACCCCCCACAAATGATGGTTTCCTCTTTGTTTCCCCTTTGAACCGCCCTGAACAAAGGGCACTGGGAGATTCGACCAACTTACTGAGTGGTTATAGCATTCTAGCCCTGGTTATAAGGGACGATCACCCCAGCTACCTCACATATAATCATGCTTGGAACCTGCTTGCCTGACGCTGGTTGACCTCCATTTGCTCAAGTCCAGTGGAACAAAAATATGTCCAGTAATTAGCGATAGATTCCCTTTGAAATCGGCAGGGGAAAATAGCAATATGCCTAGCTGCCTAACCAAATAGAAGTTGAGCATCCAAGCGTCCTGAAAAAAGACATGACGCCCGCTTTGGCCACGTTTGAAATCCCGCGAAACCCCGCGAGGTCCTCTGGCGCAGGGGCCGGTCGATGAGCTCAGCCTCCACCCGCAGCAAGTGGTTCTGGACCTCCTCAAGCCGCATAAAGAGAACTTTCATGTGCTGAAGTCCCCTATGTTGTATGCTGTTGTTGCTGTTGTGTGATTGAAATAAATAAATAAATAAATAAATAAATAAATAAAGAAAAGTCAATAAATAAATAAGTAAATGAATAAACACATGAATGAATAAGTAAATAAACAATATAATAATATAAACAATAAACAAATACAGACATGTTCATATATAACTAATTATGTACGTGTATATATATGTTCCAGGCCGTGGACCCCCCCCCCCTCCCCCCCCCCAACCCCCCCCTTCCCTGTGGGGGTGGGGTGGGTGGTGGGGTGGTGGTGGTGTGGGGTGGTGGGGTGGTGGGTGGTGGTGGGGGGGTGGTGGGGGGTGGTGGGGTGGTGGGGTGGTGGGGTGGTGGGGTGGTGGGGTGGTTGGGTGGTTGGGTGGTTGGGTGGTTGGGGTGTGGTTCGGAGTTGGTTTAGGCTTGGTGGGTTGGTTTAGGGTTGGTTCAGGGTTGGTTCAGGGTTGGTTTGCGGTGGGTTTCGGGTGGGTTTGGGGTTTGGGTTGATTTAGGCTTAGGGTTGGGGTTAAGGAGGGGTTGCAGGGTGGTTTGGTTTAGGGTAGGATGTTGCGAGAGGTGCGGGGGTGTTGGTTCACGGGGTGAAAGGGGGAGTCTGGGACCGAAGCTGACAGCATCCCCAGCATTGCCAGCATCATCCCCAAGATGCGGATGATGCGGGGGAGTGGGGGGACCATACCATTGGGGGGGGGGGGGGTACGTGGCCCAGGGACTGGTACATAAATATATATATATATATATATTCAAGCACACGTCCTACGTAGTGATAGATTCCCTGAACAAAACAACAGGGGAAAGTAAAACATATGTGTAAGCAAAGGGAAGCGAATGGCTTACCAGGCTTAGCGAAAAAACACTATACACCAGGGGCAAAAAAAACAGTTTCAACAATCCTGTAAGGGAAAATTATGTTCTTTAAACAGTGACTGGCTGATGCAGATATGGAGGCAGCTGAAACACTGGGTCGTGAATGTAAGGAGCTAAAAAAAATCGAATGCAACAAACAACAAAAGCAGTCATGACCCAACAAATTCAGTCATGACGATGGGGAAACAACATTATAGTGATTCTTCAGCCCCTTTCACTACAACACGGCTGAAAAAAGACACAACCCCAATTACCTCAGTTGCTAATAAGCAAGCTGGACATCCTGCAGTTGAAAAACCATTTGTTTTTGGCTTGTTGCTTCCTGTAGAATTTCCAGCTGGTTTCTACAACAGTCGAAACGTGTCGAAACCATAGAGAAATTCTGCACTTGAAACCCTGGTTGTTGGCGTGCTGGAGAAATGTCCTGCAGCCCAAGTGGGTTGCACAAAGAAATTACCCAGTTTTGGCCTGACAATCACCTCCCTCTCCTGCAGCGTGCGGAGAAGAAAGAAGGAGAGAGAGTGCTGAAAAGCACGCGCGCACCGCGAAAATTCCGTGGAGTCAGATTTCCCCCAACGTTTCTTTAGTGCGATGCTCGGGACATACCAAGTCAGACTGATTCCAAGCAGAGCCGTACGTTCCGGGCCAGCGCCTCGGTCAAAGACTTGGGGAGGAGGAATCCCCATTTGCGCTCCGCGTGACCGGCCTGCTTTTTAGGTGCTAAAAAAAAACGCCCTACTCCGAATACCGGGCCTGTTCTTGTTTTTGTGTTTTTTGTACGGAGAACCTGAAGAAATCTTAGGGTAAATACCAATCCAACTTTAGCAAAGGGTCCAAAGGGTCGACATACCCTCTGACAAAGAAGCGGGGGCTTCCGAAGCCAAGTCGTCCTGCCCCCGTCCGATCGTCATCGTCAGCTTCCATTGGAGGTAGCGTGCATACGCATGAGATGATACTTCTCGGTTAAGGATCCGAAAATCGAAGGTGATCACCTTTTGGGACCTCTAAAAGCGTTCCGGACACAGCGAAAACCAACACTCACTTGCCCAAAGGACCCGTCAATAAAAGGTGATCACCTTTTGGGACCCCTACTAAACATAGACCAAACAGCGAAAACCAACAGGTCAAAAGCTCGATTCGAGTTGAAGAACTGAGACTTGTGGTATCATGGCTGGGGGGCTGGGGGGTTGAAGCCGTTCCTCAAGCGTCGGAAGATATCATCTCTACTCTTGGTATGGGCCTGCTAAAAACTCTTGGTTTTTTGCAGAGCACCAGTAAAAATGAACAGAACCAAAAAACTAAAAAACACTAAAAAAACATGGCAAGAACAGTGAAGTCACCCTAGGCCAATCCAACAGTTCGAGGTCGCTCCCTCTGCGAGGTGTTTCTTTACGTGTATGACGCAAAAGGGCGTACAAACAGAATCTTAGGCCCTTGGGTGTCCCTTGCTTTGACCTGAATGGGCTCAGCAGAGAATGAAGGAATAACCCCTGCCATTGACCTGGATTGATCTGAAGGAACGTACTAATCAGCGGTGGCTCCCCTTTTAGTTGGTATTCCAGATTCAAACATTGTAATCCATCCCCGGTAGTTTCATACGCGAGCGGGATCCACGATTCACGCCCCAAAACCTAGAACTTCTCTACTGAGAACCAACATCTTTGGTGTCCTAGTCGCCGTGACTCGAATTAGGATAGCCTTTGGCATCTAGTTCCTTTTGAAGGGAAGAAACACAGGTGGGCCACAATTGGAGGCCAAAACTCGGGACCCCAAAAGTGAACAACAAGAGCTGTTTTCCTCGGCGCGAGTCCTCCAATTGCTTAAGTCCCCTGGAACAAAAATACAAAACTGTCCGATGATAGATTCCCTTGAAACCAGGGAACGTGACACATATTATCAAGCAAACCCAGTGCTTCCATTTACCACTAGCAGGTAACGAAGGGGTTCTCCATGCTGAAAAAGCTAGAGGTAGCCATTGCAAAGGATTACCTACTATACATAGATGTTCTGGGACTTAGCCAAATGGCTAATAATCCTGGCTATAGGGGACGTACAACCATGGTAAAAAGGTTACAACTAGGGCAAAGCTAACCACTTTAACGATTCGTCCCAGACCATCTAAGTAGTGATGAAACGCCTGGAAGCACTGAAAATTGGGATGTTCAACCGACTCGATGAGTAGGTTATAGCCATGGTTCTAAGTGGTTGGCAACTGAACTTAGTCTCCTTATCACCATAAGCGTTTTTCCAGCTCTGTGGCTGATCTAAGAGTCATCATACATCCACCTGCAATCTTCCGGTATACAAAGCAAGGCGGTACAGCTTATGTGCTTCCAGCACCCACAAAAATGCCACGCTCCTTAACCCCAAACCCTAAACCCTTAGCCTTAAACCCCAAACCCAAACCCCAAACCCAAACCCCAAACCCAAACCCCAAACCCAAACCCCAAACCAAAGCCTAACCTGCTTGCCTGATGTAGAACACAAAATAATCTGGGCTGCCCTCAGATCCCCTTCTAAAAGTTTAACTTTTAGTGGGTCAAATGGAACCCCCCACGCAACCCTAAAAGGCTAAAAAGCTAAGGAACCGGATGGCTGGGAGCCACCAAGTGAACTTAGTCTCTTTACAACCAACCTACTTACCTGATGTAGCTTGAACGCCAAAAGAATGGCTGGAGACTTTAACGAAGAACCCGAAGTCTCTCCTGCTCCAGCTGCTCCCAGGCCGCCACAATGTCCTGCGTGTTGCTCCTGCGGGCTGTGGGCTGTGGGGAATGGAATCCGCTTCTGCCAGGTCCTCCAGATCTGAGAGGCTAGAATAAGCTGAAACCCGATGTTTTTTTCTGTAGTCTATTTTAGTAGGGGATAGTAGGGGACCCCTCCCAACCAACAAAAGGGGAGAGAAGGGCACTACTGGGGGACCTAGTCCCTGATACAGAAAGGGCTTCCCAAAGACTATTTTGTTCATATAAAGGGGGATTCCAACTTGTAGCACAGAAGTGGGGAGAAAGCCTTTGATCCCACAACCCTGCTCCTGCGGGAAACGTGCGGTTGGGTGTTTTCTGCCCCTCACAAGGGTAGGATGTTGCTTCTCCTTGTCTCCTGCTTGGGTGTTTGTTGCCAAAGTTAGGTAGTTAGCCACTTGGATGTGAGGCTTCGGCGTTCGTTTCCTTTTTCTGGTGGTCAGCCACTTGGCCATGGGTCAAAACCGTTTTGGGTGCCAATTCACCACCCATTTTAGAACCTATTTTAGTGGTTTGTTTGAATCGGATGTTCACTGGGGGTACGATTTGGATCTTGACCCATGGCCACTTGGGTGGTTGCTCCCCCTAACAAGGTTAAGCCCACGTGTAAAGGGAAAGTTGACAAGTGGGTTGTAGCCGAACGCTTGCCGATACAACTTAACCTGACGAATCGATCACCGGTTCCTTTGAAACCCCGAACACATGGAGCTTTGCTCAACCGGACTCAAAAGGGTTCCATGTGTTGACCATGGACTTAAACCAGGGTTTCTCTGGGGAAATCAACAACTTACTAAGTTGGCCGAAATCCCAAGTAGGGAATCAACCTCGCTCTTTTTGGATAGTGACCCCGGGGCTCCTCAAGAACACCACCAGCAAGAAAGATTCACTTCGGGGACACTCCCTGATTTCCTGAGCACCGGCAAGATCAGTACACATGGGTGTCATTTTTTGGGTATCCCATTCTTTCCGCGGTTTTAGAGACACCGACAAATGTTGGAGGATCCTGTAAAAGTAGACACACCAAAAATGACAATCTGAAAACATCCGAAATCCTGAAATGCCTCATGGGTCTCCCGCAAGCCGATTCCCCTCAGTCGGTAAGAACCCGAGTATATACTTAGATCAGACTCATTTGGGGGGCAAAAGGATAGCCTTTGTAAAAAACGTGAAGCAAGGTCACCACAAAGGTCTGGGTGCAAAAGAACATGCACCCAAAGGGTCCAAGTATACGTTTCTAGGGTGCAACCAAGGGGCCTGTACAATCTCACAATGTACCAACCCTTAGGGCCAGTTTTTTCACAGGATTCCAGCCTTGAACAATCTTTTTGCATGGTGAATCTCGCCCCCAAACATGGAATTAAGCAACGAAACACACATAGTGCCCTTGCTGGGGTCAGAGAAAGAAAAGAAAAACTGGGCGGGTGCCCTTTTTGGGGGTGGCCTTCAAGGAAACCGACCTCAACAAATCCGCCCTTGCGTTCCCCTTCAAGACCCACCTGTCACTCGGGTGAATCTGTGGCTCCTGCTCACCTGTGAAGTGGGGGTCATACCATGGAGGCCTGCGCTGCGGGCGCAGTGGATTTCCATGGGAAAAATCGAATCGGCTCCGATTCCTTTGTTGGGTGAGTTGAAAGAAATCGGAACCCATACCAAAAGAAAGTTGGAGAAAGACGTGGCACCACGGCAACAAAGCATTTGGTGGGCACGAGGTTTTGCTGATTTTGCGTGAGGCCAGCTGGAAAGATCCAAACAAAAATGGGTGCTTCTGTTTGTTTGCAGGCAGTGTACCTTTTGTTTGGTGGGGTGAAACGAACACCAAAGGGAACACCAACGTTTTGGGGTTCCAAACAAAGAGAACACACCCAAAAAATGGTCCGTCCACGTTGGGCTTTCACGGGAGATTTAGAGGTATGGGCGATTTTGCACTCGAAACAACCAACCGATCGTGGCGATTATCTTTACCAACTACCCTAGCCGTGACTAGCGCAGAATGATTGTGTTTGTAGCTTCTTCGGTTTGATATAGTTGTGGGTGGATAAATTCTAGAAGTTCGGTGGGTGGATTTCAACCACTAAACCACAATAAGAAAAAATGCAAAAGTTTCCCAACGCCAACCATGATGTGGCCGAAGAATACTAACTCGCCCATCAAAATGATTGCCGATTCCATGGCCTCATGGGTCGCTTTCTTGGTCCCAGGTCCCAGGTCCTGTTTGGCGACTCGGGAGTTCAACTGGAAAGGCACGAAAGCGCCTCCCTGCAACTTGGTCTCTAACTGGAGTCTCCATGACCCTTAAAAAAGGAAATCCTTACCCAAAATCATGGTTGGTCATGGACCCATTTTTATTTCGGGTCATTGAGAGTCTAGGTACAAAGTGTCCATAACCCAAAAGAAGTCTATGGGAGCTTGTCTGCTGGGTTCCCTAGGACCTACGTCATTGGACAAACTCCATTTCGCACCACCGTGACCAACCATTTTTAGCGGATCACGAAGACTCCATTAAAAAATTGTTAATTTTTAGTGGATGGTTAATGTTGACCTAGGATTCATCAACCACCACTCGAGCCAACAGGTTCATTGACCCGGGGTCAACCAGTCAACGAACAACATACCCAGTGCTTCCAGGCAAGCCACTATAGTTGGTAACCAGGGGAAGCCACAATGTAAAACCTGAAGGTAAGGAAGCCTGGCTATCTTACAAAAGGTGGCTTGCCTGGAAACAATGAGATGTGTCTTCTGACTCAACTCCACACCTTGAGTTAATAGGTTCTCTTTAACGCCAACAGCGGAAATAAACAAAAGTAAAATGAAAGCAATGGATCTCCCCTCCCCATCCGCCTGCAGATCTCTCGGCCATGGCTTGAGCTTTCTGTGCCATGTGCTTCAGCCTGGCCACCTCGAAACCCCGCGAGCTTTCGCGCGCGCGAGCCGCGAGGCGCTGGCCCGGAGTGGCCATTGGGGTCAAGGGCACTTCCCCAGATCAAAAGTTGATCAAACAATACTGGGCCAATATAAGGTCACATCCTCAATTTTACCTCTAAACGGTGGTTAAAGGGAGACCCTCAACAGTAATGCCATTTGGATGGCTCGGCTTTGAATGGAATTGTTCTTAAGGGGAAAGGAACACCCATGTTTTAGGGCCCGATGTCTACTTTGAGACACACCCATTTCAGGGGGTAAAGCTGGATTGAAATCAAAATCAGCTGACAGGAAGTTTCCCTTGAAACGATCGCCACCTTTCAATGTTCCAAGAAGAGCAATGGAGGAAAACCAAAAAAAGTAGGTGGTTCTACTATGGGAATACTCCAATACAAGTTTCCATGGAACTGAAGAAATGGGTAAGGGAACAATCTCAAATGGTCGTCTTCTGGGTTCCATGTTACTCTGGGCAATATATGGGAGTGTCTTGGGGGACCCCCCATAAATCATTGGGCCTCCTTGCGGGACTACGGACAAACTCAAAATAGCTCGCCGGTTCCCAGAGAATCCTGGAGATTCTGCGCAGATTCTGGAATGACCCTGGAATGATTCTGGAGATTCTGCTCAGATTCAGAATCCTGATGAGTGTTGGGAACGATCCTGGAGATTCTGCTCAGATTTGTGGAAAATTCATTCTCTCCTTCCCAGCATTCGGGTTTCAACAACTGCTTTTAAGACAGTACTGCGCCGCCAACAAGACAGCAAGCAACATTCGTTCAAGGCCTACCCAACCCCTCAATAGACTTTTTCACTTGTGTTTCAGCCTCCGCTAAATTGGTGGTATGTATTGGTGGTTAGGGGATTTGAACCCCAGCTTTGTAGAGAGTAGATGGAAACCACCCCTTAACCACAAAACCACCAATCCAAACCACCAATTAAGGTTTACCCGAGTGTTTGTCCAGCTCAGAGGCAAAAAATACGCGGAACAGGCGTGCGGGGCGCTAATTCTTAAGCGTGCTTCGAAGCCGGAAATGTGGCTAAGCGGGTTCCGGGGCACGTGCCATCCAATCTTCTGCAAACTTAGCCATCTGATCGACCCTTTTAAAAGAGCGGCAACAGCTGCGGGCAAAGAAACTGAGAAATCTCGAACTCGGTTTTTGGGTTCCCGAACATTTTGCAAAAATTGTTTAGAAAATTGGTGTGGCCAGAATCCCCCGTACAACTGGTATATACTACCAAAGCCTTGCATTGCGACTCCCAATTTCTTTAGGCCCATCCAATGAGTCCCACAGGGCTTCTTTGGGTAGGGCTTGAACATCGCGATGATAAGTCGATGGGATTTGTGGTTCCTTCCCCTTCATTTGCGTGGCTCGACCTCCCGACCATCTGCTGCAGCTCTGCCAACGAATTCCTGTTGGCCCGCTGGCATTCGGGTGCTAAGCCCATCTAGGTTGTCCTTCGGGTCAAAGCGCCAAACTAACAAACCAACAAGCGCAAGCACCTCAAGCCGCAGACGTGCCTATGTTCCCTAGGAGCTACGTGCGTCTTGAGGTGCTTCACGTATTCATAGGACTCAACCAAGCATCCGATCTTTCTCATATCCCCCCCTTACCTCACGAGGATGTACTTCAATATCCCTTCCTTTACCCCTCAAGTATACCTGGACCCTCCGACTACCCCGAAAAATTGGATATTAACCCAAATCTATAGATGAGTTCTCCTTTTTCTTCAGGCAACTTTGAGACATGCACACTCCTTCCTTTCCGCCGTGCAAAAAAAAAACGACGCGCCTCTTTGAAAGCGCGCCGCGTCGCGAAACGCGTCAAATTTTTGGCGTTCGGCGCAGAAATTTCGCCTCCGCGCGTTGGCAGCGGTGCTGGTAGTGCTCCGTGAAGGAGGTGGTGATCACGGCCACCGAGATGGCGGTGATGAGGATGCCCCCGAGCATCGAGGCCTCAGAAGTCGACGGGGCGGCCCGTTTTCGAATTGATCCCCCGCGAAAAGTGAAGAACTGTTAGCTTGGTTTCTGTTGACCCCTCTGGCCAAACACATAACTGTTTGTGGGTTTAGTGGAAAATCTCAAGATCCAACCCAAGAGCAGTCAAGTTAGTGTGAAATGGACACTACCACTAAACACTAATAGGCTCTAAAAAGCTAAGGAACCGGATGGCTCGGAGCCACCAAGTCGAGAGTCGCAAGTCGGTTCACTTTGGTTCATCTTGGGTGTTCAAGCTACTTAGTTGTAACCATGGTTGTAAGGGGTTGGTATCTGGGAAGGTTTCCCCGTAGAGACAAACAAATGAGGTGATCCCCTAGTTACTCAGTAGCTTGTGACACCCAACTAGGAGTCCCGGGTCAGGTTCTTTCTGAATTCCCGGGGTCCAAATGGTGGAAGATTAAAAAAACAAAAACAGTGGACAACTCTTGGGGGTTCTAACCACCCACTTTTACGAAACAATGAGGTGATCCCACTGCTACTAAGTAGCTTATGAACAGCCTTTTGAAAGAGCCCATGAATTAATCCACAAGAGCCGCGTCACAGTTGCGCCCGCTCAAAGGGCTAGGCCCAAGCCCCAAAACGTCCGCTGGGAGCTTTGGGCCTTGATTGAACCTTGGGCCCAAGCACAGGTTGCCATTCTGCAAGAACCAGGAACTCAAATCCAAAACCAAATTTCCCAAAGTCCAAAAATCAAAATTTCCATATCCAGAACCAGGAACTCAAAGCCAAAATCAAATTTCCAAGAATCCAAAACCAAAAATCCGAAAATCCAAAAATCCAAATTTCCATCTCCAGAACCAGAAATCCACATTTCCAAGGCCATCCAAACGAATAGTGGGTTGCCGAAGACTCTTGCACAGTTTTGTTGCCCCAACCGTAAGCTCTGGGGCTGATAGGCCAATCTAAAAGCTCCGGGCTAAAGCGGTCGCTCGGAGTGAGGGTTTTGTGGAGGTTCCGGGCAGCGCCACCTGGAGTCTCCTGCTGACCCGAAATAAAAATGGGTCAATGACAACAAAAGACCAACCCCTTTTTAAGGGTCATGGTGGCTCCAGGTAGGCCTTTTTGCTTCTTTTCTGGAAGGGGGGTCTGACATGCTGACGACATTCATTTCGCGCCAGTGGATTCGAAACTCTGGCACACACGACGTGCGAATCGGGCTTTAAGTCAATGCGCCCCAGGTTTGGGCTTTTTTTTGGGGGTGTGTCGACCAAAAAAACTAAAGGGGTCGGTATTTATCCTGGATTTCCCCTTTCCCAGAAAGCAAGTTAAAACATGGCCGGGTAATTGGAGCTTTCGGGGGAAGGCACCCACGAAGCTGCGCCATCAAAAGAAGGCAACCAACAGACGTGAACGAAGGGTTGGAACCAAGCGGGTTGTCTTGTTTTGTTCTGACCCCCAAGCAGACAAAAGTGAACCAAGAAGAGAGAACCAAAAGGTCAAACGGTCGAATCTTGCACAGCGGAGTTGGTGGACAACATTTAGAGGACTGATGTGCACCAACCATTTTGAGGTGGTTCTAACTCTTAAACTTCATGGGGGATTGGTCCCCTTATAACCATTGTTTTGACCTACTTCCTAAGTAGCTTGAACACCCAAGCACTCACACCACATGAAGGCGCTGCGAAACCCTTGACTTACCCCATTGGGATGGTTGGCGGCTGCATCCACAACAGCATTGGCTGGTGAGCATCTTCAACAGCATTGGTAAGAACCTGGTCTTCTCTCGGATGTTCAGCCAACTTAGTGGACGATCACCCCAATCGCCCAAGTTACAACCATGGCTATATCCTGCTTGAGTTGGTTGGACATCCAAGTCGCAGCTTCCTGAAACGCCGCTCAGCTGAGCGCAAAGCCCGTTCCTTTTTCCCTCGTTGCTCTGGGGCGCCCGGGCCCCCCCGACCAGCTTCCCGATCGCAGTTTGAGGAACCTGGCACCAGGATTTATGTAGAAAAACGCCAGCGCCACTCCCTTGGTTGACGTTGGAAGGGGAGCAAAAAAAAATAATCAACAAACATGTATAATGTAAAAATGTTGCATGGGGATTTAGCAATAGGGGGATTTCAACCACTAAACCACAATAATAATGCGTGGTTTGGATCCCAAGAAAGACATTCCACTCAGACTAAGCATCAGCAGGGACCTCGAACCGGACCGTTGCAATGCTTGGACATAGTGACATAGGCCCATTTAATCCCATTTTGAGGTAAGATGCTGAAGATGCGTGGTCACAAGTTCTCGGGGATCCCCGTGCAGCCACAATGGCTGGCCAGGCATAGGTGACCTTTGGGAAAAATCTCGATGACCCTGGTACATCGCAAACAACATTCTAGTCTCAGTGCAATCTAGTTCTAACCAGACTAACTTAACAAGCATGCCTACTCACTTCCTGAGTGGGCTGGCCAGAAAAAAAAGACTTCTTATTCGGCAAAAAGTGAAACCTCCAAGTGAGCCGTAGCCAGGGTCGTATAGCTCTCATTGGCTTCCCTTGGATCCATGGTTGCGGATCGGAGATCGAGTCAGGACCTGACTTCGTGATCTCCCAACCCGGTGCCTCCCAAGCCACCATGGTAGGTACCCAGACGTTGCCAAGGATATGACCATGGCTATAAGTGGTTGGGAACTGGGGTGATCGTCTCCTAGGCATCATGTAAGGTCCTTTCTCAGGTCGTTTGGAAGTACAAGAGGCTCTAGAGAAGAAACAACGGAACCTGTCCAAGAACAGAGGCAAACAACTAATCAAGCAAACACAGAAACAACCACACGCAAAACAGACAGAATAGCAACAAGAAACCAATGGCAAAGAGAACAGCAACTAAAGGGACACTTGCTCAAAGCACCCTTTGGCACCACTAAAACTGTGGGGAGGGGGAGCCCAAGCAATGCAGCCAATGGCCTTAAGGGCTTAGCTCATTTGGGTTCCCTTCCTCCCCTCCCCCCCAAACCCCATGAAAGCCTCAGTTCAGTGCCCGAGAAAAAGAAAAAGGGAGCCCTGTTTTGGGGCTTGGACCAAATTTTTCTTGGGGCAGCCACCCAAAAACAAAGTTGGACCAAAAAACTCGGTGGCGAAATCTGCTCCCCTGCTAAAAGTTGAAAACTCGGAAAATCCACATGAGTTGGCAAAAAGTCATTCAGTCCTAACATGCGTTCGCAAAATGCAAAGGAAAAGTGGTGCCACCGAAGAACTGAGAAGCGGGCACCAAAAGAGGAGATTCAGAGCACTCGCCGGCTTCGAGGCTGGAGGCTCCGGCCATATCTCCGTAGCCCACCGTGGAGATGGTGGCCATGGACCACCACAACGCAGCCTGAAACCAAAGCGACCCCCCTGACTCCCCCAAAAAAATATCCCAGAAGCACAGTTTAAGGTGGTTCGACCATACACACACCAAAAATAAAAAATAGCACCTCCCCTGGCCCCTGCCTTCCCGAAAATTCCAATTCATGAGCACATTTTGAGGGTTTTTCCTGATACACCAAAAAACAGAGCGACATGGCTCAAGGAGCCGAGACTCCGCGACTTCCCAGAAGCTGCATGAGCATGCACTTGACTGGGTTCAAAGGGACGCTTTGCACATCATTTAGCTGGGGATCTGCTTCCACCAACCACTTCGAGGTGGTTCCCAATTAAAACAATACAATGGCCACATGGCTTGCCACTTGAAGGGGGCATCTGAAAAGAAAGAATCCATTGACTCCCCGAAACTTTGCCTTAAAATTTGGGGAACCACTTTCCTTTTGGCTTCCCCTTAAAACCAAAACGGGAGGTCCCTGAAAAAATCGCACCCGGTTGACCCTGCAGGGGGTGGGGTGGGCCCTACAAAAAAAAGTTCGATTTTTGTTGGATGCACCACTAAGATACGTACACCCTATATGCACCCTGTATATCTGATCTTTGTCTTAAAGATATAAGTAGGTTTGGATTGAAAACCAAACCTATAAGGAGAATGTTCGAGCCCATCCTTTTCTGGACAGCAGATCCACAACCTGTGGATCCAGGCCAGCTCCAAGAGGTTGGTAGAAGGAAAGCATCAAGTGGGCGGCTCGCTCGTTTTTTTTGGCTCGGGCTCGCGACGCCTTTTTGGGTGGTTGTAAGGGGACATCGAGCACCGGCCCTTTTGGATCCTGTTGGGGTTTTGAATTTAAGACGCACTGACACACACACGCATGCAACACCATAGACGTGGAACACACCATGCCGGAACCCCGCCCGACTTCACATCCAGGGCCAGGTGAATCTAAATTCCGATTCTTGGAGGGGCGCCAAAGCCCACCCGCAAAGGAAGAGACAAGCGTGTGAATATTTGGTGGTTGAGTGTCAAGGGGGCTGACACCCTCCGAAAAGGAGGAAGACAGGGCTTATGTCGGTACTTGACTTGTTTCAAGAGGTCTGTGTCCCTGCAACAAAGAGGAAACAGGCTGCAGGGTTGTGGGAAGCAACCCGGCCATCCTTGTGCCTGCTTTTTACTTTCGAAGGGGCTCCTTTCGCACAGATAGTGGGCCTAAAGGCTTGAGTCCCTTACGACATTGATCGCTGCCGGATTCAGAGTTTACCTGTTGACACCCTTGGACAGAACGCCGTTTATTTTGTGAACCTCAAACATGTGTCTGTGTTAAAATAGGGGGGACTCCTATTTTATTGGCGGACTTCCTTTTGGTTTCCCTCTAAAAAAGCTGAGAAAAGGGTACCCACAAACACAGACACACGCGCCACACCTCTAGATTCAGGGTTCCCCTGTTTGACTACCCCAAGATAGCCCTAGCCCCAAACCAGTTCCTTGTGGGAACCTGAACCACCCCTGGGCTTAACCCTACCCCCACAGCCAGAGATGGATTCTGGAGGGCCCTAGGGCCCGGCAGGGATGGACTCGAACATCGTATCCTCCACATCGCTCCTAGCCGAGCCGAGCCGAACGAGTGCCTGGTGACCCGCCGCCCCCCAACTTCTAAAATGGTGATATGTGGGTCTGCCTTTGTTTGAGGGTTTCCCTGTTTGGCGTTTGTTGAGGGAAGCCAACGGGAAAACAGTCAAAAGAGTTTGTTTGTTCTTGATTTTATTTTATTTTTTGGGGCGGAAGATAAACACCCAAGAAAGGTTTGTAAAACCCTCATGATCATCTTGTTGGGTAGCACCTGGTCAAATGGCCAATAACTTTTGGCGCCACTCTTGTTCCAAGGCTTCTGGCAATACCTCCGCTTCTTTCTCTAACAATTTTGATCACAAGCACCCACTCCCCCTCTCTGCGCTATATGCTGAAGGACCCCTGAACTGGGGAAGGTGCCGCTAGAATCATTCAGTTGCCCTTGTTGGATGGTTTCAAAGGGAAACCGAAAGGAAAAGCGCCATGATTCTGGGCGAATTATCATATTTCACCAGCCTGAAATAAGGTGGTTGGGGGGCCATTCCCCACATAAACCACTATTTGGGGTGAGGTCGTGTGAGGTCGTTATAATGCACCCAGACTATTGTTTTGTTGAGAAAAGGTGCGTCTAAAAGAAACACGCATACCCATGTGACATAGTCATAGCCCCGCCCTCCACAAAGTCGTGTAGATTCTCCGAGAGCCAACCGGGGGGCTTTTGGGCGCGCTTGCGCGGGTTTGGTATGTACCTGGCGATGTGCACAGATAAATTTACCATCGCATCAGGTACTAGTTGGAATGTCAGAATTCGGATGTGTCTTTTTTAAGCCACCCTTTTCGTTTGCTCTTAAACCCAAACGGTTCTCTTGAAAAAAGACAAACCCATTCGACTCTGCCAAGGAATTGATACCCTGAGTGTCTCAAGCAAACGGCCGACGCAAGTGTCATAAACCAATGAGGCGTGTGAAGGTCCGGAAAAAACCGAAGATCCGAGCACTTGAAGAGATCTCCCCGTGAGCGCTCTATTGAAGCTCCTCCTCACGTTTCACTCTTATCTTATCCTGAGTTCTGCTGATTGTGGCTGGTTCTCCTTTTCATAGACACTCACGGGGCTTTGGCAAAGCCCACAAACAAATCCCAGGGCAGCATTGTCAATGATACTCGAGAGCGGCAATCAGCCCATCACACTGCTTTGGCGGCAGGGGACAGATTCATTATGATGCACATGGCTGCACACATTGCACCATGTTGCCTTTCCGCATCAAGAGAGGATGCTCCGTGCCAAAGTTCCTCCAACAGCTCGTTTCAAAACAGATGTCCGGCAGGCGTATTCTTCAGAAATGTCAGAAGTTCTTCCTTGGAGCAACTCTCCTTAACAGCACACTGCTTCGAATGTGTCCAGGCCACAAAATGAAAACAAAAAGCTGACGACTTTCTGGTTGGGGCTGGAACGGCCGACGACTTTCTGGTTGCTCAAATTGGGGGCGCTGCGGGGGTGTGGGCGTGGGGAGCCAACACTACTCAAAATCCAAAGTTTCAAACATCCATAAACATAAAGATACAATGTATGGGGGGTTACTTACTATAACCACCCCCGCCCCACCCCCCCCCCCCCACCCCCAAAAAAAAGAAAGAGACAAAACACCGCCCCCCCCCCAAAAAAAAAAAAAGGGACAAAAGAGAAACACATAAAACAAACAAAACACAAAGACAAAAAACCCTACAAAGCTGGCCCCATCTTCGGGTTTCGTTGGGGTGCCCAGCTCAGCGGCGTAGACCACCGTGGCGCTGACCAAAGCCCACATGCTCACCTCAAGGCGCGACTGAAAGTTCATGCTAACCCCAGCTTATTTCTTGGCTGGAATTAGGACCCCAACAAAAACAACTCGTTTTTGCCTTAGTGGAAAACAAAAGGGAACCCCGAACAAGCAAAAAACGCCAAAAGGGGAGCTAATTCTGGTGAAGATTAATAAGAGCCTGTTCCCCCTTCCAAAATAAAGTGGTCAGATTCCCCACATTTCACCCAGGACACCCTATTAATAAGATTAATATGGGGTTGACATTTGTGAAAAACTACCACTAAAGTACTAGGTCCTCCAGTGAAGAGGTTAGGGTTTAGGGTACCAACTCCTTTTTTTCTGTAGTCTATTTTAGTAGGGAACACGGAACACAGTCCTATTTCTGGCTGCCGAGCCCTGAAACAACGGATTCCAGCTGTCAGTCGGAAGGGAGCTGTTGCGGCGCTGGTATCCCCAAAAATTGCAGCTGAACGATTCCCAAAAAGGAAGCCACAAGGGATAGTTTATATCTTGGTTGACGTTGGAAGGGGAGCAAAAATTGTTTTTTTGGCAGTTAAGTGGGGATTTCCCACTACTCATTGATGCCGTTTTGTTTTTTTGTTTCTTGCGTTTTCTTCTGGTGGTGCATTTTTTTCATTTTGTTGTGTGGAAGGGTGTTTTTATTTTGTTGGTTTGGGTTTGGGCGATGGGTGATTTTAAGAGCTGCCCCCAACCCTCCCGAACAAAAAAGGGTGAGAAAGGGTACTACTGGGGACCTAGCGCCTCTTCAGGAAGTCGGGGGGTTACCGACAGTTGTTTGTGCTTTGGGGGAGGTGGGGTGGGGTGCCGAAAGAAAATGTTCAGTACTTCGGGGGGGTACCCAAAAGGCTTTGATTTTTCTTAGTGGGTGTGTACCAAAATAAATTTGATCGCTCAACAGTGGGTACCAAAAGAGCTTTATCTGGAAACGTGGGCACCGAAAGAAACTGTGGGTTACCAAAGGGTTGTAATAGGGCACCACAGATTGACAAGATCCAGGATATTTCAGTGGCTTCTTACAAGGGCGATGGATGAAATTCGCAAGCCAGAAAAAGTAAACCCTTGGTTGACTTTGAGGAGCCTAACCCATTAAAGACGCGATATCCGCGGTCAACATTCATGGCAGTCAAGCCGAAGGAAACACCAACACCAATTCACGTGTCTCCGACTGCACCCACCCTCCCACCCTCCCACCCACCCACCCACCCACCCACCCACCCACCCTTCCACCGTCACCCACCCCAAAAAATTGGGCCCTGAGAAACCACTTTGGGATTCCTGGAGTCTCCATGACCCTTAAAAAGGGGTTGGTCATTACCCAAACTCCACCCACCCACCCACCCACCCACCCACCCACCCACCCACCCACCCACCCACCCACCCACCCACCCACCCACCCACCCACCCACCCACCCACCCACCACCCACACACACACACACACCACACACACCACACCACCCACCCTTCCACCGTCACCCACCCCAAAAAATTGGGCCCTGAGAAACCACTTTGGGATTCCTGGAGTCTCCATGACCCTTAAAAAGGGGTTGGTCATTACCCAAACTCCACCCACCCACCCACCCACCCACCCACCCACCCACCCACCCACCCACCCACCCACCCACCCACCCACCCACCCACCCACCCACCCACCCACCCACCCACCCACCCACCCACCCACCCACCCACCCACCCACCCACCCACCCACCCACCCAGGGGTCATTACCCAAACTTATGGTTGGTCATTGACCCATTTTTTTATTTCGGGTCAGATTTGGAGCCTCCGCTCGGTGGTTCGCCTTTCCCCCACTCAGTTAGCCTCGCTCGGTGGGCATCCCCGCGAAGGAGATCAGCACGAAGATGCCGGTCAGGGACTCGAAGAGGCTCTCCAAGACGATGGAGATCACCTCCGCGACCGATGGGAAAATTCCACATCTCGGCTTGTTTTCTTTGCTGAAAGGAAGCCACCATCGTTTTCTGGGGATGTTCCGCCTATTGTTGTTGATTTTCATCGTTTTTTGTTTGCTGAAAGGAAGCCACCCCAAAAACAGGGTTTCCTCCGCGACCCATGGGATGTTCCACATCTCTCGGAGCACCGGCTTGTTTTTGTTTCCTCTCTTGGCCAGGAAGCCACCCCCGTGTTTTTTTTGGGGGGGATTTTCTCCGCCTCTCGTCTTGGTTTTTGCTTGGCCCAAAGGAAGCCGCCCGTTTTTTTTTTTTGGGGGGGGGTCTTGGGATCCCATTTCCAGAGGCTCCCGGCGTATTTTTTGATGGAACCAGCTGAACGGCGAAGCCCCCGGCCGTTTTTTCCTTGAAACCCAAAAACACGCCCTCCTCGGGTAGGAGCGGGATCCCGTGGTAGATGTTCTGGGATTTCGAGTTTGGCACATACCTAGTTGCTGGGAATCAGACTTTGTGTTCCGAAAAGCCAAACTATCTTGGACCCCAGAATCACAGGGCTGGGAGAAGAGCTCATTTGGGCTCCCTCCCCCTTCCCTTCCCAGGATTTTTTGGGGGGCCTTTGACAAAAGGACGATTATGATGGCGTGCCCGGCAGCACTGGGTTACAGAATGCGAGCTTCCTTGATTGTCACAGCCAACTCCCGGCGGCAACTCCCTGTGGGCCCAGAGTGATGGACTTGGACACGCAGGAACGCACGTCCGATCGAGTGGATTTCTCAAAGAAAGTCTAAACTGTATTTCCTCCATTTGCTTTTTCGTCCCCTGGAAAAATGTGCGAACATATGTCAAACACTGATAGGTTCCCTTTAACACTAAACCAACAGGCCACGGATTTGTTTTTGTTTAACGTTTAAACGCAAATTGAAAATTGGTTTACTAGAATGTTCCAGCCCCCAAGAACACGATGGGAAGACAGGGAAAGAGAATCCCATGCCCTGCAAAGAGGAACACATTTGGTCGAATCCAATGACTGCATAGCCACTGCTTGTTTCAGCGTCTTTTCAAACCATGGCAACTGGTGGAACTTCTCTCTGTCGGCTCCCAGTGATATCCATTGTGCCTATTGTTGCCAAGTGTTGACACTCTGTCGCCCCTCATCCTAGCCAACCAAAAAGTGACCTGGGCTTGGGGAGTGAGACTATCGAATAGCTTATGTATGCCACAAAAGCAGAACGATATTCGGAAACTCCAAAATAAAACACGCCCCTTGGTAGGGGGTCATTGGATCTACAGCGGTGCCGCTGTAATGCGCCGGTCAAGAATTTGAGACTCTGGGCATCCCTCCCCGTGTATACCTGCTTGGAAAGCCTGAGAATGCAAGTGACACTTGCCAAGACCTTCTCACTGGCTGAGTGGATGGCCCAAAAAAAGTTCAAACTTTATAATTACCACTAAAATGGTCTTCCCAAAAAGTGTAAAGTGCATGAACTCAGGAAGTGAGCCTTACAGATTCTCACCTGACGGCTGGGCTGGCTGTATATAGGGAAGTTTCATTCTTGGATGTTCTAAGGGAACCAACCCCACTACTTGTAATCATAGTTAGAACCTACTCACCTTGGCATCGAACCTCCAAGATAGGGAAATTGACCTCGGTAGCTTTCTGCTCCCCTGCTAAAAGTTTAACTTTTAGTGGTTTAATGGCAACCCCATTAGTTGGCAAAAAGTGAATTAAAGTCCTAGCATCCGTTAGCAAAATGCAACAAAGACAATGTATATCTTACCCACATGGATTGGTATGTAGGCCGGTGATCCCTCCAAATGGACCAAATGTATATTTATTACCCACATGGGTTGTCTGCGCAAAGCGACCCCTCGACCTCCCGCACTCCACTCCCAACTCACCCCAAGACCCGAACACCTCCGAAGAAAAAAAACAACACCAAACCACTCCCAACTCACGCGAAGACTCGAACACCTCCGGAAAAAAAAAAAAGCGCCGCCTCAGAGTGGCGCGCCACCTTGGCGAGCCGCAGCACCCGCAAGAGCCGCACCTGAAACTCTCTCTCGAGCCGCCGGGCCTTTGGACCTCCAAAGTGGGCCCCTGGTCCTCCACCTCAAGCCCTGGGGAAGTTCTCATCTTTTACAGACATATAGCCCATGTTACCCAAAAAGCTGAAAAGTTGTGTTTTTAAGAAGTAAGAAGGCAGCCAACAAGGGGGCACAAAGAGATGTCCCCTGGTAAAAATGGAATGAAACCCATCTAAACCAGTGCCGTCTATTTGTCCAGGGCCAGTGCCATCTATCCAGTGCCTTCCATGTTTAAACAAACCACCTAAGGCTCTGAGCTCTTCAAATCGGAGCCCATCGAAGAGACCGCGCTGGTCGACTCAAGGCTCGGTGTTTCTTGGCGCCTCAGAATTTTCCGGCTTCGGGCTTCCCTTGTTCGGAGCCTTGTCGGACAAAGTCCAGGAACTCCAGAAGTGAGTTGTGGCTTCCCCTAATTGGATGTTAAACCGAGCAGGCTAGAAGGGTGATAAGTGAGGCAACTGGGTTTAGTCCACTTCGAATCGAAGGAAAGAGCTGAGACTCAAAGACTCACTTCCAAAAAAGTGGATTGGCCCCCAAAAGTCTGGAACTTATTTACCACTAAACCGGTTCAGAACCGAAAAGTGGCTAAAGTCCAAGGCAGCCCCTACTTCCGGGTTTGGACTTTATTTTATCTAGTCATCGGCAACATGGAACCATAAATCGAGTTCCACAGGCCCCAAATCCATGTTTCCGTCCGAGTCAATTGGCCTGACCTCCTACAAACCAGCCGTCGAAGGTCACCGTTACTCTGGACCACGAAAGCTCGGCTGCTTTCTGCTCCCCTGCTAAAGGCTTAGCTTTTAGTGGTTTAATGGAAAACCCATGAGTTGGCAACAAGTTAAAGTCCTAACATGCAAGCAAAATGCAACAAAGAAATGAGCTAATCATGGTTGAACCCATAACTCCAGGGGTACCTTCCATTTCCATTCCTTCCAGGCATCCTTCTCCCTACCAAATTTCCCCAAGCCCCGAGAAACGGCTGGTTTTTGAACAGAACGATGCTTGAAAATAATGGAACCGGAATCAACTCACAGAATCACGTTTTTGTTCTGGTGCTTACGATTCCCTTGAATTTGGGCAGAGAATCGGTCAGCCAGAACTTGGCAATGCCAAGCCAAAGAGGCTAGGGAACTAGGCCATTCCTGGTGTTACGGGGGAATCGAATCAGGCACCAGGGGTGAGGTGAAACTTTGAAATGGACTTCGCAACCATCCAAAGTATAAGATTCCACCCAGAGAACCAGAAGCAACCTTCTGGGGTCTGACCCGACGCCTACAGGAAAGCCAACAAAAAAGACACATAAGATTGTACCTGGAGTCTCCACGACCCTTTAAAAACGGGGTCATTACCCAAAATGATGGGGTCAGTGACCCATTTTTTAAGGGTCATGGAGATTCCAGGTAAAAACTTCTCAGTTCTGAAGGGTGGTCGGCAAGACAATTGTTGGCTTCCCTCAGTTCCCCTTAACGCATCATGACCAAGGGGCACTCACCTTAAATGGGACTGGGCCAACATGATGATGTTCAAAACGGCCAAACCAGATATATGTGGGCCCACGAAAAATGGAGCCAGGATGCAAGACCATACCATCTCCAGACTCCAGAGAGAGACTGCCAATCTAAAAATGTGTGCGCCAAACAATGCACGGAACTAGCAGCGCAAAGCAAACAACACAGCAAACAAAACAACTGTAGATTGCGGCTTGAAGCATGCGCCTGAACTGGAACGCAACCCAAAGACACCAAACAAACAAACAAACAAACAAACAAACAAACAAACAAACAAACAAACAAACAAACAAACAAACAAACAACAAACTGCAATCAAAGAAACACGCAGACAGAAACAACCGACCGACCGACCGACCGACCGACCACTCATCCAACGGACCCGCTACCTGGAGTCTCCATGACCCTTTTAACATGGGTCAATGACCCGGCTATTTTGGGTAATGACCAACCATCTTTTAAGGGTCTGAAAGAGACTCCAGGTAGTTGGATTGGCGGTTTGGTGGTGAAACGGACGGGGTGCCCATTTATCCTCTTACCCTCTTGAGTCGATTTGCCACCGGTGGAATCCTCTACCTGGAGTCTCCTTCTGACCCGAAATAAACATGGGCCAATGACCAACAAACGCCGTCCCAAGCTACTGTGGGTGGACGAAATCCTGCACCACCTAAGAAACCCTGGTTTCTGATGATTCCCCTGTAAATACCGACAAACCTGGTTTTCCCTTGGTTTCCTTTCGTGGTGCGAACGGATTTTGTCCATCCCAAGCTACCTCCCAAAAAAGCTCCGAGCCCTTCCCAAGCAGCCTTTGGGCATCCGCGCCATGCGCGCGAGGCGCACCATGCGGAGGGTGCGCAGAGACCCGGCCATGCGGTCCAGGTGGCTATGATCGCTGCCTACGGCTTTCCAACTGCCACGAGGCGCGTGATACTGTGGATGGTTACGAAATCCATTTCGCACCACCTAAGAACCCCTGGTTTCTGATCCGATTCTGCAAATGCCAACAAACCAATGGTTTCAACCATGGCTTCCCAAGTGGTGCGGGATTTGGATTTCGCAACCATCCACAGCTACCTCCCCAAACCAAAATTTGCTTCTTTTTCAGACCAGTGAAAGGCAGCCTCTGGTCTGGTGCCTGGATTCATCCACCAAACCGCACCAAAAAAAAACACGGCGCTTGGTTTTTTGCGGAGGAAGTGACACAAACATAGGGGGATATGGGGTTTCCTGACTAGCGGGTCCCCCGGATTAGTGGGCAGGAGCCCGTCCTCAAAACCCCCGCTCGAAGTTTAACTTTTAGCGGGTTAAATGGAAGCCCCCCACAAAAATCCTAAAACCCTAACAACCCTAACAACCCTAACAACCCTAACAACCCTAACAACCCTACAATCCCTAAAAATCTAAAAATTTACAAACAAAACACTTTAAACAAAAAAACAAACAAAAACAAAAAACAAACGCCTCCCCGCCGAGTGGAGAGTACCCCCGCCCCTGAGCCGCCGACCCGCAGGAGCCAGCACCACACAAAGGCGCTCGAAATACCACGGCCTCAAGCGCGAGGCGGCTGGGTTTCGGTTTCTCCCAAGCGGGGCAGAAGGACGTGGACCTGGAGTCTCCTGACCCGAAATCAAAACGGGTCAATGACGCCGTTTGGGCAATGACCCCTCTCCAGGTACTGTGTGTGTCTTGAGCCCCAAAATGGCAAGGGGTCCGGGCCTTGAAAGCCGTTGATCTGGGAGAGGAGGGCCGGGAAAAAGGGGGAAAGCTTTCCAAGGAGTCCTTTCCGGGGTCCATCTGGGAGAGGGCCCCCCTTCTCGGCTCGTTAAGCCTACATAACCCTCAAGAAGTACCTCCACACAAACGCTTCTCTTTTAAACCAACAGGAAACATGCCACAAAACAGGTCAGCACACTGGCACGGGTGGTGCGAGTTCGCCCCCCTAACAGGTTGCACAGGCAACTTGCTTTAGTCCTGGTTTCCAGCAGGGATCCTTGCATTTTTCACCTGAACATTGCCTTGCAAATGGTGGTTTCCCTTGATTTTGGTGGAAAAAGCTATGTTTCAAATGGGCAAAATGTATCTTGTAAGGAGCCCTGTCCAAAGATAAGACATTCTAGAAACTCACCTTACGAATAGCCGCCTTCAATTTCAAGATCTTGCGGGGCTTTTGTATCCTCGGCTTTTGTCGCCAAAAAGCTTCGAGTCATGCTCCGATTGTGGTTTCATGCTTCGACTCTGGCCCATTACTCAGCAAAAACAGCCAGCTATTGCAAAAATATCAATGCGTACATATCACCGGAACATCTTACCGCAAACCGCCGAGAACTGTCTGGGCCATTTTTAGAGGCGCAAGCCCCACATTGATAGGGAGCCCTTTTTGTGGTCCGTGACTTGATACACCAAAAGTCATAAGCCCAGCACTTCCAAGAAACCACGTTTCACATTGACATGATGTCCCTACCTACAACTCAGTTGCCCAAAGGACCCAGAGATAAAAGGTTAAGCTTTTGGGGCCATGACCTACAATGGACCAAAAAGAGGAAACCAAAAGGTCAAAAGGTTGGCTTTGGACAAGTCAGAAAATAGCCACTGTCAACAAAAACAAAATAAATCAGGCCACCCCTTTCGGCATCGCGACTTGACTGGCGAAATGGGCGGCGGGCGAGGTAGCGATGACGTCCACAATGTTGTTGATGGAGCAAATGTAGCTCCTGTGACACACGAGTACTCTATAGGTTTGTTCCACTTAGGACCAACTTACCCTACTTATAAGTTACTTAACATCAACTTATGTTAAGTCGGTTATAAGTTACTTACGACCAACTTAGACCGAGGTTATAAGTAGGACCTAAGTAGGTTTCTCTTGGGTGGCTTTTCTGTTTTTAGAGGATGGGCTTTTATATTATTTTATATATCAGGAGGCCATACGAAAGAGTTTTTTGTTCAACTCAGGAAGGACAGCGCCTTTTTTCGCAGCTCTCGCCTTTTTTTCGTGCTTACAGATCTGACAGAGCAAGGGCTTTGGCGCTTCGTCTGCTTCGGGCTGGGCCGGCTGAGCCGTGCTGGGCGGGGATGCGTCCATGGCCCGTATATACGCAGCCGCAAGAAAAGCCCTTTGAGCCACGCAGCTTGCGGAAGATACAAGAACTTAGGTTTTTGCCCGGAGGCCGATAAGCGGGCCGACTCCGGGCCGACATGCGAGGAATGCCATGGGTTCATGCGACGTACGCGGGCCGACGGAGGCCGACACGGAAATCTTATAAAACCATACGTTTTTTGGCGGGCCGACGCCTGGCCAACGACTCTCCCACTGCCGCATTTCAAAAAAATCCACGGGCCGACAAAGGCCGACAGGTGGCCGACACCCCCCCTTTTTTACAAAAACCAAGAAAATCATGCCCTGCCCCAAGTAAAGACTTTAAAAAAGGTCAACCTCCAAGATGCTCTGCGCGATCGGTGGGCGCTTGCTCTGCCATGCGCTGGAGGCTTCGAGCCATTGCCGTCACTGCTGCTTGGGCCATGGGATCGACTCAGTGGGCGGTCTATATGTTATCCACCGTGGAGCCCAAAAGTTGCTGCGGTCGGTCGCGCGAGCCACAGATGTACTTTCACACGTTTGGAGCGTAAATGAGATGCAAACGGATGGCGCGACATGTGCGAAAAAAAGGAGGACGTAAGTCGAACCTAAGTCGAACCTAAGTCGAACCTAACTTGTTTGACTACACTTAAGCTAAGTCGGGTAAGTGGGACCTAACTAACTTACGGCTGACTTAACTTCGAGTTATACTTAGGTACTACTTAGGGTTCCACTTAACCAACTTATAACCCATGTTACCTAACCTATAACCTATGTTATCCGCCGACCCCTTTTCTCCAAAGGGGAGGCGCATGGGAAGGGCTTGCATTCGTCCTTGTCTTCGTGATGTTTATCAGCACCACTGATGTTGGGTGATGGGTTCGCAGCATCCGGGTCATCAGCATTCTACGTTTCAAGCTTGCCGTTCAACCCGGCTTGGAATGCAGTGATGCATTTTAGTCATGATTGATATGACAGCTGCTGCGCATGCAGGGGATGCATAGTGATGATTGTCATCAGGATATCATCACGGTAACTGCTGGTGATGCTGGAGATGCGTAGTGATGATCATCAGGATCATCATGATCATCATGAGCGATGCTGCATCTGATCATCATCATCATCACTCTTCTCATCATCATCATGATGGTCATCATCATCTCTTTCTTGTTCTTTTCTGCATTTCAAAAGTAACGTTAGATAGCATTGGCAATGCAGAGGATGCTACGATGATAGTTATCATCACAGCCCTCATCCTTATCATCATTATCATCATGGTCATCATCATCATCTCTTACTAGCCGCAGCATCCTTATCATCATTATCATCACGGTCGCCATCATCTCTTATTAGCCGGCACTGGTGATGCCGAGGAAGCTACGATGATAGTTATCATCACAGTCCTCATCCTTATCATCATTATCATCACGGTCATCATCATCTCTCATTAGCCGGCACTGGTGATGCCGAGGATGCTACGATGATAGTTATCATCACAGTCATCTCTCATTAGGGAGCACTGGTGATGCAAGGGATGCTACGATGATAGTTATCATCACAGGATGATGATGAGAAGAGTGATGATGATGATGACGACCATCATCATGATGATGATGAGGAAGATCCTGATGATGACTGATGGTCATCATCATCTCTTTCTTGTTCTCAAGTGCATTTCAAAAGTAACGACCATCATGATGATGATGAGGAAGATCCTGATGACTGTGATGATAACTATCATCGTAGCATCCTTTGCATCACCAGTGCTGCCTAATAAGAGATGATGATGACCGTGATGACAATGATGATAAGGATGAGGACTGTGATGATAACTATCAGCGTAGCATCCTTTGCATCACCAGTGCTCCCTAATGAGAGATGATGATGACCGTGATGATAATGATAATAAGGATGAGGACTGTGATGATAATTATCATCATCCTGACGGTCATCATCATCTCTTTCTTGTTCTCAAATGCATTTCAAAAGTAACGATAGACAGCATTGGCAATGCAGAGGATGCTACGATGATAGCAATCATCACAGTCCTCACCCTTACATCATCATCTCTTATTAGCCGGCACTGGTGATGCCGAGGATGCTACGATGATAGTTATCATCACAGTCCTCATCCTTGCCATCATTCTCATCACGGGCATCATCATCTCTTATTAGGCAGCACTGGTGATGCAAAGGATGCTACGATGATAGTTATCATCACACTATCATGATGATGGTCGTCATCATCATCATCAATCTTCTCATCAAGCATCTCTTTCTTGTTCTTATATGCGTTTCAAAAGTAACGTTAGACAGCATTGGCAATGCAAAGGATGCTACGATGAGAGTTTTCATCACAGGCCTCATCCTTATCATCATTGTCATCACGGTCATCATCATCTCTCATTAGGGAGCACTGGTGATGCAAGGGATGCTACGATGATAGTTATCATCACAGTCATCATCAGGATCTTCCTCATCATCATCATGATGATGGTCGTCATCATCATCATCATCACTCTTCTCATCACCATCCTGATGGTCATCATCATCTCTTTCTTGTTCTTATATGCATTTCAAAAGTAACGTTAGACAGCATTGGCAATGCAGAGGATGCTACGATGACAGTTTTCATCACAGGCCTCATCCTTATCATCATTGTCATCACGGTCATCATCATCTCTCATTAGGGAGCACTGGTGATGCAAGGGATGCTACGATGATAGTTATCATCACAGTCATCATCAGGATCTTCCTCATCATCATCATGATGATGATGGTCGTCATCATCATCATCATCCTGATGGTCATCATCATCTCTTTCTTGTTCTTATATGCATTTCAAAAGTAACGTTAGACAGCATTGGCAATGCAAAGGATGCTACGATGAGAGTTTTCATCACAGGCCTCATCCTTATCATCATTGTCATCACGGTCATCATCATCTCTCATTAGGGAGCACTGGTGATGCAAGGATGCTACGATGATAGTTATCATCACAGTCATCATCAGGATCTTCCTCATCATCATCATGATGATGGTCGTCATCATCATCATCATCACTCTTCTCATCACCATCCTGATGGTCATCATCATCTCTTTCTTGTTCTTATATGCATTTCAAAAGTAACGTTAGACAGCATTGGCAATGCAGAGGATGCTACGATGATAATTATCATCACAGTCCTCATCCTTATCATCATTATCATCACGGTCATCATCATCTCTCATTAGGGAGCACTGGTGATGCAAAGGATGCTACGATGATAGTTATCATCACAGTCATCATCAGGATCTTCCTCATCATCATCATGATGATGGTCGTCATCATCATCATCATCACTCTTCTCATCACCATCCTGATGGTCATCATCATCTCTTTCTTGTTCTTATATGCATTTCAAAAGTAACGTTAGACAGCATTGAATGCAAGGATGCTACGATGAAGTTTTCATCACAGCCTCATCCTTATCATCATTATCATCACGGTCATCATCATCTCTCATTAGGGAGCACCATGCCAGGATCTAAGGGACCGATAGTTATCATCACAGTCATCATCAGGATCTTCCTCATCATCATCAGTGATGGTCGTCATCGTCATCATCATCATCATCTTCTCATCACCATCCTGATGGTCATCATCATCTCTTTCTTGTTCTTATATCATTTCAAAAGTAACGTTAGACAGCAGATCTTGATCTGCAGCGCTACTCGGATGAAAGTTTCATCCACAGGCCCATCCTTATCATCATTGTCATCATGATCATCATCATCTCTCATTAGGGAGCACTGGTGATGCGCGATGCTACGATGATAGTTATCATCACAGTCATCATCAGGATCTTCCTCATCATCATCATGATGATGGTCGTCATCATCATCATCATCACTCTTCTCATCACCATCCTGATGGTCATCATCATCTCTTTCTTGTTCTTATATGCATTTCAAAAGTAACGTTAGACAGCATTGGCAATGCAGAGGATGCTACGATGATAACTATCATCACAGTCCTCATCCTTATTATCATTATCATCACGGTCATCATCATCTCTCATTAGGGAGCACTGGCGATGCAAAGGATCCTACCATGATAGTTATCCTCACAGTCATCATCAGGATCTTCCTCATCATCATCATGATGATGGTCGTCATCAGCATCATCATCATCACTCTTCTCATCATCATCCTGATGGTCATCATCATCTCTTTCTTGTTCTTATATGCATTTCAAAAGTAACGTTAGACAGCATTGGCAATGCAGAGGATGCTACGATGATAACTATCATCACAGTCCTCATCCTTATTATCATTATCATCACGGTCATCATCATCTCTCATTAGGGAGCACTGGCGATGCAAAGGATCCTACCATGATAGTTATCCTCACAGTCATCATCAGGATCTTCCTCATCATCATCATGATGATGGTCGTCATCAGCATCATCATCATCACTCTTCTCATCATCATCCTGATGGTCATCATCATCTCTTTCTTGTTCTTATATGCATTTCAAAAGTAACGTTAGACAGCATTGGCAATGCAGAGGGTGCTACGATGATAATTATCATCACAGTCCTCATCCTTATTATCATTATCATCACGGTCATCATCATCTCTCATTAGGGAGCACTGGTGATGCAAGGGATGCTACGATGATAGTTATCATCACAGTCATCATCAGGATCTTCCTCATCATCATCATGATGATGGTCGTCATCATCATCATCATCACTCTTCTCATCACCATCCTGATGGTCATCATCATCTCTTTCTTGTTCTTATATGCATTTCAAAAGTAACGTTAGACAGCATTGGCAATGCAGAGGATTCTACGATGATAATTATCATCGACGTCGTCCATCATCATCCAGGGGGGTGGGGTCTGATCATGACTCAAGTACGCAGGGTTGAAGTTTACAGTGAAACCAAAAAACAAGACCAAAATTTGACCGGGGCGAAAATTTAACATTTCACCCAAAAGAAACCAAAGAAACCAAAACCAAGGGCACTGTTTTCTTTTGCTCGAAAACCACAACTAAATCCGGGGGTCGGCGGCACTGGGCGGCAGCCCTTAAATCCGGCCACCGGACGTGATCGGGCCGCAGGCCAAAGCCCGTTAGGGCTTACCTTCAGGTATAAGGCCGCGCGCCCCATGCCGCCGACCATGCGCGGACCATGCGCAGAACATGCGCATACGTTTTATGCTGGGCCCTCCCTTATAAGGGGCGAAGGATTTGCGGATTGGTTTAGGCGTTTTTGTAGCATCTCCCCGCAGCATCCAAAAACGAGTCCAAAAACGAGTATTTTTGGGGGGGTGCCTAATACTGGACAACACCCCCAGCATTGCCAGCATCATCCCGGATGATGCGGATGATGCTATGCATGCTGGCGATGCGAAACAAGGGGCTGAAGGGGAAATGCAAGGAAACAGGAGTGACTGGAAGTGAACGAAATGCAAGTCAAAGGAATTGCACGAAAATGAAGCGGGCACTGGAGAGAAACCGAGATGCGGGAAAATGCACGGGCAGAGCGTGAAGGGAACCGGACAGCGGGAACGAAAAGGGAAAGGAATGCAAATAAACAATTCATGGGAAATGGCTGGATGGAATGGGCTGGAAAAAAAGCATGCAAAATTGATGGAAATGAAGGGGCGTTGATGAAAAAAATGCGGGGAATGGAGGGAAAGGGGATGGATGAAAATGTGTGGACAATTGATGGAAAGTTCCTGGAAAATGCATTGATGGAATGGATGGAAAAAGGATTGCAACAGGGTGCAACAGAATGGAAATGGATGGGAAATGTCTGGAAAATGGATGTCAAAGGAATTGCACGAAAATGAAGCGGGCACTGGAGAGAAACCGAGATGCATGGAAAATGCACGGGCAGAACGTGAAGGGAGCCGGACAGCGGAAACGAAAAGGGAAAGGAATGCGCATAAACAATTCATAGGAAATGGCTGGATGGAATGGGCTGGAAAAAGGATGGACAAAAAGGATGCAAAATTGATGGAAATGAAGGGGCGTTGATGAAAAAAATGCGGGAAATGGAGGGAAAGGGGATGGATGGAAAATGTGTGCACAATTGATGCAAAGTTCCTGGAAAATGCATTGATGGAATGAATGGAAAAAGGATTGCAATAGGGTGCAACGATTGAGCATCCATGGCGGACATTGCTTGGGATGATGCAGTCGATGCAGGGGGTGCTGTCCACGCCGTTCAGGGACGTGATGGGAAATGAAGGGAAAGGCGACTGGAAATGGATCGCAAATGTCTGGAAAATGGATTGGAAGCATCTGGAAAGTTGTCGAGGTGGGGGTGCCGGTAAGGGACATGTGGGGAAGCAAGGGAAATGGGAATGATGCGGATGAAAATGGCATGCTGGCATGCGAAACAAGGGAACAGGGGAAATGCAAGGGAAAAACATGCGGAAAATGGGGGGCAAAGATGGACTGGCGGGAAAATGGGAGCAAATGATGGAATGCATGGACAAGGATCTGCTGACATGGAAAACAGCTGGAAATGTGGAAAATTGAGGCTTCTTTTTTTCCCCACTTCCGTGCAGAGTCGTGCCCCAAGCGGGTTTTTTGGGGGGGGGCTTGTTGCGAGACCACCAAACCCACCGAGATCATAACACAAGCCTTGGTTGTTAGACCAGAAGCCTAGCACGAAAAAAACTGCCAACGGCCCGCTAGACAGCGAGACGCAGACAGCAGAAGAGGTGTCTCGAATGATCACATCACATGTTTGCCACGGCCTTTTTCTGTCTGCCGCGCCAACACGTCTTGAACGATAATGACGCTTGCTCCAAGCTAGGCTTGTCCGAGCAGCACGCTTGGGCCGAGCTGCATGCTCGCATGGCCGGAGCCACGTTCTGGCTGGCTCTGCTCCGTTGGCTGGAAGTTTTTTCTCACTTGCCTTGAAACTTCGCTTTTGAGTTTTAATTCCTTCGTGCGGGCCAGTCCCTGCGCAACCTGAGCATAACTTTGGTCCGGCCTGTCTGACTTGTGTCGAAGCTCAGCCCCGCTTGTGGCGCTTTTGGCCGGGAGTCTCACTTGGCTTGCGCGCGCACTCACGGCACACCCAGGAGGGCCAACGTCTGGCGCGGTACTCATCCCTGCGGGGGCGCGCTCGCCCACACCCCCCTTGGCATGGCGGGAAGGCGCAGTTGTTGCACCAAGAGTCTGCGTTGGCCGTCCCTTGCCAAGCTCCGCCGCATTGGCTGCACGTGTTTGCGGCACACTGGTTGCAAGTCCAGTTGGGGCACACTCTGGCACGATACACTCCCGCTCGCGGGCGGGCAAGTCCACACCCGCCCTGGCACGGCGGGAAGGCGCAGTTGTCCCCAAGAGTCTGCGTTGGCCGTCTTTGGCAAGTCTCCGCCGCATTGGCTGCACGTGCATCGTCACACCAAGTCCAGTTGGGACAGACTCTGGCGCGGCACTCGCCTTTGCGGGAAAGCGCAGCTCTCGCACCACGAGTCTGCGTTTGCTGTCTGTAGCAAGTCTCCACCGCATTGGCTGCACTTGTTGGCGGCACACCTGTTGCAGACCCAAGTGGGGCGATTTTTGGCGTGGTACGCACTTTTTCGCGGGCGCGCGTGTCCGCACCCGCCCTGGCACGGCGGGAAGGCGCAGCTGTCGCACCATGTGCCGGGCGTTGCATATTTGGGCAAAGCGTTGCCGCATTGCTGGCACGCCTTGGCCGGCGGCTGTGCCGGCGGCTTGGCATTGCGCGTGGCACAGGTTCTGCAGATCCCTTCGTTGGTTTCTGAGTCGAGCCCGGTCACGTGGCTTCGAGACTTCCAGTGACCACACTGCTTGCACTTGGCTGCCTTTGTGGCTCTGATCGGTGCAGCTGCTTCACACTGCTTGCAGCGTGCGCGGCGCAGCTCCTTCGTGCGTTTCTTTCTGAGAATCTCATCTAAGTTGAAGTCTGCCAGTGTGCGCTTTTGGCCTTTTTTGGCGGCATCGCCGCACTTGGAGCAGGCGAGAGGCTTGGTGCTGCATATCTTGCACAAACCTGGCTGTGTCATTGGCACTCCTTGGCACCATGCGCACAAAGTATCACCGCACTCTGCTTGGCGGGACTGGCCGGCCGGGCACTTTGCGCGACACGCGCGGCACACCCTGTCCATGCCCTGCGCCACGACGCTGAAGCGGGCGGCGTCTTCGTTCGCCAAGAAAGCGGTCAGGGGCTTGAGCGACTCCTGACCTGCGCGCGCTACGCTGCAGAGGCGACAGCTCAGCAGCACTTCCGGGTGCCGGCTGCGTTGCTTGGCTTCCTGCTGGAACCTCACCTTGGCTTCTTCCAAGGTAATGGTCTGCCGGTGCGTTTCGAGCAGCGTGCGCGGGCCTGTGAGATCGCCTTGGCCCAAGAGGTTGGGCCCAAATGGCCGGCTCACGCACAAGTCCTCGGCGCGCTTCACGCGAGACAAACACATGTAGGCACTGAGCTGCGCGTCTCGCGAGGGCGTGCTGTCCCAGAACCCAAGATCTAATGTGCAGGCGGGCAGTGTGGCTCCCATGAAGGAGTGCGCTGTGCCGGCATAGTCACAAGCCACTGGGAAGCCTCTTCGCAAAACGGTGGCACTGCCGGTCGCAGCGACCTTCCAGTGCTGCTGCACTGGCCGGATGCATGCGACCCCGGCGGGGAGGCTCGGTAGCTGTTTCCAAGTGGCACCCTCGACTTGTATCAGGAGACATGTCGGCATGCTTTGCAGAACGACTTCGGTTGCGGTAGTCGCCTGCACCGCCGCAGCATCCGCATCCTGCAAGCACCAGTTCAACAGCTTCGCGCGACTGTTTTTGAACAAGCGCAGTGGCCGCAGCTCGGGCAGAGTCTGCGTGACGCGAACCGGCATGCCGGGAAGCAAAGGCAGCAAGCCCATGATGCCGCCAGTGGCCTGGTCGTGGCGCTGCAGCCAGTTTTCTTTGCGAGCTTGCAGCTCCCCGATCGCAGCTTCCGGCTCGAGCTGAAACAGAGGTGTATCCTGTGCCACAACCCAAAGGAGCACGTGTTGCCGCTCGTGGGCCACCCATCGGGCTCGCAGCAGTGCAGCTACATACTTGGCCGCGTTGAAGCCGTGCACGAAAGGTCCTTCTAGAAACTTAGCTGCCTGTGGATCAGGCGTCTCACGTGCAGAGCCAGCGACGATGCGCCGGCGCTCTCGCTCGGTGGCGCACACGTCACACTCCTCCCTCACGCGGACGTCCCACGAGCGTGGGGTGCCGGATTGGATCTCCCGCTGCCACGCTGCGGCCAGTCCGTTGCACCGGTCCTGCTTGCAGTCGCACTGGCCGCTGTTCGGGCACCAACTGCCTGCGTGCAGCGTGGGATAGCCGTGTAGGAAGCACCACACCTCTTGGGACAGCCGCCCATACCGGGCTTGCAAGAGCACGTGGCTCAGCCACGGGTCCACGCAGCGATGTTCTTTTGTCAGCTCAAACAAGCGCTGCATGCCGTCCTCGCCGTGCGTCCAAAACAGGCGGTGCAGGTTGGCGACTTGGACGCTGACCCCTTTGCTGAAAGGGTTTTGGAACAGCGAGGTGGCGCGCACCGCGGGGAACTGCCAGAAGTCCCCTGCGCAAAGGAAGTTCACGCCGCCGAACGGCCGCTCGTGCGTGGTGTCTCTGCACTTCCAGGAGCGCTTCTTGCGGGTCGCTTCTGCCAGCCGCTTTTGCAAGACGGCCAAGACCTCTAGCGCGACGGTGCTGCATTCGTCGACTATCAGCCACCGGAGTCGTTGGTACTTCACGAATTTGTCGGGGCCAAACTGCGTTTGTCGCCTCTGCTTGGGAGCCTTGACTTGCAGCTCGGCAAACGAGTGCAGCGTGTTTCCGTCGATCAGCGCAGCCTGGGTGTTTTGTGAGGCCAAGTACACAAACTCTTGCCCCTGCATCCACCCGCATATCTCTTCGAAAAAGCCGCGCAGCCACTTGAGGGTCTGGCTCTTGCCCGCCCCGGGCACGCCGTGCAAGAAGGCACGCAGTGGCTCGCTACGAAAGGGCTTGTCCTCTGCCTCCTCGCATGCTTCCCGCAGGCAGCGATCTATCACGGCCTGCAAAAAGGCCTGCTGCTCTTCGCTGGGCCGTGCCAGAGTGCTGGGGTCGTGCAAGTTGCGCAGCCACAGCGCAGCTGCCTGTGCACTCAGCTTGCCGTACACGCACGCCACTGCCGGCTGAGCGCGCGCTTCGCCCGGCCGCTCCTGCGGTGCATCTCCTGCTCCGGCTCCGAGGGCTTCCTTGGGATCTGGGACCCCTGCGCACCGTGCGAGGTCCGCCACTTGCTCCGCATCGGCATTGGTGCGCCACTGCTGGACTATGTTGCGCACTGCGGGGGCCGTGCGGCTGGAGTACTGGAAGCCGCCGCCCTCACTGAGTCGGCGAACTGTGGCTACATCCACCCAAGTCGTGTCCACTTCGGCGCATTGCTTCTCCTTCTTGTCCTGCTCCAAGTCTTCTTCGTCAGGCGTGCACTCGGCCGCGGCCAAGAAGTTGCGGATTGTCCTGGCAGCGTGCTCGGACACCGCGTGCTGCGTCGCATAGTCTCGCCAAGCTGCGCTGTGGCTTCTGTCTGCAGGGGCTGTCTTTTGTAGCAGCCGTCGCCGTGGCTTACTTGCTTGCAAGGAGGAGATGGGCAGGTCCAGCGCCGTGATGTGCGGCACGTGCAGGCTCGCGTCTGCCGCATCCAAGGTCCAAGGTCGCAGATACACGTTCAGGAACCGTGCTTGTGTGTCTGCGGGCATGTCACTTTTTGGAAGCGGGCACAGGCTTGGGAAAGGCACCACAGGCTCCTGACGCCGTTGCAGGTAGTGCGCTGCGGCCGCCTGGGTTTGGCTCTTGCACGGCGGGCGCAGGACGCTCGCTGCGAGACGGGGTGGCAAGGGGTCGCGCCAGCGATAGTCCCGTCCGAACTTCCAGCCGTCTGCGGGCGCAGACGCCTGGCCTTGCGCCATGCTCTGGGAGCGTCCGGGGCTCCACTCACTCAGGCCGCGCTCGTCCCCTTCGGCCGCCGCAGAAGGCGGCTGCAGCTTCTTCACTTCCCACCATTTCACAAACTCCCATGGAGACAAGAAGTACACGCGTGGGTCCGTGCCTCGCCACCCGTACAGCTCAGACAGCTTGAACTCTGCATTGCCTTTGCTGTGTGGCTTGAGTTTCTTCCGCTGTTCGGTGACTGCATCAAGCTGCGTCAACCACTCGTGCCCCACGAATGGGGCCACACAGAAGCTGCGAATGCATTCGGCCGAAGACGGCTCGCTCACGTCCCAAAAGCCAGCCAGCATGAACTCTTCCGTGAGTGGTCGGACGGAGCAACGAAACTCGAGGTCTCCCAGCACCCGGTTGACGACTTGCCTGTATCGCTGCAGCTCCTTGCCCTCACACGGCTTGGTGTCCAAGAAGCTCAATTGCCTCGCCGCGTGCTGCAGCTCTTTCCGGCCCAGAGGCTGCGGTTTTTGTAAGTACCCCGTGAAATACTTGGTGGCACGGCGAGCCGCTTGGGCGATGGCTCGCTGGAGCCGTCGGACGGTCTGCGCCCCAAGACAGTCCCGAGCGCAGTCCGGATCATGCGTGCTGCTCGCCAGAGGCACGCGGTAGTTCAGGCCGGTGTGACTGTTGCCCATCAGCATCAAGGCGAACGCTCGGCAGGTGCCAGACAGCCACGGATCGTGCCGGCGACCGAGCACAGTGCCCAGCGCATTACGGCGACCCCGGGTGCTGAGCTTGAACTTGCGCGCGTTGCCGCGGCAAATGACTCTGCAGCGCGGATTGGGCGGCCGCGGGAAGCCGTGCTTGCATTTATTCGGAGCGTTCTTTTTGCGGCATGCTGGCAGCGGCAAGCGGGCTTGCTGCGAGGCACTCCACGGGTGCACGTGATGCTGCTGATGCGTCAGCTTTTGCTGCACAGCTGCATCGTAGGCTGCCTTGAACCTCGCTGCATCCGTGGCTGCCGCCTGTTCTGCTTGATCTTGCGTCCACGCGCTCGGCTGCGTGTCTTGCAGTAGGAAGCAGGGCCACAAGCACAAAGCGTCCTTCTCTGGACCGCGGTAGTTTTGCAGCCACGACTTTTCCACTGCCTGCACCTCGGCTTGGTGCTTCTCGTGCAGAACATGCTCCTCGCAATGCAGCCACTGCTGAAAGTCGAACACTTCCGCCACACGCAGCACTTCGGCCTGCAGCAGGTCGGCAAGTTTCTGCAGGGGCTGCTGCCACACGCATGCCAAGTACACGTTGCAGTGAAAATGCGGTGTCGAGTTTGCTTGGTACTCGATCGCGCCGCACATGGCGTGGACCAGGCCCAGCACGCCGCCCGTCACGTGAAACCCGTGCCCTGTCTGATCGCGGCACGTGCAATTTGGGCATCGGAAGCACATGCGCAGGCCGAGCAGGGTGCCAAACACGAAGCGCACCATGGCCTGGAAGGCGACGACAACCGCCCACGGGTCTCTGGCCGTCAGCTCTCGCCGGACGTCATAATTCGGCAGCTCGATTTGGACATCGGCCGTGTCCCATACTTGAGGCGAGTCTCGTGCAAACCATGGCCCGGACATCCCTGTTGCTGCCGGGTCCGCACGGCGATACCGCGAGAACTTGAGGCAGAGGCCGTTGTGCCGCGTGGTGGGCGACAATGTCAGGAACAGCGGCTCTCCTAGTTCCACCCGGGCCCCGAACAAGAACCGGCCGATGCGAGCGACAGAGACTGTCAGGAACAGCGGCGTTCCACCCGGGCAAGGGCCGATGCTTCCACCGTCCCCGGCAAGGTCTGCTGCGTGTGCCGCACTTCCCGCAACAGCTCCTGCTCAGGCAGCGTCAAGTCTTTGGCGTACCACAACTTCCGCGCATCGTAGTTGATGGGCTTGCACACGTTGCGGCGCACGGTGTACACCCCTTTCTGCAACTTTTTGTACAGGCCTTGCGCGGCTTCCACCCATGCCTGATCGGGAGTTTCCTTCAGCTCGGCCCGCTTGCCTTTGAGCCGACGCCACAGGTCGGAGTGCCACACCGAATGCCACTTCATCGTGATGCGGCGCACCCCGGGCACTAGATCCCAGGAGTTGCGGATGGAGCTCTCCACGCGCCGGGCCAGCGATTGCATGTATGCAAAGGGCGTGAGCACGGCAGCCTCACTGCCCCTGCGGTCCCGCGACTTGGACGGGAAATCCGGACCGCCCACTGGCGCGGGCAGGCTGAAAGGGTACGCCCAGCTGACGAATCGATTTTGCCACTGGTCCCAAAAGCTTTGCCCGGTTTGCACCTTCACGTGCGCGGTGAGCTTGGCTAGCTGCACAATTTCTTGCACGTCTACGTCGTGCACCTGGGAGCTAGTGTAGTCGGACGACAACACGTGCGGCCGCACTATGCCAGCAAAGGCCTCGCCGTTGACTTCATGCACGCTGGCCGCTTCAGGTGTGGCATGCTTTTTCTGCCCTCCGCCGCTTTGGTCGGCTTCCTCCGGCGCCATCGGGGCGGCCTCCATGGTCACCGGCGACATTTCGTCTTTGCCGTACCTGCTGAACACCCGCTGCTTCAAGCTTTCTTTGAGCGCGGCTTTGTCTGCCCATGCCTCACACATGGGATGTCCGCTGTCGATCAGGTGCTCCAACAACCTCACGACGATCCACGGGCGCAGCTTTGCACCAGCCACCCACTCCACGATCTCGGCGTGCCGCATGCCCTTGATTGTCAACTTCATCATGGTGTTGAGCACCGGGACTGCGTGCGGCAGCTGATGCAGCACAGCCTCCGCCCCCAAGCGGTGGAGACTGCCGTAGATCTCCTCCCAAGGCATGCTGAAGGAGCTAACATTGCCTCGCACGGCCACGCGAGTTGTCATTGGCAAGAGCTTGCGGGACTTGCGGGCACGTGCTCTGCCGCAAGCGGCTCCAGCATGTCCGGCACAGTGGCAGCTTGCACTCAGCGCACAGTTGCTCTTGCGTGGCTGGACACGCGGCACACACGCGGTCTTCTGGGCAGCACAGAATTCGCTGCCCCTCAAACAGATCGGGCGGCAGCGACAGCTGCCAATCCTGCTCCGGAAGCCGATCTCTCACGGCCGCGTGCTCGCCGTACTTGCGAATGTACTCTGTCAAGCTCCAGTTCGCGGCAAAGCTCTCGGCTGACACGGTTGTGAACAGCTCGCGCACTGACACGTATCCTACGTTGCCATTAGGACCTCCAGGCTGCACTCCCGCGCAACAGGCGCACACCAAGGCCACGCAGTGCTCCTCGCGCCTCTCCTGTCGGAGACGGCGTAGCGTGCGCCGATCCACGCTCCAGCCCACTGCAGGCACGGATGCCTCCTCTCGGCAAACGAGGGCTCGCATGTACCGGCTCTTGGCCTGCCACCACTCCTGCCCTGCCTGGCCGGCACACAGGCTGTCCCAGTGGCACGCGGCCAAGTGAGCCCAGAGACACGTGTTCGCCTTGCCGCAGCAGGCGCCACTCAGGCGAGTCCAGTGTAAGTCTGGCACCACCCACGCTCCAGCGTGCCCCGAGGCCTCTTGACACGGCTGCATCTCGCTGCACCAAGCGCAGCCTGCAAACGCGCAATGCACGGCGGGGTAGACTATTCCTGAGGCAGGCGCGCACATGCTGGCACTCCAGGCCGGGAGCGGCGGCGGCAGCAGCGGCGTCGGCCGCAGCAGGGATGCCACTTGCTCGGCAAGGTGGACGTCTGTGTCTTCCAGGGTGGTCCACGTCTTGCTGGCTTCCACCGCCACCGGGCCGAGCTCTTCAGCTTCGTCGCTGGCATCCTGCGAGTCCCACGACTGCACACTATCGGTTTCCATCTCTATTTTGTCAGAGTTCTTGTCTGACAAGGGCACGTCGCTGTTGGTTTCTGGCTCGGACCAGACGTCCGCCTCCGCTTCAGGAATTGGCGCATGGATGCGCTCGGGCTGCCTTGGCACACTATCGGTTTCCATGTCTATTTTGTCAGAGTTTTTGTCTGACAAGACCACGTCACACTTGGTTTCTGGCTCGGACCAGACGTCCGCCTCCACTTCAGGAATTGGAGCATGGATGCGCTCGGGCCGCCTTGGCATGCCTAGCACTTCCCACATGGCTTCACTGCCGCCTTCGGCCCACCGCCTCACCCAAGGTGTCCGCGCAAACGGCTGCGGAGACACGGCATCGGTCCCGAGCAGATCATAGTGCCCCACGTTGCCTATCTCTCGGTGCAGCAGCTGCAGCACGGTCGGGAGCCGAGCCACTGCCGTCCGGCATTCTTCGTCGGTGACACGAGTCTGAGTTCGTGCCCAGTAGTTCGCGTCAGGGACGCCGCTCCATACTATAGCATCGAAGTCGAACTGCTGGGTGAGCGCCCACAATTCTGCGCTGGTCCCATGATGGAAGGAGTCCAGACCGTTGGGCTGCTCCACCACAGCCAGCACCTTACTCCACAGCACCAGCTTGGCGTCTGGAACCTGTGCCTCCACGCCACCGCGCCGTCGAACGAAGTCTCGGTGTCGCTCCAACTCCGCCTCCGTTTCTGGCACGCAAGCTGCTTCAGTTGCTGCGGCATCTGGTCCAGCCAGCGCCGCCCACAGCCACTCTAGCGCCTGCAAGTAGATCTCCGCTGCAGCACGCAGACACCAGCGCGGCCTAGCACCTGCTCCAGGCCTGGCCCCGTACCTTGCCACCGCATGGAAGAGGCACCAGCCATCTCCAGGAACTGCCACGACTACACCCCCGGCTCTGTGCCCAGCCCCACTTGCCATGCGCTGCTAAATCAGTTCCCAGCGCCCCATGGGCAACTGTCACCAGCCTGCAGCTCCTTGTCCATGGCCGAACACGCGAGTGATGTAGAAGCGCCCCGCGGGCAACTGTCCCCTTCTTCCGGCGCTCGACCGCGCGTAATGCTTAACTCTGCGCATGTGGCTGAAGCCTGTTGGCGTGTTTCAGGTGCGGCTCCAGCTGTCTAAGAGTTTGAACAAGTCTGAGCTGCGAGCTGCAACTGCTGCGAGTGAAGCACCGCAAGTCGGCCCTGCCCTTGCCGGCAATAGTGCACAACATGTGACAATTCCCAGGGTGTTTTTACGTTCTTTTTTCGTGTCTTACAGTGAAAGAGTCGCGCCGCGTTGAGGAAAAACAAGACTATTGAAACAACTAATTATTGACAGAACCAAACAACCCTCAGCGACAGGTTTGTTTCAGGCGCTTTGCTTGGCTGAAACGGTTCAAGGGTTGGCTTGCCCACAGAGCTGGTTTCCAACCACCTGGCGCCAAGCCAAGGGCTTGTTGCTGAAGTGGACCTTGCTTCCTACTGTTACTGTTTTTTTGTCTCTTGCAACTAGCCTGCGAGGCTATGAGTTCCGTCGCTGCTCGTGCGACGAATCTGTTGTGTCATACATGTTGCTGCTAGTCCGACGTGACTGTTGCGTGACACATGTTGCTGCTTGAGCGACTGAGGTTTGCAGTAGCTGCTGTGTGACACATGTTGCTTCACTAGGCCTCCCTTAAAACTGCCACACTGCGCTTGCAAAATGCCTCGCGACGCTGTGCCGCGCACGGTCAACAGATGCGGGGTGTTCAGTCTGCTTGTATTGTCTGGCGCCCCTTAGCTTCCATCGGCTTCCCTTGAAACTACCAAACTGCTCTTGCGGCGACACTGCTGGCAGCTTGTGGAAGCGGGTGGAACAGTGTTGGAGAATGGATGCGTAATAATGTATGAAAGGAGTGGAACTAGTGGAAAACGGATGGAAGATGAATAGGCATTTGTGGATGATTGATGGTAACTACAGAAAAAGTACACTAAAGGAGAAAGCAGCTGGGATGGCTTGGAAATGGCTAGGAACATGGACGGGGCTCGAGTGACAGGAGAGGAAAGGACGTGCAGGGACTGGAAGTGCGGGAGTGGGTTTGACGGGCTGGCACCTGCCCTCCTTCCACTTCTTGAAGCTCCTTGCGGGCAACCTTCAGGTTGATGACGAGTGGCGACTTTCAAATGCAGGACACTGAGGTGACAGGGCGGGAGACATCCAACGGAAGCAACTGCAACCTGCACTCCCCGGCTAGCGCGACCATCGCCTTTTCTCCATGGCTGAAGCGGTGTATGACTGAGAGGCGCCCTGTGGGCAACTTGCCGCCTCCACCCGTTCGAGCGCGTTTGCAATCGCGGCTCCTGCTTCGTCTCCATGGCTGCACAGGCACATGACTGAGAAGCGCCCTGGGGGCAACTTCGGGCAACTTCCGCCATGTTTCCGGTCTACGCGTGCATGATGCTGCTAGCCTGCGCGTGTGGGTTTCGCGTGTTGGCGTGCTTCTGTGGTTGTAGCTGTCGGGCAGTTTGCACGAGGGCTCGCGCTGGGGTGCTTGTCGTCAAGCGTGCAAGTCTCTGGGACGGGACTCTCATATTCTCATTTGCAGCTTGTGGCGGAAGAGGCAACACGTGCGCCACTCGCGTGGGGCTCCTTTGTGGCGCGCGCAAGGCTGCGACTGCGCTTCTTTTGCAACACCTACCGCGAGCATCTGTATCCAAGCACGTGCAGGCAAGGACTCACGCCTCCGACTGCTTGCTTGAGCAGCATCCGGCACGTACCCACGACTATGTCCAATACGCTCCCTGGAGTTGAACTCATGTCACTGATCTTCGCAAGGCAACTGCTTCGTGGGAACTCGCCTTTGCTAGTTCTGCGTGGCATTAGCCTTAGCGAATTTGGATTTCCTCCACTACGCGCGCCGGCGGCTGCTTGCCTTCTACCCGCTTCAAGACCCAGGAGTCCTCGTACAGCCACAACATGCCTGCCTCGCCGTCGTTCTCCCGGTCCGTGCTTGGGCGAGCTTCGCAAAAGAAGAGGCAGACCAAATTGCCCTCCTCGATGCTGGGGTCCTCAGCGTTCGTGCCGTACGCCATGCACTGCACGACCAGCCCCCGCGCGTCAATCAGCTTGAACTTCTTCAGCGCGGCGTCGGTCCTCCGCGAATGCACAATCCCGCCGGCCTCTTGCACAATGCCGTGCACATTCACTGTGAAAGGGGCTTGCTGTCGAAGTTCCCGGTAGTCGGACACCATGAGCGACGCACTGGGGGCCATGGCAAATTCTTTCGATCCCAAGATGGTGATGACGGTGCCGGGCGTGCTCTGAAGCTTCCGCATGTTGCACGCGGTCTTGCGGTACGCGGTCGTCTCCACCTTCTCTACCTGGCACCAGACAAGAAGGTGCTCCTCGCTGTTCTCGTACGCGGCGGACAGCACCGGCACCATTCCCACAGCGACGTCTCGCCACAAGGTCAACTGAACGGGCCCGGATGCATCCCCGAACAACACCGTGGCCACGCTCACGGCTTCCTCAGTCTTCTTTCGGCCCTTCACAGACACATCGCGAGCCTGTTCTGGCACGAACAGGAGCCACGCTTCAAAGCTTATCAGCGCCCCAACTCCTAGCGCGTGTACACTTGCCACGGTAGTCACGCGCTGCGCCTCCGCGGCCACCTCTGGCTGCTGGCCGCTGGAGCGCCGTCTGCGTTTCGGCGTCTGGGTCGGTGCTTCACCACCCGTCGAGCCTCGTGTTTTCACTTCTGTGTTGAGCACTTGGCCAACAGTCAGCCAGTAGTGTGTCTTCCAGAACTCAGACTTGATCGCCGCCACGGTCTTCGGGTCCAAGCCATGCAGCTGCAGCCTGGCCTGCTCTTGGCTCCAGAGTGCTCCCATAGCTGTCGACACTTGCGCGCAGTGAGACTGCCGCACCCGCGCTAGTAGTGCTGCTGCTTCTGCGCGCTTTGGCCCGGCCTCAACATCTGAGAGTGCAACTTCTGGTTCAAACCCCTTCGCATTCTCTGCGACGATCTCAGCCATGAGCGGGTAGTAGTGTTCAGCGACGAAGTTGTTGCGCATCTGCGCCAGGGCGTCTGTGAGGCCCTGCAAGTACGGCGCGCTCTTCAGCAGCTCGGCCTGATGCGTCGCCCAAGCTCTCTCCAGCCTCTCGTCTAACATGTGGCCCGCTTCCATGGTCATCTTCTCCAACAGGTCTCGCGCACTGTCTTGCTTCTCTGCAGCCAAGCTGTCGGCGAGGATTCTGGGGCTGAATGTTGCGCCTGGGGCGGTGATGCCGAGCTCCTTTTGCATTGCCTTCAAGCTGCATCTCGAAATCCACTCGGAGCACATGGCTGCCACCGCTGCGGACTGCTCGCGCAAGCACGCTGGCAGCGCTGTCTCCACATGCTCCTTCTGGGCAGCTTTGATGTGCTCCTCCAGCTCCGTCACCTCGCTTGCTGCCAGCGGCTGCAGCGCGGCCAGGACTTCTTGGCGCTCCTCCTCGGACCACGCGCCACTTTCCATCAAGCTACATAGAAACTGTGACGCGCCTACTGCGTCGATGCCTGTCTCCTTCTCCTGCGCGCGCGCTCGCGCTTCTTCCTCGTCTTGGGTCTCCTCGAGCTGCTTCTCCTCTTCCTCCGCACTGGAGGCCATCAGGCTGCTACGGTTGAAGCACCGCCCCGATGGGCAAGTGAACTTTCTCAAGGCGCTCAAATGGCTGCCACGCTCCACCACCTACGCCGTGCCGGCGCATGTCACCCTTCCGCCGAGGAAGCTCTCGCCACCCGACAGCTGCAATTGGCATCTTTTGCCACGCTATCAACTTGCTTCGAAGGCTTTTTTCCAAGAAAACAAAAGTGAGCAGCGGTTTCTGGCGCTTCCGCATGTGACATGCTACTTACTGCCATGAGAGGCACACAACACACTTGTCATGATCGCACACATAACACACACTCCAACCACAAAGTGGCCTCGCAAAGTGGCCTCACCTGTGTGGACGTTGCCAGGCTTCGCGAATTGGCTTTGCAGGGCTTCGCGGCACACAATGTATCACACTAGTGTTCTCGCGGGTTTTTCTGGAGTTCCCCACGAAGCCAAACTCCATCATCTGCGGAAAAAAAAGGGAGCCCACAGCCGTTGAGTCGATAGAAAGTCCTCATACTGCACGGTCGAAATGCCGTGCGGTTGAACCGCAAGTTTCCCGTGTGGGAAAATGAGATCGAGGCAGCGTGCGACATCTAACATCCAAAAAACAGCGCGCCCTGGCCCACCCACGCGCTTGGGACAGCACCCTTGGCTGCTGTCGAAAACGAGCGCTGCTTCAGTGTTGCCGCAGGCTTGCTTGCAGGGCAGCAGGCTTCCCACCAGAGCTCTCACTGTCGGCACTCCAACTCCAAGCCCGCTTTTCTTCGTTTCCGATCCTGCGTGTGCCGTCACACACGTTGGTGCCTGTGCTTCGTGCTGAACTTGGTGAGACGGACATGTTCTTGACGGGGTCAGACAACCAACCCCGCCTTTTGTTAGACTTCCCCCCATGGCATCTAAACAAAAGCGAAAACAACCTTCGCGAGGTGCGTTGCTTTTCAGGGTTCCCCTTTCTAGGCTCCTCCGGCAAAGCTGCAACCAACAAAGGCCAGAAGTCAACATGGCCGGCGCATTGCGCTGCCGCACAGCAGGCCCACGCACCAGCTACACCCTGCCGCAACCTGTTGCTCGACACTGGGCTGCAAGTGCCTCAGGCTTTCCCAGCAGCACGTGCCGCTCAAATCGAGTAGTCTCGCAAAGACTGCAAAATAGATTCGGCCCCGTTTCATGTCTGCAGATCTGTAGATATTAGGCGCTGCCGAGGCCTCTTGGCGCGCCTGACTAGAGTGCTCTCGACACTCTCGGTGCTTCGGGGGGATTCTTGTTCCACAACGCGTCCAGAAACCCACATTCTTTGTTCTCCCCTGTCCACCCCCCCTTTCCCCAAAGGAGTACCGCTGCCGAAACGACCCGCGTCTGAGCCAATCTCGGTTCTTTTTTTCGGTCTTTCGCACGCACACAACGGCCTGGACCTGAGGTTCCAACCCATCTTGGACGACCCGAATCAGTGGCAGATTTCCCCACTAAATGCTTGTGGGGGTCGTCCTGCAAATCTCCTAGTGTCCCCAATTGCTGTTGACCTGCATACATGAACCAAACCCGAAAAGGCCGAGCCAAAGCGTTATTGTGCTCTTCTGTTCTGGCTCAATGCCAGCTGGGTCGACGAAGCCCCTTCCCCAACGTTGCCGATGGATCAACAATGGAACTTGGGTTTGTATTTTTTTAGGGTGGCCTGGGCAGGAAGGTTTGCGTGCGGGTATGATTCGCAGGTATGATTCGCGGGTATGATTCGGGATATGATTCGGGGGTATGATTCGCGGAAGCAGCAGCAGCAGCAGTAGTAGTAGTAGTCGCAGTTCGCAGAAGTAGTAGTACTAGTAATATTATGGTAGTAATAACATCAGTAGTAGTAGTAGTAGTAGTAGTAGTAGTAGTAGTAGTAGTAGTAGTAGTAGCCTCCCTTAAAACTGCCAAACTGCGCTTGCAAAATGCCTTGCGACGCTGTGCAGCGCGCGGTCAACTGATGCGGGGTGATCAATCTGCTTGTGCTGTCTGGCGTCCCTTAGCTTCACTCGGCTTCCCTTACAACTGCCAAACTGCTCTTGCAACATGCATGGCGACACAGCTGGCAGCTTGTGGAAGCGGGTGGAACAGTGTTGGAGAATGGATGCATAATAATGTATGGAAGGGATGGAACTGGTGGAAAATGGATGGATGATTGATGGCAACTAAAAAAACAAAGTACACTAAAGGAGAAAGCAGATGGGATGGCTCGGACATGGATGGGAACCTGGACGGGGCTCAAGTAACAGGAAAGGCAAGGACGTGCAGGGACTGGAAGTGCAGGAGCGGGCCTGACGGGCTGGCCCCCGCCCTCCTTCCACTTCTTTTTCGACTTGGAAGCACCCTGCGGGCAACTTTCCGGTAGATGACGAGTAGCGACTGAAGGGCAGTGAAACAGATGACACTTCAAATGCAGGAAAATGAAGTGACAGGGCGGGAAACATCCAACGGAAGCAACTGCGGCCTTTTCGGCTCTGACACCATGCGCATTCCCTGGCTGGCGCGACCATCGCCTTTTCTCCATGGCTGAAGCAGTCTATGACTGAGAAGCGCCCTGTGGGCAACTTGCCGCCTCCTCCCTTTCGAGCGCGTTTGCAATCGCGACTGCTGCTTCGAGGCACATGACTGAGAAGCGCCCTGGGGGCAACTTCCGCCCTGTTTCCGTTCTAGCGCGTGCATGCTGCTTCAACCTGCGCATGTGGGTTTGGCGTGTTGGCGCGCTTCTGTGGTTTTAGCTGTCGAGCAGTTTGCACAAGGCTTCGCGCTGGGGTGCTTACAGGGGGGAGAAATGCGACTGACACGGCGCTCAAGGAAGTGCAGGGAGCTCAAACGCACAGGAAGCAAAGGGAAATGCCAGGAAACTCTCAAAGTTGCAGGAAAGACGCGCAAAGGAAGTGAGGTTCAAATCTCGGCATCTCATCCGAATTAAAGGACAGGGAAGTGGTCGTAGTAGTAATAGTACTAGTAGTAGTAGTAGTAGTACTAGTCGTGGCAGTGGCAGTGGCAGTGGTAGTATTGGGTAGCGCTGGTGGTGGTTGTTGTGGAGACAGTGAACAACACAAAACGGTCGAAGAACAGTAGCATCTTGCAGCATACGTTCTAAGGGTATGATTCGGGATATTGATTCGGGGTATGATTCGGGGGTATGATTCGGAGGTATGATTTGGGGAGGTCCCACCTTCTGCCTTTTGAAGCAACTCAACACACCGAAAAAAACCACTTGGACGTGACGCAACCCTCATGAACGCAGAGACCTCTGTTGCATTTGAGCCTCAGGTCTTGGCGACGAGGCCAGCTGGTCGATGCACACCACCACGCAGCAAACGAGATAGGTCGTCGTTCGGCATCGACACGGTCCTGAAGAATGCTGCTGAAAGTTGTCTTGGGTGTGAAGGACAAAAAGATTGGCCTGCTCCGACAGCCCGCAGCCAGAAAACTTCACACGCAGGTCACCCTGAATGCTGCCCAGCCTCTGTAGCAGGATGGAGCCACGTCGCCGCCGTCGTGCCAAGCAGGGGCGCTGCGTGAAACCTCGGTGGGTGAAACGGTCTCGGAACGAAACAGACACTTGTTCCGGAAACACATGGCGATGGATCCACAATGGAACTTGGACGTGACGCAACCCTCAAAGCCCCCTGTTGCATTTGAGCCTCGGGTCTTGGCGACGAGGCCAGATGGTCGATGCACACCATCACATGCAGCAACTGAGATAGGTCGTCGTTCGGCATCGACACAGTCCTGAAGAACGCTGCTGAAAGTTGTCTTGGGTGCGAAGGACAAAAAGATTGGCCTACTCCGACAGCCCGCAGCCATAAAACTTCACACGCGGGTCACCCTGAATGCTGCCCAGCCTCTGTAGCAGGATGGTGCCGCGTCGCCGCCGTCGTGACGAGCCGAGGCGCTGCGTGAAACCTCGGTGGGTGAAACGGTCTCGGAACGAGACAGAAAATTGTTCCGGAAACACATGACGCAACCCTCATGAACGCAAAGACCTCTGCTGCATTTGAGCCTCGGGTCTTGGCGACGAGGCCAGCTGGTCGATGCACACCCTCAGGCAGCAAACAAGATAGGTCGTCATTCGGCATCGACACGGTCCTGCAGAACGCTGCTGACAGTTGTCTTGGGTGTGAAAAACCAAACGATTCGCCTACTCCGACAGCCCGCAGCCAAAAAACTTCACACGCGGGTCACCCTGAATGCTGCCCGGCCTCTGTAGCAGGATGGAGCCACGTCGCCGTCGTCGTGACGAGCGGAGGCGCTGCGTGAAACCTCGGTGAGTGAAACAATCTCGGAACGAAACAGAAAATTGTTCCGGAAACACATGGCGATGGATCAACAATGGAACTTGGACGTGACGCAACCCTCAGGAAAGCGAAGACCTTTGTTGCATTTGAGCCTCGGGTCTTGGCGACGAGGCCAGCTGATCGATACACACCATCATGCAGCAAACGAGATAGGTCGTCATTCGGCATCGACACGGTCCTGAAGAACGCTGCTGAAAGTTGTCTTGGGTGTGAAGGACAAAACGATTGGCCTACTAAACTTCAAACGCGGGTCACCCTGAATGCTGCCCAGCCTCTGCAGCAGGATGGAGCCACGTCGCCGCCGTCGTGCAGCGCCGAGGCGCTGCGTGAAACCTCGGTGGGTGAACGGTCTCGGAACGAGACAGAAAATTGTTCCAGAGACCCAACGTTGCATGTGCCGCAAGCCACATCCTGCACACCCATAAGAAAAACGTGGCACCTCCAAGCCAGCTCACTGGCAGACACCATTCGCGTTGACCTGTCGGCTCAACGCGTTCTCTCAAGCGAGCTCGCCAGCCTCAACCTGCGTCAAGCTGCCTATGCAAGTCTCTTTCGCAACCTTGCGGGCTTTTACTCCCACACCGGCTGCCTCTATCTGCAACGCTATGCGCTGCTACTCTCGCTGTCGCTTTCTGCGTTCGCAACAGAAAAACACCAGCAAAACTCTGCCTCGCTGGTCTCTGAGAGTAGCAGTTCCCATTGATATTCTGCACGCACGACTGACCGGGTCAGCCGTTGCTCAAAGCTCGCGCGCAACGAGCCTTCGGCTGGCGTAACGCTGCGTGCGTGGAGCGGTACGCGCAGCAGCTCCCGCACCGTGTTCACGTAGACCGTGGCAAACTCCAGAGTGCCGTAGCACAAGAGGCCCGTCAGGTCCGCGTGCATGTGCCTCTTCCCCATCGGGGTGTACAAGTACAGCACGGTGTCGTTCGTCTCCACCTCCCTCAGTGTGAAGGCGGGCCTATCCGAACGACACTCCTGCCGAAAGAGCCCCTCTTCTATCTCCTGCTTTTTGTGGCGCAGGATGGCGTAGTGGGTCCGCGCCTTCTGGGCGGGCGCGAGGCGGTCCCAAGTTGCATACCACAGCGCGGATGCCACATCGTTGGCGTCTACATTCGCCGCCCACAGCAGCGGCAGCCAGACCTGCACTGTCTGCTCGCTCTTCAGGGTGACATGCAGGGCTCGGACGACGTAGTTCTCAAAGGATTCAAAATCTGCCTTCACTTCTTCTCGCTTCCGCTTCGCCCCACCATATCGCCTTGCCAGGTCTGGCATGTCACAGCGCCATGGGCCGGTCTCCGTGACCTCTTGCAGCATCTGACGGTCGCTGAGCAGATCACTGAGGAGCCGCGGCGCAGGGCGCGCTCGACTCACCGGGCTGCCGCTGGCTCTGTACGCCAGATCCCACACTTTCTCCACCCAAGCCAAGGCGTGCTCGACCTGTGGCAGGACCTCGTCGAAGACGGGGTATATGTCTCGAAGGACCTGACTGCTGTAGATGGCCGGCAGCCAGCTCCAGCTCCGGTAGGTCGAGTCGTACGGCACAGGAAAGCGAGGCTCCAAGGCGGGCAACGCCACAGACCACAAGTACTTGTGCAGGCGCATCCACAGGTCTTGCTTCTTAGACCATCCTCTGTCGTTCATGGGCGGGCTGGGTAGAAACTCCAGGATGATGTGGAAGCGCTCTCGCGCCCGCGTCAAAGCAACCCGCACCAGGCCCGGGTCGAGCATGAGCTTGCCTTTGTAGAAGGCGTCCTCTGGGCTTCTTCGTGGGGCTACCAGGATGCATGCAGGGTAGTCGTGCCCCTTGGCGCCCAGCACCGTGGAGAAGTGCACGATCTGCTTGACATCGACAAATGGCAGTGACGCGTCCAGGGCTTGTGCGGCGGCTAGGCCGTGGGCGCAGATGAGGTGCTCCAAGTTCTGGAGCAAGTCACGCCCAAATGCGAGCACCAGGATACTGCCCTCCGCCAGTTGCCCACTGCGATGCGCATTTACGAGCTCGAAGGCTACGGATTCCAGTACCAGTACGAACAGCGTGGCCGACGCTGTCGTTTCCTGGATGCCGTTGGTGCGCACGTCTCGCAGCGGCTCCACAAAAATGGGCAGGATGGTCGTCCGGTGTGTCGCCTGGGACCGGACCCCAGCCAGCGGCTGACCCAGCCCGCAGCCACGCAGCATTTGCAGCACGGCATCGTCAAAGCGGTGTGTAACCAACAGGCGATGCTGCGCGGTCCTGCTGCCTGGCTTGTCTAGCCAAGCACTGGACCCCTCCATGTGCAACGGGTGGCTGAACTCTGCTGCGACTTTCGTGACTTCCAGCGGGTTTGTCACTGTGCTGGCCACGTGATGCAAGGCCGTGGCTTGCGATGGATCCCCGAAGAGCAAGGCCGCGTTGAAGCGCAAGTAGAACGTGGAGGCCAAAATGGCGGGGTCGTTCTGGTACTCGTCTTGCAAAACGATGACCATCTTTCTTCTGCTGACGTGGCCTAGGACGTCACCTTTCCTGCCCTCGCGCCCTGTAGACAAAGACAGTAGCTTCCGTAAAAAGCTGTGTGTCACCACTGCTCCTGGCAACTCCCGCACCAGCTGCGCTTCAAGCTCCTCCTCCTTCGGGTAGAACGTCTGGTGCAAGAAAATCTCCCGAAGCGAATGCAGGTGCTGCGCCTCTGTTCGTGTTGCAGCTGCCTGTAGGCGCCGGTCCAGTGCTTCCAGAATAGACCACTCCTGGCTCAGGAGGCGCCGTGTTGCCTGCCGGCTGTAAACTGACCACATATCTGCTTGGTCCCAGTCTGCCGCCTCAGGGTTCCGCCCCAAGCGCGCCGGAATCCTGGGCCAAGCATCGCGCATGATCCTCTCCAGACGAGCATGCAACTGGTTCGCCACCGCCTTTGTCTCTGTCGCCACAATCACAAAGGTGGGAGTGGACGAGCGCAGCATCAGCCAAGCTGCCAAGCCCAGCAGGAGCTCCGTCTTGCCGCAGCCTGGTGGTCCTGTAATGACAGACACAGGGCTTTGCACCGATCGCAGAACCTCCGCTTGACACGCTGAAAGACGACAGCCAGTCGCAGTAGAAACGAAGTCCAGCAACCCTGCTCGAGGCTCCCCTGGCGGCCCCAGTGCTGCGCAGAGCGCGGACGATTGCTCTGGGCCCTGTAGGCCTGCAAAGCAGCGAAAAGCCTCCGCACCCATGGCCAGGTCCAAGTTTGCAGCCAAGGTCGAGCTGACAGCCGCCAACGTCTGCCCGACACCATCGAGCCCGTCCACAGCGGCAGCACTAGCGACCGAGCACTGGTACGCGAAGATGTACTCGTGTGCGTCCAGGAGGGGCAGTACGTAGACGTTGTCTCGGTCTGCCTGGCCGCGGGGCATTAAGCGAAGCTGCGTACCGCTCATGCCTTCGGAGCAGACACGCCGAACGCTGCCACGTGACCACACGCTCCGAGCTAGCTCCTCCGGGCTTCCAGCCATCCTCAGCTGCGTTGCGACGTAGTCCGAGGACACGACGAAGACAAGCCAGTTCAGGCACGTCTCATCACTGCTCCCGAAGATCACCAAGTCGGACCGAGGACACCGCACTAATCGCCCAGCTCGCCCATGACGTCGAGTCCCCTGGCTCAGATGAACCCACAGCCGATGCTTCAGGTGGTGGTGCACCTGCCGTATCGCCGCTTCGGTGGTCTGTCCTGGAGACTCCAGCCCCGGCCGCATTGGTGGCGGGTGAAGTCTTGGCGGCGATGTCAGCCACTGGTCTAGCCCAAGCCACTGCGGCTCCTGCTGCAAGGCAGTGATGCCGATCATCGACGTAACGGAAGCTAGGGCGTGCTGCGGGAGTTCCTGCAAGTTCACACCCACGGCGCCTCGCTGCTGATTTTGGGCTGCAGCTGCCCGGACGTGCCCCAGAGCTTCCGTTTGCCCCCGGTAAGTCTTCCGCACATGCTGCACTTCCGCCTTCACACGCGCTGCAGCTTCTTCGAGTCCGCGAAGGACCTCCCCCGCGGCAGGCAGGCCCTCCAAGTCCCGAAGCTCCAAGGTGCAGCTCGTAGGCAGGTTCGAAGCGCACAGAACGCCGACTGTGCTGCGACAAGTGCCGCGCACTGGTCGGCACAGCACCGGCGAGCAAACCGCCGCGTCCGGTTGCGCGGGTCGGAAGCACGTCGAGATAGGCCAGCTGCTCGTTGCAGCCCTCAGCGGAATGTGCACCCATGTTGCCAAACCCTGCGGAAGCAGCATTCTCTGGAAGCTTGGGGGGATGAGCTCATCCCCAAAGTCCGGTTGCCAGTTGTACAGCATCAGCCACATGCTCATGGCTCTGGCACGGACCTCGCCCTTTAGGCAATCTCGCAAAAGGGCGCCCCAATGGGCAACCCAATGCTTCCAGCGTGACAAGGGGCCCCACTAAATGCAAGGAAACGTGACTAAGCTGCTGTTTGCACTTTGCCCGCCTCGTGTCTGAACCGAACAACTCAGCGGCCAACTTTGCTTCCTCTTTTTGTACAGAAAGGGCGCCCCACTGGGCAACCCCAACTGGAGCCAAGCATGCGCGAAGCCAACTGCTTCTCGTATTGGCACACAACGATGCTTGTGCAGCAAAACGGATCCCAAGAACAGCTCCTGCCTGCAAGGCATGAATGCACCGCCACTGTCGTCTGCCGTGCGGGCCTAACCTGCCCATCCACAAAAACCTACGTGCACCCTATAACACCTAAACTTTGAAACTTTTCACGCTTAACCGCAAGTGTGCGCGAGAGACTGCTTAATGCCCATCCACAGAATCCTACGTGCACCTTGTAGCACCTAGACTTTAGAACTTCTCACGCTTGGCCGCCTGCTTTCGCAACCGGGCATGTCGGCAAGCCAAGCGAAGCTGGCCCAATGCTGCCAACGTGACAAGGGGCGCCCCACTGGGCAACCCAACCAACATCCAACCAACTAAATGCAAGCAAATGTGACTCAGCTGGTGTATGCACTTTGCCTCGTGTCTCAACCGAACGACTCAGCAGTGGCCACTTTTACTTCCTCTTTTTGTACAAAAAGGGCGCCCCACTGGGCAACCCCGACTGGAGCCAAGCATGCGCGAAGCCAACTGCTTCTTGTATTGGCACACAAGAATGCCTGTGCAGCAAAACGGATCCCAAGAACAGCTCCTGCCTACAAGGCATGAATGCACGGCCACTGTCGTCTGCCGTGCGCGCCTGACCTGCCCATCCACAGAAACCTACGTGCACCCTATAACACCTAAACTTTAAAACTTTTCACACTTAGCCGCAAGTGTGCGCGAGAGACTGCTTCCTGCCCACCCACAGAATCCTACGTGCACCCTGTATCACCTAGACTTTCGATTTCACACGCTTGGCCGCGAGTGTGCGCGAAAGCCTGCTGTCACAACCGGGCATGTCGGCAAGCCAAGCAAAACTGGCCCTCCGCGAGCGCTTCACTCCTGGCCGCCAGCTGTCGTGCTCAGAGGGCGCCCCACTGGGCAACCCTGCAACTTTTCCCGCTACTCCACGCAGGCCAACGAGTGAGTCAGCCAAAAGGTGAATGAGTCCGTGATCCTCTGCATTGTTCGCTGTTTGGCTGCGCGCAGATGTCCCGGCGTCCATGGTGCGCATTCACAAAAGCAAGCGACAAACTCGAATACGGACTCCTGGGTGAGCTCGCCAGCAGTCTCTGGCTTGCAGTCTCTGAGTTCCTGGCCTGGAGCCAAATCTGGACGTAGCCGCCCCTCGCTAGTTCCTCCGTCTGCACCGGACCTCCATCAGCGAGGCTCTGACATCCGCATGCGTGACTCCCAAAGTCCCATTGTCAGGTTCCCAACACAGACAGTTGCCACTTGCAGTTCTCGTGGACAAAACGTCCCCCGCCTTCTTCAGCACGCAGGCCAGGTCCTCCAAGGAGAACCGGGGTGATCCTCCTTTGCGACAAAGGATTTTGAGACTTCCCGACACATGAAGATGCTTGTGTTTTTCTTGGTTTTCCTTTGACCCAGCCAGGAGGTTCAATTCCTTCCACTCAAACCTCATAGCCCATTTGGGTGACACATGAAGATGCTTGGGTTTCCCTTGGTTTTCCTTTGACCCAGTTCAATTCCTTCCACTCAAACCTCATAGCCCATTTGGGTGCCTTTCTTAGAGGACCCAGAAAACGGGTGATGTCCCTTTTGGTTCGGCTTTCAAACCAACCAACAGGGGGTACCCACCAAACAAAGACACACCGAGAAGCCCTCGCCAGGCCGCTTGTTAGCCTGGATCGCCTCGAGACTCCGGTGCCTCGACATGGTGTACTGCAGCGGCAGCGCCATGTTGCTTTGGCCGCTGCAGTACCACCTGAGTCAGAATCGAAACCTGGTACAAAAATGGTGTCTTCTAGCACCCTGTAAGGAATTGAAAAGGCCGCAGCCCCCATGGCTGGGATTGTCCCTTACTAACCTTCATCTACCCGGGTTTTGATTGAGGCTCACCTGGGCCCAAAACACCCCCGGGCGCTGGACAAAAGCTTCCCCCGGCGAGCCTTGGGGAGGCCCAGCGAATGGATCAAACCTGGTTGAAACACTGCAAACAACCAAACCATGGTTGAGTGTCTCAAAATAAGAAAGCGATTGTTACAAGTGGGTTTTTGCGTGAAAGCAACAGACAACCTGCCAGCTGGAAGGCGTTTTTCAGTTTTGAGACATACTTTCATGACAGACTGCACCGGGCTTTCTCTCACTGAGCCGCACATCGCCGAAGGTCACGTGGCGCAGCTCCTGGGATGGAACTCTCCCAGCGAACTGGCTTGCTCTTGGAGCCCCAGAGTCGCAATCGTGGGAAAAAAACTCTGACATAGTTTTGACCCACGGCCAAAACATCCACCCAGTGTCCTTTCAATATTTGGGCCCATTTTGCCTCCCGAAATCCATACCTTTGCCCCGGAGATGACAAGGATTCAAAAGTCGCCAGACGCTGCCTCTCCAAACTCGTCTCCTGACGCAGCCCAGTATCACTTGCCCAAAGGTAGGGCATGGGCCTAAAGGACACCCTGTGTTGAAAAAGCGAATCCACTGCAAGCCCACAACTCAGTTCCAGGCCAGGCCAGTGCTCCGCTTTCAGTCCAGGGAAGGTTGCAGCCGGGACTGGGAAAAACATTATGTTGTATCTGGGCATGTGCAACCACATCTTTCCGCTTGTCTGCAACTTACAGTTTGCACAAGCGCTACTCCCCATGGATTTTGCTTCCCTCGAATCTTCAGGTTTGCCTGGGTGTCTTCCCTCGCACACTTGCAATCATGTGTTTCAGAGCCCAAGGAGAGCTGGCCAGGCTCGTTTGGGGCAAAGGCTCCTCATATTTGGATGTGGGTCAAAAACATGTACCACAATGGCACCAAGGTAAATGGAACCAAAGAGGTAAAACCAGCGTAACCCTAGTGTCTAAACAGCCCGAAACGCGGTTTGACCAAACTGGCGAGCTCCAAGCAAAGGCTCCTTTGACCTTGGCACTTCCCCAACAAGAAACAGAATCACAACCAGAACCAGAAGCAGACCCAGAACGAGAACGAGACCCAGCAAGAACAAGAACAAGACCAAGAACACGAACACGAACACGAACAAGAACAAGAACCAGAACCAGAACCAGAACCAGAACCAGAACCAGAACAAGAACAAGAACAACAACAACAACAACCCCAGGATTTCAACTGCTTCACACTGGCCAAAAGCTTGACTTGTTGGTGGGGGAATTTCGGTTGCCAAGGCATCCATCTGGCAACCATTGGGTCGGTCTTTTTTGGGGCGCCCCTTTTGATCTATTTTAAAGGGCAAGCAAACAGATTTTGGGATTCCCCCCCCAAGCTACACCTATATCTTTCCAGGGCCACCCCGAGCCAAAGCACTTCACCGCAAGACCTCAGGCGGTCAGAGGCGCCGCCGTCGCGTTGCCCCCAGAGGCTGTGATGGTCCAGTCGCCCCCCGCTGGCTGCGCAGGCAGCCGGGCGTGCCACCGGCCATGTTTCACCGTGGCCTGGTCTCATGGCTTGTATCAAATTAATGACTTAGGGTAGTCTTTGGTTCCATTTACCTAGGTGCCATGTTGGTACAGGTTTTCGACCCACAGCCTTATGATCAAGGACAGTGCCATGGGTGTTGGCGAAAATGGATGCTGGTACACCACCAATAAAAGCTGGAAAGGCAGCACGTACCCCTTGTATAAGGGAAGATCCATACCTCCCATACCTGAAACTGCCAACTTGATATGGCTACTCTGTCAACGGGGATTCCCTTGGTACGGAAAGTTGCCTACACCAATTATCTAAGGCGTTGGAGAACATCCTTCTCAACAACAACTGAGAATCTGGGAAACATCCTAGCATTCCTCATCCGGCTTGTCGCCAACGATACAATACAAGCAAGACCGCTTTAAGGCACCCAAGGATTGCCTTGGTTTTAACCAAGTTCGCGGCTGAGTTTGTTCCAGGTTATTGTTAAGAAACGAAAACCAGCATGAAACCGACCATGTGAAGGCCTGATGTTGGCACTGGGTTTGGAACTTGGGGTGTATAGCTGGCTTGTGCAAGGGATTCAGGCTCGCCTGTCAGGCACACTTAGCTGCGTCCGTCAGTGGACTCAAACTTTGCGGGCGTGCCTGTTCAGTGTGATTCCCCAAGTTTTGTGAAAGGCCCACGATGAATCCATGGAGCACCAGCCAACAAGGATAGCAACATGTACACGGGCAACAAGTCACAAGATGCCACAATTTTCACCCCACTGGCCTTGGTTGCTGCTGACCCCTCTGCCAAAAAGTTTATCTTTCTGTGGGTCCACTGGAAAATCCACTGTCTCCCAAAAAGTTAAGTCCAAAAGACCCCAACCAAATTTCCGCAAAGTTCCAGTAGCATTTGGTCCCCCCACCCAGTTCCATGCCTGCACACGCAGAGTGCCCAGGGTCACAATCACGGAGCTGGCATTGCCCGCATCACCGAAGAGCGCGGCCTGGGATAGAAACACCTTGGGACCTCAACTCAGATGCCCAGTGGCCATGGGAAAAAAAGGGCACCCTTTTTTTGGTTGGTTGTTTCAAAGGGGGACCTTCCCCAAAAAAAGGAAAACAAAAAGGCACCACTTGGCAACTTAATCAACAAAGCCCCCTTTTTGAGAAAATGCTCCGGAGATCAAGATGCCTCCAATGGAAGCTCTGATGCTTAGGGCAACTTGAGGACAGACGGTGAGTGAAAGGCAACCAACTGTCCGCGTTGGGCTGCAAAAGGGCCACACACGAAAAGCAGAGCGCCGTGCAGTTTCTCGTGCATTCTGCAACAAGTTCTTGGAGTCATTAACATGCTCACAACCCCGCTTTTGCTCTGAAAGAATGATTCGATAGTTATGAGAAAAAGTGTCCAGCTCGAGGAAGATGTGGTTGGCTTTGTTTGAGGATACCCCTTTTTTGGGTGCTGTACTCGCAGCACCACGACCAATATTGGGCCAGACCAGTACATGTTTTGTGAAATCGGGGATCTCCTTCTTTACACAAACAACATCGTCATTATCACCATTGACCGAGTACCGCAACGCATTGCGGCGGAAATTCCCGCCGCCTTCCAGAAAATCAGCCGCAAACCAAAAAAACAAGCCGCAAGCAAAACAAAAACGCCGCAACACCGTTTGCTTCCCGGAATTTCCGCCGCATTCCCGCCGATTTCCGCCGCATTCCCGCCGATTGCGGCCGCAAATCGGGGGGTAGAAAAAACTGAAAACAAGTTCTGCCGCAATTCTTAAAGAAAGCAGCAAGTCAGGAAGAAATGCCGCAAATCCAAAAAGGCGCCTTTTTTGATTTGCGGCAGAAATTTCTGCCGCAACGAATCTCTAGGTATGTTTGGTTAAAATCCTTCAAAACCAGCTTCAGTTAGCTGCGTGCTATTGTCCTCCAACATGTTCCCCGTTGGAAACCCGCGTTTCAAATCCTCAAACCAAGCCAAACCGTAAATTAAGAAGCAAACAAAGTGAAATAAAGAACCCAGCAATCAATTGGCCTTTCATTGGCAATTTGAAAGCGATACCTTCCTTTTCACTTTCAACAGAAACGGTTCACATCCACGAAGCATCAAACCAAAACTCCCTTTTTGGGGCCTCCCTGAACGAAGATGGGTTCTGAGCAAGCCCGAGGCGCATTCCTATTCCTCATATCACACTTCCAACCTGACACCTCCCAGGGACAAACCGCATAGCGTCGCTGTTGGGGAAGCAAAATTGTTTAAAGCACAAACTGAGGGCTCATGATATTCCTCACACGAGACGCAAAATGGTGGGTTGCCTTTGGGTTTTGCTTTCAAACCACCCGAAACATATGGTACCCTCAAAAGACTACAACCCCACTCACTTCCTTGGTGGATCGGCCAAACAAGTCAAACGTATGTTGTTTGCCACTAAAATGGTCTGCCCCTAAAAGTGTTCAGTCCTGGAACGCAGAGAGTGCGCAAAAGAACACACCCCTTCTGAAAAAGCCGAATCCTCCCGAGGTTCGCACCGGCCAAGGCCAGGATGGGCCGCATGGCTCGAGGCGTGCGAGGCACCGCGGCACAAGCTCAAATGAGCTCTGCACTATACCAAGTGCCATCTTTGTTTAAGATATGTCCAATGTGTTATCCTTTGTTTACTAACTTAACCTTGCAACAATGTACAATGATTTTATTGTGTTGTTTGTTTGGTAGCGTCTGTAGCACATAACGACCTGTCCATGGTCTTGTTCTTCCCAACAAATACATCAAGGACAGGAGTCCTTTGGTATTACTTGCATTGTCAAGTAAGGACTCTTTCCAAAAAACAAGGGAGTGACAAGCGGTCGAGTGCACGTGACGCTTGAAAGGGCTTTGCTCATCGATCCATCCCAGTTCCAAAGATGCCCCGATTCCAATCAGAGAACGACCAACACCACGGCAATGTGTTGGCTTTTGCATTTTAGCAGGTGGAAAGCAAAAGCCAGCCTAGGGGTGAGTAGTAGTCCCATTTTTCGAAATGGACACCTAGCCACAATCACAAGCTGGAGAAGCGCACAACCCAATCTAAAGAATAGACATTTGCCAGAAACCCCTGCTTTCTGTTCACACAACTCCAGCTTTTGAGGGCTGCTGCTCTGGAGGGTTCTGCGCCAGCTAACTCAACCGACTTCTCGCAGCCGCCAGACGGTGCGACGCTTCCGAGATCTCTGCCAACCACTTGCAAAGAGAGCTAATGTTGCACCTCCTTTGATGATGGGGTCCTCCATGTGTGTTTTTCCGTGCTTCCGGATCCTGTGACTGCGAGTCCTCTCTTTTGGAAAATACGAGCAACGAAAAAGCTCGGCAAGCATTTTTTCCAAAAATCAAGCACATCCTGGCTAACATGGGGGGTCATCTTTGCTGAGGATATTTTAAAACCCTCTGTTGTGTTCAACTGGTTTCGGGGTTGCTGACAATTGCAAACCAAAGCCTCAGCCTTTTACAGTCTGCCAATGTTCAAGTCAAATAAACAATGCTAAAAACTTAATACTGGGAAGCTCCAGCACTACAAAACCTTACAGACACCCGGCAACAAATCTGAATAAGAAGCTCCAGCAAGACTACCTCGCATGGAAACTCAAGCCTACCAGTACCCCAGGCATGAGCAATACTAAGTCCAACAAATATTCGGCTGCAAATCTGACGAGGAAGCTCCAACAATACAAAATCGAATAAAAACTCGAGCCTACCAAGACTCAATCGAGCTCATCCAAGTCCCACCCGAACCTCCAGGATCTCCCTAACGAGGGTCCAGCTGACTGGGTCCATGTTCGGGGGGGGGGGGGGGGGAGCATTACAAAGGGTCCAACCTAACTTCAGCGGAGCGTGGCAACGACAGAGCCAAATCCAACTTTTGAGCCCGGAACCACACACCTTGCGTCTGGATGGTTGTCGACATTGTGCGGTCCACATGAAGCACACCGCAACCATTCTTTGCACCGGTGCTCGAACGGAAAGCGCTGGCCCACATGTATCCGCGTCTCACGCAACCTAGCTGCCAACCACGCTCTATCTCTACGTACTCTCGGAACGCTACCTCCCAAAAATCTCTTGCCAGGAATTCTTTAAGCCTCGAACAATAGAAATGTGAAAATCTCAAATTATTAAAACGTAACATTCCTTCAATCCGGGCTAGATTTTAACTTCCTTAAACTCTTACTCTTGAATTTTTGAAATCTTGAAACCTTAAGATCTTAAAATTACAACCTTACAAGATAGAATCTTGCAACCTGAAAATATTAACATCCTCAAGTCTTCGAATCTTGACTTCTTAAAACCCTCATGTCTGTCGTTGAATCTTCGGATGTTAAAATGTTAAAATGTGAAATTCCTAACTTCTCAAGGTCTTAAAATCTCAGACTCTGAAACTTAGATTCTTTAAATCTCGAACTATTGCAATCTGAAAATATTAAATTCATAAACAAGCAAAATATAATAAAATTCCTTCAATCCGGGCTATATTCTCAATTCCTTAAACTCTTAATCTTGAAATATTGAAGTCTTGACATCTTAAGATCTTACAATCTTAAATTCCGAAAGTCGCAAAATCTGAAAATCTCACAAAATAAACTTAAAGCCTTCGAAATCTGATACTGGCTGGAAAATGGCTGGGCAATGGCCTGGCTGTTATAACCTTCAAAAACCTTAAATCTTCGAATCTTAAAACCTTAATTCTTCAACCATTGAAACCTTAAATTCCAAAAGTCTTCAAATCTGAGACCCTTAGAATCTCACAGTCTTTAGAATTTTTAAGTCTTAACATCTACTCATCGGACTTACCGGACAGGGAAGTCACAGAACGGGCAGGGCAAGGTGCCCGGTGGCCGGCTGTGTCGCGTCAGCGTGTAAATATTTCTGCATTCGATTCTAGATTTCAGACGACCCCTCCAATGCAAGACGAAGCACAGGCTTACTGAAGAGAGCGTCCCCTCATTGGGGGTGGGTTTTTGAAACCCACAAAATGCACCAATTTCAACTTTCTTCATCCCTGTGTGTCAAAAAAAAAAACACCCCCCATGAGGGGCGCTTCTGATACCGAATTCCCCCCCCCCAATGAATCAAATTACATTCCCATTCTATTCATCCATCGGTCTCAATAGAGAAACCACCTATTGTCCAGGGGGTTTGACAACCATTTCTTGAAGAGAAAAGGACCCCTGAAGAGACTTTCTTCATCCCTCTGTGTCAAAACCGAAACGAAAACCCCCCCCCATGAGCCGAACCCCCCTCCCCTCAATGACTCAAGGTCTACCTGGAGGGCTTTACTGTTCGGAGCCCCGGCTTTATATCTGATCCATCCGATCATCCGATATCTGATGGCCAAGGCGCAAGCACGCCACCCGCGCGGGCTGCGCCGAGACATCTGCGGCCGCCTGCGCCCGAAGCCGAAGCTTTTCCCAAAGGCTGAGGTCTGCGTCTGATTTTCTGGGCTGTCCCCAGATCTTCGCCAAAAGTTTAGCTTTAAGTGGGGCAAATGGACATCCAACCACTAAGCACGAAAAGGCCAAATAAAAGCTAAGTTGAACCGGATGGCTGGGCTTGCCACCAAGTTTTGGGGGAACCGAACCGGAGGGGGGGGGGGGCGCCTCACTTCCTGAGAAAGTGAAACCAAACATGGAATTCCAGGGTTCACCCTCAAAGGGGCGGAGATACGAAGGCAGTTGTTCTGGATGCTTTCGTTTGCACTTTCATCGGACCCCCCCGACTTGGGCTGGAAATTGCATTCCGGCATTCCCAGCATCTCTCCGCTGCAAAACACTGACTGGGAAAGTAAGACACATGCATGGTGTGGCTGTACCTTTGCCAAGGCGACCATACCACTACCTTTGAATCACAAGGGCACTCAGTTTTAAAGACCATTTGAGTCACAATCAAAACCTGGTACAAAAATGGTGAACCCAGAACCATGCTTCAAGAATTAGAAAGGCGGATATCCGCAACTATTTCTGGCTGGGATTGTCCCTAACCTTCATCAATCCCCAGGTTTTGAGCACGTGGCTCATTTGGCAATTCTTCTTTGCACTTCACTTTGAGACCAAAGGATGCGATCCGACACGCTAGATCCGATCCCGAAGGGTCCCGGCCAAACCAGGCCTGGGGCACACAGAACCATCATATCTTCAAATGCTCGGTCATGTTCGGTCTAATTACCCTGAAAGTCCCAACAACAACAACATGTTGTTGCAGGAAATGTCATGTTTAGTACCATTGTCCCGAAAGTCCCAACGAAAACATGCTGTTGCAGGAAGTCGGCCGTTTTTTGGGGGTCAGGTCTTGACACCATTCTAGGGGTAACGTCCCCATTCTTGCCAGGGATCCTTCTTTCTAGAAAACCACCAAAAAACCCGGGGAAATGGCCGGTGTTTGAAGAGAACGACGGCTAAAAAGAATAGAAAAGGAATCAACCCCTAGTCTGATTACCCTGAAAGTCCCAACAAAAACATGCTGTTGCAGGAAATACCTCTTTTTTGTTGGTCAAAACTTGACACCATGCCCCCAAACATCGCTTCACCTCGCCCGCCTCCTTGTAGGCGGCGTCTACCCGTGCCGGCTCGCAGGAGATCTCTTTCGCGTCGGGCAGGGCCGGCAGGTCCGCTCGAGCACCTCAAACTGGCAGTTGCACTTTCGCCCCCTGGAAAAAACAAAAACATAGATTCCCTTTAGAACCAGCAAGGCAAATATAACATATTCTTAAGCAAGTGGTGGCAAAGGAACTGAAAGACTCAGCTCCCCAATCAGTTGCCCTCAGTTCTGAGCTGTCCGTGCTCAGATCCCCCGCTAAAAGTGACTAACTTTTGCTGGGTTGAATGGAAACTACCACTAAACCAACTTCCATTTGTGTCTTCGCGTCCTGGAAAAATGAGTACATATGTCCAGCAGAACAAGGGAAAATCATCAGAAATCTCAGAAAATGGAAGCTATTCAGTTGCCCTCAAGTGATCCCAAAATACAAGGCTCCCTCCAGCGCTACGCAAAAGCAGCCCGTGGACACCCGCACTCGTGCGGAGGTTTCAAGGCATAGAATGTGTTTCTGGCTTGTCTTACACTCGCTTACAGACTGGCAACAGGAACCTTTTGGTTTGGAGGTGTTCCGGGTAGCCCTTTTAAAGTGGGTTCTGAACTTGAACTCCTGGTAAAGGGCCTTTCCACTTGGCCTGTCCATGATGTCGTGCAACTGGACGTACAAAGCCAGAATGTCCTAAGTATTCCCCCCGTATTTACGGTTCTGGTTGCATAAATTCCAAAATCCGCAACTCTGAGGTAGATATCTGGACCTCCTGGGAAACAACAAACAAACAAACAAAACAGGTAATAAACACACAAACAAACAAACCAGCCAACCAACCAAACAACAAACAAGCAAACTAGCAACCAACCAAACAACAAGCAAACAAACAAATAACAAACAACAAACACACAATAATACATACATACAAACCAAATACATTTTGGGAGGGCTTCAAAATGCTTCAAACGGATCCCCCCACCCCACCTCCGGAACAAACCCAGCCTGACGGAAAGGCCTGGTGTGCCTTTCGCACCGTCGCCAGCAGGGTGCCCAGGCGGAAGTCCTGACAGAGACTTCTCCTACCTAGGGCTTCAAGAACCTGTAAACATGTCGTACCTTCTTCCTGCCTAGGGCTTCAAAAACATCCTGTTGTTCAAAATAATATCCTACCTGGGCTTCAAAAGTATCGTGTTTTCCGAAAGAACATTGTTTTCTTTTTTCCCGTAGGTATGACATGTTCATCGGTTCTTGAGGCTGGTAGTAGTACCAAGCAAAATAAGCCAGCAGGCACGCTGCCTACAACTCAGCTGCCCCGAAAAATACAAGGTGATCACTTTTGGAAACTTGACGTTCATCATGGACTCCATGGACCAACTCAGGGAAACCAAAAGGTTGAAAGGTCGATTCGCCCGTCCCGCCCTCCCAATCCTTTCGCTTCCCTTTGCGAAAGTCACGGGATGCCGGCCCTGCTAATTCTGCTCGCTTTTGCCAGGTCCTCGAAAACCGCAAAAACAACACATGCCAACAAAAGCAGATGCTAACCCACCAAGCTTCCAGTCAGGTAACCAGCTAGCTTTACTGCTAGGTTTTGCATCATGGTTTCCCCTGGTTAGCTAAGTGGCTTGCCTGGAAGCACTGGGGACCAACATGGTTTTGGGCCCTTTTTTTGCTGGACCGTTTTGGTTTCCGAGGGCTCGAGTCAAGTCCTTCGGCGGTCCCACGCAGGTGCCGCACGCAAAGTCCGCCAAAAGGCGCTGGGGACAGTCCCGCATCACCTCGCGTTCAGGATTCAGCCGCAAAGGGATTCCTACAAACAACAACACGCCCGGCCCCACGTGCCCTTTTAGATGCCAATCACAATGCAAAATCCCAATAGGAAACCCTTAAGCAACCCAAAGCAATGATTGAGGATTGCCTTTGAACAACCCAGAAAGTATCATCGGGCAGAATGAACCAAGCTCCTGCAAGAACGACCAACAGGAGGTTTCCTAAACCCCAGGTGCTTCAACTCGTAGACCCCAGTAGCTCAGTAGCTATAGGAAAAACATATCTTCACAGGGGTCACTGGATTTCAAGGATTTCCCTTCAAAAGTTGCCATTGGCTGGCGGTTTCCGTTGAAATTGCCACTTTCAAATCCTCGGTTATGAGCTTTAATAAACCAAGGTGGGGGCTATGCATCAGTTTGGCCGCTTCAACGACGGTTTGCTAAGGCCCCTCCCATAGATAATTTGAATGGTAAGCGAACAACTGGTGGCTTCCATGTTCAAACAAGTCCTAAATCATCAATGGCTTTCCCTAAGTGAAACAATCTTTTCACCAATTGGGTTCCCAAAGTCGTTAGTTCCACTTTTGGCAAAGGCAGATGGGAGGGGTTACTGCGCCACCGCAAGCGGGGTCGTTTCGGGCGTGCCATTCCCATTGTTGCTGGTGGGAACATGCGCCGAAACCTAAGCACTTCCTGAGCGAGATGGGCACTCAGGGAGTTAAATGACTCTCCTATGACCATTGGATCATCTGCTTTTACGCTACCCCACCTAATTTGATCGTTGATCCCTCACATGCCCCCAAGCATCACCCCAAAAACTGAAACTCAAGTCAACTCGACCCAAGGAACGTCTGATTGAGGGGTGCGAGTCGCCAGCGCCGCCAGCAGCGCGTCGTCCAGGCGCGCCAGGCGCGCCGCGGGGTTTGGCGCGGCCTGGGCGGCCAGCAGCGAGGCGCTCAACGAGGCGCCGGTGCAGCCTGGCTGCTGGGGGTTAGAGTCGAGTGGCTTGGGGTGGGTTGTTTCACCGGGGCTCCGGGGAAACAAGAACAACAGGTTTGGGGGGGGGGTCTGGCTTGGGGTTGTCTCGCCGGGGTACAGTATGGCTGAAAAAAACTGGACTTCGATTTTGGAATTTGGTTTGCAGCTACTAAAGCTAAGAAGGAACAAAACAACAAACTCAAACACTTGCCAAGAGGAGTAGGGGGTTGGTGGGGCAGGGGGAGGGGGGGGACTTAAATTGTGAGTGGACCAACAGGTTTGGTTTTGCCGGAGGTGGGGGGAGGGGAGGGGGGGCCTCACTTCCTGAGTATCTTTATATGGCTCCCTATGAGAATTTGGATACGTCCCCTTCCAACCAGCGGCCAAAGAGCTGCCAGCATCCACATGGGCGTGATAGCATCTCGCCGGTAGCTGCCGCAGCAGCTGCCGCGGCCACCTCGGCAGCAGGTTGCTGGAACTCCAGAAGCTACTCAGTTGCCCTGAAACCAAAACGGCTTTGGCTCAAAAAACCGGTACCAAAATGGTACCCTGGTAAGTGGAAACATGGACCAAGACCTGCGTAACCCCTCCTGGTGAATTTTAAGCCATACCCAAATACCCAGGGAAACGGCGTTTTTTTTTTTTGAAAAGAACGATGGTTGAAAAGAATGGGGAATCAACGGTTAGAATATTGGTGGGGCTACATCCCATGTTTAGAGGTTCTTTGAGGGTCCAGCTACTCAGTCGCACTCAAAACTTGCCCAAAGGCGAATTGGCCTTATCACCTTTTGGGCTCCCATTTTTAGTCATGGCCCCGAAAAGCTGACCTTCCCCAAAATGGGGGCTCCGCGCCAAAAAAGTGTCCTCTGAAAATTCATGGTTTCTGGGTTCCATGTTGAATCTGTGGAGTAACTTTCTACCGTCAGAATGGACCAAACAGAAACCAAATCATCAAAAGGCCGAGTCGCTTGGGCAAGTAAAATAATTACCATGGATCCCAGGCACTTCAGGCATTTTCCTCTTGGCCTGGATCCCTTGGTTGAAGCGAATTCAGTGGATGGACACAATCCTACAGTTGGTAAATTGTTTATCGGTTTATCCCATTCTTCATTATCCAACTGGTGCAGGATTTGGTGCATCCATAGCAGACAGCAGGGGCAAACACAAATCCACGCATTCTTCTTTGTTGAGCATGACCTCAATCTGTTTTCAGTCCCCCCCCACACCCCATTCCGACCATTTAGGACCGCATAGTCCAATCGAGGCAGAAATCACCAGCCACCATTGAAGACCTGCAGAAAGCCGACGCCCGCTGGAAAGCCCAAGAAACTCGTCACAATCGGAAGGATCAAAGTTTGGAAACTGAACAAGTGAAAGAAGGGTGAGTCACAGGTCAGTCACTCTCCACAATGCTAGCAAGTTCCCTCCATTGCTGTGATTAAGCAGCCCGTGCTTGTTGGCGGGACTTGGACATCCGCACTTGTGTCGCTGTCCAAAGCATAAAACTCATTGGGCTTGTCTCACACTCACTCACGGACTGGCAAAGCAAGGTTGCCAATAGAATAGCCTCAAGGTCCTGGCAATAAAAGGTCAACCTTTTGGGACCTTTACGCAAAATGGACCAGCCAGAGGACACTAAAAGGTCAGATCCGGTCGAGGCGCTTTAGGCAAGGGAGTTAAAGTTCAATGTTTAGGAACTCAGGCAGTGATCCCTCGTCAGTCGCCTTAAGCGAGCAAAAGAAGGCTCATGTTTGAGCCGCATGGATCAACGGAGAAGCAGGGAATACTGTAATACTTGGTTGAAGTTGGAAGGGGCGCAAAACAATGTCATTTTTAGCAGTTCAGTGGTGACTTCCCACTAAACCGCAATAAGCAAAAATGTAAAATGTGTCCCTAGCAACAACCATGAATACCCTGTAAGAAGTTTCTAATTTTTCAGGTTTTCCTAAAGGCCTCCAGGGCCCAAGCGTTTCCACCGGTTTCTCAAGTTCTCAGGCCCAAGCAACGGGTACCAAATACAGACTTGAGAAGGGGAGACACGAAAGGTAGAATACCGTTAAAGTGGTCCCCCTTATGTGTCCTCTAAAAAAAGGAAGAGGCTTGCATCGAATACCATTTAGGTGCGCATGGAGCTCAACAGCTTGACTAAGTTAAGAGGATTTAAGAGGCGATTTCCGTTCCGCGAAAAAGTGAAGTATATGTTGACCAAGTTGGGCACTGACGAAGCGAGCAAGGGACAAGGTGCACCGTGACTTGGTGCGAAAAGCGGACCGAAGTGTGAAGCGAAGCGAGCGAAAAGAGTGGAAAAAGGAGCGAAGCTGCCAATCACGGCCAGAGGGCGGACCAGGGGGGCGTCCAGGAGGGGGGAGGGGGGGGGGGCGATATTTCATTGGTTTTGCGGCCGGACCGACCCCCGGACCCCCTCAGCCTAGCCTTGCTAACGCAGGGACAAACTCAAGCTAGCCTCCTCGAGGCTACCCTTCGTGGAAAACAAGGAAAAACTAAAAACCGAGGGCAAACAAAACTCAAGGACTGCAAACTAGACCAAACACTGAACCTATACCCTCCCGCCAATTGACATAGAACCTGACAGGGGGTCCTGGAAAATATGTGTCCTTTTCAAGGGACCGTCAGGTTCCATGATAATGAGTGAGAGGGCACCGAATCATAGTACAGAATGGTGGACCCAACGTGCCGAACACCATCTGCCTGGAGTCTCCATGAGTCGTAACAAAAGAAAGGGGGCATGGCCCCCATTTTAAAAGGGTCAGATTTCGAATCGCTGGGAAGCCCTAGCCAACATCACTACTGGCTGCATGGGTATCCTCCTGCTCCGTTGCTTGCTTTCTTTCAAAGCAAATAACCCCCCTACTGCAAGTGGGAGGGGGGTGGGGGGTCCCCAATTCCATTTAACTCGTCTTCCCCATAAAAGGGAAACGGGTTTCCATATATGGAGATCTCCAGGGGTCGTTTTCTTCCCCCTCCCCCAATTAACCATATTTAACATCCATGTGCTTGTTTTTTTCATTTTTCCTTGTTGGTTTTAACAGGAGTTCATCACTACTTGACATACTTTTGCCTGGGACCTTAACCAAATGGAAGTTTAGGGGGTGGAGCTAAGCAAATAGCCCCTGCTCATTCGTCCGTCCCCAGTTTGACCAGTCGGACTTCCATGGGCACGGGGTTGGGGCCCTGGCAACCTGTGCGCGGAAGTGACCGGGCTGATACGCTGCAGCGCCCTCCGCCGCAGCAATCCTCGAGTTGCTTCAGTCCCCTGGACACACATATGCCTGGACCCTCAAACTACCGATAAAAAAAGGGAACTAACCCCATAATGTTGAGGCCAGAACCAATTTTCATGGGAATGTTGAGGGTTCGGGTACATATATTTGATGGGCAGACAGACGTCTTGCGGCTCAAGTCCTTTTCCCTGGAACGGCCCGTCAATTCGGAGCGAGCCGTCCTGGTCTGCGCAGGTCCTGCGATGAATCGGGCCCGGGAAACCGCACCGTACTCAACACCCAGCTTGCTTGGCCCAAATGGGGTACACAGAAAACAATCCAAACTCAGGTCATACTGTGGATGGACGAATCCGTTCGCACCAATCGAAACGACACCATAGTTGAAGGGGAATCGTCAGAAACCAGGGTTTCTGACGTGCCCATCCAAAGAATTCCTTAAATTCAGTCCTGAAACTATATATGATATATGATGGAGTCTCTCGTGCATACAGCTTCACAGGTTGCAGGCTTCACCCTAAAAAAGAAAGAAAGAGATAGAACCAACCAAAATGGCAACTCAACAAAAGCGCTGTGGCCTTAAGTCTGGGTCAGCAGGGCTTGGAGTTATTTTGCTTGGAATTTGGATGCTCCAAACATCACGGCCGGACCAAAGCGCAGGTTTTAGACTTTGTTTCCATACCTGGAGTCTCCATGACCCTTGAACAATGGGGTCATTACCCAAAATAAAGGGGGGTCAGGACCCATTTTTGTTTAAAGGGTCATGGAGATTTCAGGTACGCTATTCCGTGTTGGGTACCCAGCTTTCGAGCCACAGCCATTTCACAGGAAAGATTCCCCCCACGAACAAAACTGTGAGGTAACGCTGCAGGCGTATGCCCAAACTGAGTATCTTTAGACTCATGGGACACCCTCAAAGCGGCCTCGTGCGAAGCACGAGGAGGTGTTTCCTCTGTGGGTTCAGGGGAGGGGAGGGTGGCGCCTAAGGCTCCAGCAACTCGCCCTGGAGCTGGAGGACTTTCTGGGCTGACCAATCACCTCTGCCGGCCTGTGCCGGCCTACGGCAGGAATTTCGGATTCAGTTAAAGCTCGCACTTAAGCAGAACCAAGCTGGCATGGGGCCTGCAAGACGAGTGGAAACAAAGGCGCCGTGTCTTCGATTGCGTCCAAGGAGAACGAGTCAGCGACAAGGCACCGGTTCAGAAGCCTGAAGCAACATTCAAACCACCCTCCCTCCAACAACCGGACTGTTCCTCTTAGGCACCACCTAGGAAACGGCGTAATGTGATTCCACTGTTACCAACAAACGTTATGGTTTCAACCATTGTTTCAAAGTGGTGCGATGTTGGATTTCGTCCATTCCATCCACAGGTAACCCTCCCAAAGGAAACTTGTAATCCAGGAAGTCACTTGCCATGCTAGTGAATGGGAGGATACTAAAGCCACTGACCATCCTTATTACTCGTTCTCACCAGAGAGCCAACGTAAGTTCGGCTCCATTTTCCCTGCGCTTCTCTCCAGTTGACCAGCGCCATCTTCCCAGCTTCATAATCGGGCGATCAATGCTTGGGACTTGGGACTCTGCGGTGACAGCCGCACTTTCTCGCCATCCTGGAAGAACTGCCGAACAGCACTCCAGCTCATACCACTGCGGTCGTTCTCAATCAGGTGGTGCAAGTAGAAATAGACCGTGTTGCCACAAGCCTACGAGTTTGCAATAAGATTGCCACATGGGCCTCACATGGGAAATCAATTCCGGCCAGGAGTACTTCCCAAGCCTCTGTCCCTTTGCAATTCCATGCTTACAGGCCCCCAATAGAGACGTACATCTGGGTGAGGTAGGATTCGCCAACGCCGCCAAGTTAACATGAGAGATCCCAAAAAAGGAACATGCATAAAGACAAATACTGTGGATGGACGAAATCCATTTCACACCACCTGCGAAACCTGAATTTCTCATGAGTCCCCTGTAAAAACCAACAAATGTTATGCTTTCAACTATGGCTAGATTTCGTGGTGCGAACGGACTTCGCAACCATCTACAGTAGTAAGGCCTTCATCACCTTAAGGACGAGAAAGGATCCCACAAAAGGACGAAACAGAACATTCATAGATAGGTAGATGGTAGCAACCCCCCGTGATTTGGCAAAATCTTCGCTGCCCAAAGCGCCGGCCAAGGGAATCCTGAACGGATCAAAGGTCAGCTTTAAGGAGAACTGGTCTCAGCTTGAGCGGCACAAACCCCACAAACTGTACCTTTGCAACCCAAACGGCATGGCTTGGCAAAACCAGGTTCTACTTTTTGCAGCCTCCAACCCTATAAATGGATGAACAGAGAAGAAACACAACAAAAACACAGGAACTTGCCAAGAACAGTGAAGCTATGAATAGAAGCTTTGCCAAATTTGGCCCACAGCCCTGTCTCTCTCAGAAAGCCGCAACTGATGAGTGCCTGCATCAACTTCTGCGCCTCTTGCACTGTGGCAACGCCAGGGCCAACGTGCCTCCGGCGCGCAAAAGAACAAGAAGCCATTCGGCCTGGGTTGTTGCAATCCGCCAGTGAGAAAACATGGAGCTTCGGCCCTACCACATCTCTATTGCGCCCACAGGCCATAATTATAAGAAAATGCCAAGGGGAATGGGTCAAACAAATAGTCTTGGGTCTTGACTGGAACTTGAAAAATGCTGAAACCAGCTCAGGATAACCTTGGCAAATTTGAATTCCCTGAGCTCTGGGCATGTCTGACAGCCTTCACAGTCGTGGCCCTTTTCTTAGGCTATGCCGAAACTAACACGGGCGCTGCCGGAACTATTGCACAACCAACTCTGGGTCTTGCAAAGCCGTCAGAATAGGAGTAACCTAGTACTTACTAAGTTCTTTCTTTTCTAGGAAAAGAGCAACGCACAGGCAAAAACACAAACAAAACAACCGAACACAACAAAAATACAAAACCACAACAAAAATACCAAAAACGCCACGCACCTTGCGGGTCGGTCGGGACACTTCACGCCCCGCCTGTCGCCGATGTCCTGGCTACAAAGGCACTGGCCAAAGTCGCCGGCTGGCACCTCGCAGTCTCGCGAACCAAAATGTGAGCAATCAGGAAATTGTTTGCGCAGGTTCCTTACGTTACTTAGACCCCCCCCAGAAAACAAAAAACAACAAAAACACACACCAAAATAAAAACACACACCAAAAAAACACACGGCATACCTTGAGGCAGTCCAAACTGTTTGGCTGCCACTAAAACTTGCTGGTTCTCAGGAATGAGAAATGGAATGACTCCCACAAACCATTCCCTGTAGTTTCCTTTAAGCCCTAGGTTCATTCCCAAAACGCTAGGCCATTCCCTGCTGAGAACCAAGATTATCAGCGTCGTTGCCCAAAGGACATGAAAATACAAGGTGTCGCCTTTTGGGACCTTGACCGGGTCCGGAGCCCGGTGGGATATGCTCACTTCCTGAGGTCGGATTAGCCAACCCCTGAACCAGGAACCCTCAACTCCAAAGCACCAGCCCGAACCTCAAGGCTCTGTCCTCTGCAACAAGTAAAAACCACTGTTAGCGGGTGCTTTTGACACCACTAAACCAACGAGCAAGAATCATGAATACTGTGGATGGACGAATTCCTGCACTTTGAAACCCTGCAAAACCATTGTTCATTGCTATTTACAGGGAAAACACAATCCCAGGGTTTCTTAGGTGGTGCGAAATGGATTTCGTCCATCCACAGTATGATGGACACTGAACCCTCCTGCTGTTAGTAATGTTAGACATTTGTCTTCTTAGGGGTCTATTTTGCAACCCTACCTGGGCGGGGGACGCGTCTCTCGTTTGTTCTGTGCTTGATTCACTGGCCGTGAGTGACTGAGGGCGGCTCGGTTGGCCGCCCGAAGAACCTCACCTCGCTGGGCTGCAAGGCCCGAGGCAACGGAGGCCCAGGCCCCTGGCAGGTGACGTGGGGGGCCTTCCTGCTGCGCGTTTTCCGCGCGGCTTTTTTTTCGCATCCCAATGCTTCCAGTTGGTTCTTCGGCCCCCGGGAAAAATGAAACATATTTCCAGTAGTGATGAATTCCTTCAAAACGAAATCGAGCAGTTTCACGTAGCCTTTTGCTCAGTATTCCGTACCTGGAAAAATGAGAGAACGCGTTCAGTGAAATCGATTCCCTTTAAAAAACAGCAAGGGACAAATAACGCATATATTACTTTCAGCAAATGGAAGTTTCTCAGTTGCCCTCAGACCAACCATTTTGGGAGCATGACTAAGACTGGACCAAAATGGGAAAACCAAAAGGTCCAAGGGCCGATTCGCTTTGGACAACCCGCATGCCCGAATGGGTGGCCGTTCGTGCGAGGTGCGAACTCGGCTTTCATGTGAGGGTGCGACCCCCATGGGAGGGGCACTGTGCACGCTTTGGTGCCCCGAATCTTGCCACCCTCTCGCCCAAATGGGTTTCCCCTGGCGGCATGGGCTTACTCAAACCGGTGGTTTGATTGACACATAACCTTCTCAGCATGTGGGAATGAACCCTGGCGTCCCCTTAAAGGAAACCACCAGTTGGAGGGTCATTTCATTTCTCGTTCCCTGCTGAGCACCAGCAAGTTCTCGGATCACATGGGTCAAGACTAGGGCCATGAGGCCCATCCACCAATCCATTGACTGCTTTTCAGCCAGCCCTTAGGTGCAAGTACTGTCATCCGGGCAAACTGCGGAAAAAAAAAGAAGAAGAAAAAAGGAAAAAAAGCAAAACACGTATTACTAGGTCCTCCAGTAGAGAGGTTAGAATAAGGGTACCCTTTTTTTCTGTAGTCTACTAGTAAGGGAACCCTCCCAATTAAAAGGGCAACTAGCTGGGGGACCTACTTACACCTGAAGTACAAAATTCCCCCAAGAAGCGGTTGCCCAGAAGCATCCCTGTTAAGCTGATTCAAAGTAGCGGGTGGGCCAACCCCAATCCATCCCTCTTGGTGCACCAAGGAAACCGACCAAAGAACAGTATCGCCATTGGCAGGCCCCATGCCATGGCTCAGCCTGCAAAATTGAAAGCGGGGAGACAAATCAGAATCTCGCTGAGGAAGCAGGCCCAAACCTGTCCAAACATGTCGTTTGCCACTAGAATGGTCCTTCAAAACAGTGACTCAAGTCCATGAACTCGGGGAGTGAATAAGCCCAGGTGGCATCCCCAACAGCCCCGGATGCTGGAAGCCCCCAGAATCCTCCCTGAAAGATGCCCCCTTCCCCAGAGCCTATCCGGGCATGCCAAAAATCCCACAGCTTCCAGCTGCTGGGAAAAAGTACATGCTCATCGTTGTGTTTTGTGAAGGGCAAAACTCGACATCTCCGATGCCACACACCATCAACAAAGAGGTTACGAGCTCTTAGCACTGAGGCGAAGGCCTTCAGCTGAAGCAAGATGTATCGATGCACCACCTGAGCCCACACTTCTTCTTCTTCTTCTTCTTCTCCTTCTCCTCCTCCTCCTCCTCCTCCTTTTTCTTCTTTTTCTTCTTCTTTTTCTTTTTCTTCTTGTTTTTTGCGTTGGCCATCCGCGCTACTTTTTTTTTAGGGGGGGAGCCTAAATAGCTATGGGGCTTTGGCCCTGGCTAGGGTTTTTTTCTCCGGATCCAAGCAGCCCCTGTCCTCATACTTCATACCAGGGGAGACCTCATTTCATGGAAAAAGGCGGTGGAAACCCAATCAACTCAATTCAGGGGCCCAAAAAAGTCCATGAACTTCTGTCATTTTCCCAACTAAACTGGCCGCCAAACCCGAACAGTGGCTCAAGTCCAACTCGTTGGAGTGAACTCGCTTCCGGGAACTCGAAGAGCGCGGGGCTGGGCGAGCGGCTTGGCTTGGCTCAGGCCCGCGCCATGCGCAGCAGCGGGCCATGGGCCGCGCAGAAGCGGGGCACGCAGACCGCCAGCCGCGAAGCCAAGGACTCGTTGCGCCAAGCGCGGCCTGGCGATGGCGATGGCCGGTTCGGTCATGAAACCCGCGGCGGGTCGCGCAAGGAAGAGGAAGGAGTGGCAAACCCGGTTGGATCTAGCAACGGGCCCCTCTGCGTCTCTCCTTCTGAGGTCCACTACATCCAGAGTTTGCAGAGGTTAGGGCCTTCAACAAACCAGCAGGACTAACAACACACTTGGATGACAGTACGATTGCAACCTCCCAATCATGTCGCGCATAGTGAACCTGAAATTTGGCACGATAACTGTCAAGGGACATCCGAGTCTAGAGTGGCGGTGCTGTCCGAAAGCCACTTTTGGCCCCTGGCGCATGTGCCGTTCACATTCTGAATCAAGTTTCTGTCGAATCATTCCTTCGCGGATCCTTGTTTTTAGAAAACAACCGTTAAACGAGGCTTGGATTTGGAGGATCAGGACAAGAATGGCGGGCCAACCCTGCAGGATCCAGTCCAAATCCTCCATGACGTCATCCTCGGGTCCCATTCATCCAGATTCCGAACACGAGTCGAAACCCGCCAGACTCGACTGGAGCATGTTTGTGAATCAAAACGTGTGCTGAGTCGTCCAGGCCTCCAGTGAATCGGCGCTCTTGGTAGCTGAGTCTCTCTTCGCCAGTGACCAGCCCAAAGGAACAAGTGTAAAGTGCGCCCAGTGGCTGGGTGAGGAGTTTTTAAGGGAAAACCTCCAAGCTCTTCTTTTGGTACTCTCCCAAACACATCGAACCTGCACAGCGTCCTGGAAGTCCATGGTCCTTTCAAGGGTGTGCAGGTTCCTGCGCAGGTTCCTTCCATGTCTTTTCGGGAGGGTTGATCGGTTGCTGAGCTTAACAGGAAGGCCCCCCGAAGAAAGAAAAACGGACGCAACCGGGCCTGCGCGCATACGGGATGCTATGGGGAGGGGGGAAAAATGGGGTCCCGGAGATGATGTCACCGTAGTCATTTGGAAGAGAGGGGAGGATTCCTTGCCTCAACACCTCCAGTAGACTTCGAAAGAAAAAGGGGGCACCGCCTCCCTCCAATACAAATGAACATGGAACCCAAAACGGGGGGTCCCCTAGGAAAAAGTACTTTAAAAGGGGGTTGCCCCCTCCAAGCAAAAGGAACATGCCTCTTTGGGTCTCGTTCTGGGTTTGTTGGGGTGTCTGTAGGGAAATGGAGCAATGGAGCAATGGGGGCAATGGGGGGCGCGCCATGCATTGCAGCAAATTCATACTCAAACCCCGCGTTCATTCGATGTTTCCTGGATTTTCTTGGAAGGGCACTCTTTTTCGAAACAGCACATGTTGACCCTATACTAATCAACCACCCAGTTTATTAATAGGGGGTGTCCGATTCTGGGTTTAGTGGGGTTTAGCCGGGAATCAGCCCCCACCCTATTAATAAACTGATTGGTTGATGGATCTGGGGTAAACATTCGCACTTCAGCCTCTCCCTTAGAGAGAGACACATGATCCCTCGGCTCCCTCGACTTTCACCCGTGCGCCTTCTTGCTCGAGTTCAGCCCTTAAGCGTCCCAAGTACCTGAGCGAGTCTTTGGGCCAGGGACCCCTCAAGAGAAAAAAAGGAGGGACCACTGGACTGGGGGTTGGCGTGGGTCCGGCTACTTTTAAGGTTGGCTGGGGCCTCGGCTTTGCGCTGGTTTAGGGTTGGGGTAAGTTTGCGAGTTTAGGGTGTGAGGCCTGCTTGTTGGCTGAAAGTGGGTACACACCAAATCCAGCGGGATGACGAATCCAAACAAAGTATGGCAGGCTCGACAAAGTTCAGCCTCCTCCAATCCACCAAATCAACAAGGGAAAGAAACAAAAAAACTTTCAGCAAATGGAGGCATTTGCTTTGGAGGAAAAACAGTTCTTGGGCCAAGGGCCCGGCGCATTCTTCCTGGGCAGGTGGGCGTGCAGCAGGAACGCATCCTTAGACGTCCGTCTCGGCTCCCGCAAATGATCCCCAAACCGGCCGAAGAAACATGAATACACTCATGTTATTTATTTGCATAGTGTCCATTTACCCAGCAAGCGAAACCAGGAAACTGGGGACACAAAGGCGGGGTCCTACATGCAAATGGGGGGGCGGGAAGATGGACGTGCATCCATACCCTGATGGTGGGCCTTGGAGGAAAACTGATACGTGGTTTTAACAAGGCTCCCTATGTTATTGAACATTAGGGGTGGTGATAGACTCAGGCAAGGCTCAATACCAGCTTCCTCACACCGACCAGCAGCTGCCTGCAAATCAGGTCGCACAAGCGAGGCAAACACATAATCCGCTCACTTCCCAAAGGGCCAGCAATGTCTTGATGCGTGTTTGGATGAATATGGGGAATGTCCCATGTTGGAAGAAATCCTGCACTTGCTTTGCTTGTGCGGGTGGGTGGGTAAGTGGGGGTGGGGATGGGGGTGGGCAAATACGGCGGATGCCCTCAACCTTGCAAGTACTGCAAAAGAACAGGGAAGCCTTCTGATTTACCGTGACTTACCATGGCGTGGTCGATCGTTGGCTCGCTTCAATATGAGAGCCCTATGAATCCGCATGCGCCAAATGAATGTTGATCTAAACCCTCAACTGTGAAGCCGAGCCCAGTTTAGCTGTAAGCCACATCCCAGTTTTACCAGGCTGACCTCACTTCCATCAAAACGATCAATCAACTAAGCCATGAAATTGGTTTCACAGGGTTTTTCCCGACCCGTTTCAGGATGTTTGCCCTCTCGCCAGTGGTCCAACAGTCGTGGAAGTGGACAAAGGGTTTTGGTACACTATGTCTGCTTGCAAAGGCCCCTTGGCCAGTTCCATGATTGGAATAAGAGCTAAGCTCTTAATCCAGAAGCTCTCTGTTTTATTCGATGTCTCAACGACTAAACCGGCCAAGATTTGTGGCCCTTTGCTTCTGAACATAAGGAAAGCCAAAACGATTGTGCAAGCATCACCACAAACAGGCGGTGATCGCTACTCTGGCCCACTCTGGCCCCATGTCGACACATACACCAAACCAAGTGAAAGACAAAAGGTACTCTTTTGTGGTTGGCAGTAGTTGTAGGGAAAGCCGTCTAAAAAGAGCCAATAAGGGGAAGCAGCCCACTGGAGGTGTGGGTAAAGCAAAGTGCATAGAACGTTGATACCTCTTGCTGATCAACCGAAGCTGGGCCTAGGATAACACATGCTATCACTTTTTCTCCAAGCCCCCCAGTGGCAGAGAAGAAACAGTTGGCACCGCTTTGGTGAGTCGAAAGGGAAAGGTTCAGTGACTCACCAAAAAGTTGGCACCCATATCTTTGGTAGCTAGGCTGGAAGGGAAACCCCTTTGTTAAACAAGAACACGGTGCACGACTCGTCTGTGGAACGTCCTCCAAATAGACAGCTCCCCATGCCTTGAGGGCCACCAAATGGACCAAAACTGGAAAACCAGCTTTGCTCAAACCCGGTCAGTTCGGTGAGAGCCAGGAATCCCTTACTTTCCATAACTTGGACATGTGACACTCAAAGGAGAGGGAAACACAGTTTTGTCAACAACGGGGGAACCCGGGACCTTAAAAGGAACGAACCCCTCCGTGACTGCGACCTCTCCCTTAACCTTGTGGGTAGCGCGAGCAACGCGCTCTTTTCAGCACTTGAGCCAAAGCAATGATTGGGTCATGCTCAGGCATTGACTTGAATGTACAACATGCAACTGACTACATGAGAACCTACCTCATGTACCTCTGGGCCATAAATGTCATCGTGATAATTGACTCCCCCCTCATTGACGGCACTGAGGGAGTGTCTTGGGCGCATTACCACGCCAACTTGAAGTCAAGTTTACATCACAACGACTAACGCAGGTTATTCAAGCATCGCCCAGGCACTTTGCACACTTTTGGAAATTTTGCAGACATGCTGCAGCGCACTAGGCAGCTGCTTTAGCGGATCTACTTTCACGAACGTCTTCAAGCTTCTCTGGAAGGTCAACACGAATGCCGAGCAACCGGATGGCATGGTCCCACTTGTTGGGTGGAAGTGCTTTCGTGAAGATGTCTGCTGACTGCATGTCGGTTTGGACGTATTCTATCGAGATGTGTTCGCTTTCAAGCTGTTCCGCGATGCACGCGAGGTTCACCTTGTGGGTGCGCTGGACACAGCGTAGCTTGGATGAGAAACCCTTCTTTGCTACGAGGATAGTCGCCTGGTTGTCCTCGTGGATCTTGAGATGGAATGGTCTGTCCAAGATCAGCTCCCATAAGCTGAGCGCAGGGAGCGCCTCCTGATAAAGGGAGTACGCGAGGGATACGATCTCCGCCTCGGTTGTCGATCGGGAGACCGAGGTCTGCCTTTTAGACACCCACGCAAGGGGGAAATGCGTATGCGGACCACTCAAAGTCAAGAATCCTCCGGACGTTGATTTTGCGTCTCGTTCTCCAGCGAAATCGGCGTCCACATAGAGAGCCAGATGCAACTCATCAGTCGAATCCTGAACTGTGCCAACTAGCGTGCTGTTGACCGTGCTGTTTATGTAGCAGACAAGCCTATGTAGCTGCTTATCGCAGTTCCTAGACCATTTCTGAACAAATGAGGCAAGGTCGCCAATGGGCTTGACCAGGTCTGGGCGTGCCAAACGGCCGAGCCATAAGGCTTTCATTAACACGCGGCAAGCGGCGAAGCCGAGCTCACCCTCCAAGGCGTCATCTGCAGGGTCAAGGGATCCAGCGGGGCAGAATGGAGTGGTGGCATCGCGCAACTTTTCTGTTTTTAGCTGTGCAACCTCAAGATATAATGCAACCGTTTGACGGGCATAATCCCGCATGTCGAACGCCATGCCCCCTTTCAATCTGCCCATTGCGGCATTAAGATCGGGTTCAGTTGGGTCCTTTGGAGCATCTATCAAAAGGTGATTCCTGCCTAGCACCCGGTATATGCCTTCTGGGGGTTCTATATCAACCAGTCTTGTTAACTTTTCCCAGAATTCTTTATGAAGGTGGCTGGGGCCGGCCAACGTCAAGTCGTCGACGTATGTCGAGAGAAGTAACCCGGACTCCTTGAACCAGAAGTTTCCAGGAAACTCTTCGACCTCACGCCCTCCAAGTTCACTAATGAAACCTTTGAGGTGTGCCTCCCAGAGTCCGCCAGCGTCAGGATGCCCATAAAGAGCTTTAACGAGCAAAACCACAGGTTTCACGAAACGCTCGCGCCACCACCTTGGCCGGAGCTCAGGCGGGAGTGTGATCCAAGTTTGGTACTTGGACTTCAGCAGTGCTTGCACATAAGCCTTTATAGCGTCCGCTGTTGTGGTGGAATTCCCTGGCAGGGATCCATAAGCGAGACAGTTATTAAGACCTTGTACGCTCGTGGGATTTGCTCCCAACTCTTGGTAGACAGCTGCCGCGCCATGTTCGTCTTTCGCACAGTCTCCGCGATACACAATCCTACCTTTCATCTTCTGAAGGTGTTTCGCGAGTTCGGCGAACTTGACGGATGCTAGCGACATCAACTGCCCGAAATGGACTTTTATACTGGATCGTCGCGCCTCAGCAGCGACTTGATCATACTCTCGGACTGAATTTAGATCCCAAGCACCGGCTTTCTCTAGGCCTGTGGCTTCAAGTCGAACGGCTTCAAGAGCTTCCGGGGAAGCCAACATTTCGGCACGTGACAAGAGTCTAGTCACCATTGCGGTGATTTCAGGATCCTTCTCTTTGTTGACTTGTCCTAGGGAATGTGCGATGAGATTTTCAACATCAAGAACTTGTTCAAGAATGCTGTGACACCTTTCATCGGACTCAACAGCAACACCTATGTCTTCCAAACCGGAGAGAGGGGATATGTGTTTTAGCTGCTGTTCACGTTCCCGGTGATCGAGAGGCAATGGCACTTGGACAGGCATTGCAGGCACTACGGGCTGAACTGTCGGATACAGCGCACGGGCAACTGTGAGACACATGCCTTCGGGATAGAAAGCGGTCTTTGCGGTCTTGTTACCTGCTGCAAGCGAATGTTTATACCCTTTTTCGTGCGGACACTTGAATGCACCTAGCGCGGATGCGAGTGTGCTATTGCTGGTCATGACTTTCCATGGCTTCTTGATGGGATAACCATTGCTGTCCTTCAGACCTAGGGCGCAACCGTGGAATGTTGCTGGGGTGAAGACTTGTGCGTATTCCCTAAAGAATGCAGAAACATCATCCCTAGCCCAGCTGTCGCAATCCCTTGGCCACTCAAACGAAACACTACCCCATGGAGGACAGTCTCTGCGTGACGTCTGAATCTGGAGAACAACTCTCTCGACTCTCTAACCTTTTGCCTCAGTTTCTTTTTGAACTGGCTTCCTAACTTGGCCTTATTAAGGCGTTGCCATGCTGAACCTGATGTGCAGGGAATTGCAACCCAGAGATTGGGTTTGTCACAACCTTCAATCTGCGACTGCAACTGGATTTCTCCTTCATTTGTGCTAAGGTCGATAAACTCTTTAGCCAACCTAACATGAGGTATACCAAGACCTCCAAACACGCGACCCATATTGGACTCTGGTGAACATGCGTATTCGAACATCACAGGCAACTTGTCAATGCGTGCCTGTCGCTTGCGGGCACGATGATTTCCTACCTCAAACTGCTTGGGCTGCGGAGCTTCAACCTCTGCCCTGCATGGCATGCCAAAAATTGGCAATGTATCTGGACGACCGTTCTTTGACGCTTCGGTGAGAGGTGTCGGCGGTACGGAGTCTAACATCACGGCTGCACCTGTGGTGATAACACAATCAGACTTAATGGGTTTTAACTTGAACACTGTGAACCCGGTCCATGCATCTCCAAGTGAGCGATTAGGTCGACTACCAAACCAACCATCGTGGATGTTGTCTGCTTTGCCCCCCTGAAACACGGCACGAGTGGTGCGAGCTGCAGTAAATCTTTCTGGGGAAACGGGGCAATCCTCGACCTCTTTTGGGGTAAAAAGCTTCTGCCTTGGCATGATGTGGTATCGAACCAAACAGTTGGCATTTTCTTTGAACACCCAAAAATCTTCACCTTGCGATGTAGCGGCTGTCGCTGGCGCGGTATCGAAAAATGAGGCGCCGGGTCTTGAGGGAGCGGGCTCCCCAGCTTCGGCTGCATCAAATTCATGCGCAACATCTTCTGCACTAACTGCTATTTTAGGATCGTCTTCATGCTCGGATGCGTGGATTGCTCTGGCTAGCTCCTCATCCCCTTCAGTATGAACAGTGGGAATAGGTTCCTTAGATTCAGTTTTGGCAGCGCTTTTTGCAGCTGCTTCAGCTCGATCTGCAGAAACAAGTTGGGAGAACCTCTTCTTGCATTCGGCACTGTGAATCTTGGAATGACCGGTGCATGCACGACAACCTGGCGTTTCCTTGAACTTGATGATCCTCTCAACAGTTATGTACACGGACTTGGACTTGACAGCGGATGGAGTCGGTGGGGCACCGAAGGGCGCCTCTCGCAGGGGCAAAGTTGGGGGTTCTGACCCGTCTGTCTTGCCACCATGCAATGCTCTGTCTGCTGCTGCTGCAATCGGAAAACTTGGGGGTCCGTCCTCAACGAACAATTCCGGTTCAGGAACATCGTGAACGGAAATGGAACCATCCTTTCGGAAGGCTTCATAGTCCATGACTTTGACCACATTAACCTCAACCCCGGATCGACCCTCCAACCCAAAAAGAGCGCTGGCGCCATGTTCGGATCGAGGGTGCGCTTGCCAGGAGTCTTGGTTCTGTACCAAACCAATTGCCCGAAACAGCATCTCCTCCCTTGGAACTTTTCCTTGGCGAGAGCCTCCCATTGGGTTTTACCGGGGCTGAATGGAGCAGACCTGTCGAACGACATGGAGAGACATGCAAATGGGTAACTAAACGTGTGCAACGAATAGGGTAGCCCTGATTGCAAGTGGATGCTGCGACAGCATTCCTTCTCTTCGCGAATGTCGCGCTCCAGGACGGTGTTGTGTGGCCACCTGTTCGGCAAGCTTGTCTCGGGGACGAGACCGACTTCGTGGGCCGCTCCTTCGAGCTCTCCTGCTGCATCCATTTTTATTAGACATGCTGGCGGCGAATCAGTGGCCCGAAGGCCCATGAACTGACGGAAGTTTTTAACATGCGCTTGCGTGTCCCGCCTACTCACAGGGTATGCAAGGCGAACGCCTGAGAAAACATCACGTACTACATGGTGAGATTTGATTCCTCCGAAACCTACTCCGAGATGTTCATCGCCCATGGCAAGAATCACGGAATCGGTAGCCAACTGCTGAAATGGTGCGGTTGGAACATCGACTTTGTCGTCTGATCTGGCATCCTTTTTGTGTGCTACCCTTGCAGAAGTGGTCTTTGAGATTGAACACACCTTGCAAAACGGGTTCTTAGGGAAATGGGACCTCATGTGCTCAGGAGATTTTGCTTGCTCCTTCAATGCAGTATCATGTGTCGGGTCACCATCCCCGAAGGCGATCAACGGAAGTTCATCCTCGGGGGGAGGGGCTTCCTCGGCCGCTAGCATGTTCACAGGAACCTGATCTAACTCACCTTCATCTGACGCTTGGCACGAGTCATCGCACAAAGAAACGACATCGTCTTCGGCCGCGCTCATAGCAGCGGCTTCAATCGGCCAGAGGTGAGTTGACGACTCTGCCAACTTGGGTTTTACCACCTCATCATACTGGGGAACGTATTCCACTACCCTAGATGCATTAATGCGCGCATTGCGGGGCACCTTAATCTTGCATCTACTGATGTCCTTTGGGGGAACAAGGTATGGAACATTTTCACGTGGATCCCAAATGAATAGGTGTCCTTGATCCATTACGGTCTTCCCGATGGATTGCGCTGGTGGGCAATCACGGAGGACGTACACCTGCTCTTCAGCAGGTATCACTCGGCTGTCCTCGAACCCTAATGAGGTAGTGCCTTGTTGGGCACCACCCCCAGTCGCAAAACCTACGGGTGTGCTGCTCTCGCGCACGCACTTGATCATGTTGCTATTCAAAGCTTGACGTCCGATCAAGTGCCTCCCTGCGGCAGTATCCCAAAGCCAACTAATGCGATTGTCGTCAGAAGCAACGCTTGCCATTGCCGGAATGAGCTGTGCAACAGCTGCACTCGCCTTTGGCGGCGGCGGTGACAACAAACTTTTGGGCTTGGGACCAGTGTACTTGTTGGCATCACTGTGGAGAAATGCGCACTGCTTGGCCTTGCACGAATTATAGGCATAAAACATGCATGGCGTCTTGGCCTTCTCTGCCGCGGTCATAGTGGCTGTCTTGCTGATGGCCTTAGACCTAGGAGTAAGGTTATCGTTGGAACCACCCTTACCTTTGCCCTTGGGGGCTGGTGCTGCATTAGCTTTAGGAGGGGGCGGCTTTGGAGCTTTAACCTTCGGCGCAGGGGCTGCCGGAGTCTGCTGGTCAGCAGATTTATCCTTTTTGCTTTTCTTACTCTTCTTGTTAGGCTTGTCCTCGCTGCTTGCTGCGGGCATGGCATTAGGATTATTCCCCTGGGACATGACGGCTGGCTTGATTTGAAGACTTTTGTCAAACTCATCCCTGTTCCGCTTGTCCTGATGGAGCTCCAAGGCTAGCTCAACCTTGGACCACAACCATTCCGGCTTCCTACGATGGCTGCCGATGGGGCTTCCCGTGCCTTTTCTACCTTAGGCTTCAGCGCGGTGCACTTTTCCAGCTCATCCAACAGGTGATCAAACAAGGTTGCTTCCCTGGGTTGTTCTGCTACGGGGATTGCGGTCAGCACGTAAACGTACTTCTCCCGAAAAGCATCCAGGTCAGCAAGGGACGGGCCTGCAAGAGACAACTTTAACAAGTTACGGCCTCCTAAGGTCCCCATCCTGCCTCGTTCCAACTGAAAGTGCTTGAAGATGGCACGCAACATGATTCTCCCTACGGGCATCCCACCTGATGAGATTCTCTCTTGTTCAACCATGTTTTGAAACAAGAGCCCGAACTTACCTTTGCGGCAGGTTTTAAGGAGCTTTGCGGCTACTTCACGATCTAACCGTGGGAAACGCTTGTCCGCGATGAGTTCTTGCTCGGTGGAGGACATGCATGCTTGGGCCCACTGGTACACTTCATCTCCGGGGGTCTTCTGGAGTCGGCCGATGGCCATCAAAACTTGATTGACGAAACCTCTAGCCTGTCCAGCGTTCTCCGGAGGGGATGGTAACACGAGATCCTTGAGATCCTTGACGCGAACAACGGACTCCTCATATGTGGCGTGATCTACGGCGGTCATGCCTACACTGGGATCGGCAGCTTGAGACGGGTCTGCGTTGGGGAACTGGCCAGAGCCTCCCCCACCTCCCCCACCACCATTCATGGTGAGGTGTGGGCAATCCGTGTCTTCATGGTTGCCGCCGCAAACTCGACATTGTGGGGCATCATCATCTCCATCGGAGTCTGATGATGAGTCGGAGCTTGCGGCCGATGGCGCTTGTGGGGATGACGAGTACAACCCTCCCAACATTGTGATTGGTACTGGCGGAACACGAGTGCCGTTGCCAGCTCTTGGCGGAGGCGGCGCCCCTGCGAGGAGCGTGGGAGGCGCTGGAGGTGGTGCGGCCGGAGGCGGAGGTGGCGGAGCCACTTGATTAGCAACCAATTGGGAAAGCTGCTGAACCATTTCCGCTAACGCCGTCACTTGCACTCTCACATCGGCTTGATCCCTTGTACCGTCTCTACCCAACCCGCTAGTCCTTGACGCGCCGGGGGCTGCGTCTCCAACAGAGGACGCTGCTCCTAGCACTGCCGAATGGCCTGCGAGATGTTGACTTGTTGCACCCCCACCAGGGTCCCTTGAATCAGCTGGGGCATCGTGACCAAGTCCTGAACTTTGAACAGAACCACACGGAGGGTCGGGGATAGTACTTGTAAAAGCATTCCCTTGCGACGATGCGGCAACACCGGAGGCATCTTGTGAATCTGAAACCTGAGGTGCTCCAACCGGCTGATGGGTTCCTGGGGGAACTGTGCCCTGACTTGAGGCTTTAGCCGCGCTTGTTTCCGTAGCTGTTTCGGCTATTGATGCGGCTTTTGGCGGGGACTCTTGAATCGGAACAGGGGTCGCACGAGCTTGTTGGGTGAGGTGCGCAACAACACGTTCGAGATCACCAAGTCGTTGATGCATCACAGAATTTTCCTGGGACAATCCACGAATGGTATGCTCTTGACTGGCAATGGTTTGTTCTCTTTGTGAGATTGCCTGTTGAGCCTCTTGAACAATGCGTTGAACCTCTTGCTGAGCGTCCTGTTGAGTGGCATTAACAACCTGTCGTGCGTTCTCGACATGGCCAATGGCTTCCTGTCGTGTCTGCTCGATTAGTTGCCTAGCCTGAGCCTCACTTTGTTGTGCTGTTTGTACAGCCTGCTGTGCTTGCGAAGCTAGCTGAGCGGCCTGAACCCTAACGTCTGATACTTCTCTTACAGCCCTTTCCCTGATCCATCCGGCCTCTTGTCTCGCCTGGTCGGCGGCCTGCTGTTGGTGCAAGGCGTGATTGGCTGCCTGAGCAGCGAGGTCGGATGCTCGACTTGCTGCACCGCAGCTCCAGCTATAAATGCCGCAGCGGGTACGTTAGTCATCGGGTCAGGTAGTTGCGATCCCTGTGAAGGAAACTGAATGGCTGGGGAAGCTTCGGATGATGTCGGTTCTGACACGATCGGACCACTCGGGGGTGATGATGGTCGTGTTTGGGCTGCTCGTTGAGGTGTGGATGTGCGAACTGTGGACATAGCTGCAGGAACCATGGCTAGGTCAGGGTCATCCGGTTCAGAATCCCTATTTGGGGTTGACCTTGAACGGGGTTCTGATGGCGGTGATAAGCCCGTTGAAGCCATGACACAGCAATGCAACTTTTGCACTCACACGAAGCTAGCTCCACGCGCTTTGAGCAGCGTGTCAAAAGGTGCTACGAGGAGATATCCCTGGATTGGCAGCTGGTTGCGAAACGCTCAAGTGAGCCACTCAAGAAAATACGCCCTGCTGCTTTGCACCTGATGAATTCTGTATTTGTAATTGTACTTGTAGATTGATTGATCCGCACTGCCGCACTATGGTGCTTTATCGAGGGATGTTGCCAAGCTGTGTTGAGAATTTGTCTGCAAATCGAATGCCTGTAGCTGCAAAGATGCTGTACCGCGCAAAGCGACGGTTTTAACGGCTTGCAAGAAAGGCTATCGAAGTACCCGGCTGGCGGGCAACTGGGATGCAGATCGGTGGAGCTCCTCGAGGTACTGCGATGGATGCAGGCCCCTTGCCGCCGGAATGAAATGTCTATTCCGGGACTCGATAAACTCCCCAAGGTTCTCAAGCGCGTTGGCAAATCCGCTCGGCCCGAAATGCGGGAAGTTGCGGAACGCCGCGATGCCTGTCTTTTTTTTGAGCTTCACGGACAATCGATGCTGTATCGTCAATAAGGGCGTGAACGCCCAGCCCTTGAAGGGCGTCTGCTTTGCCTCCCCTACCCAACCTTTCGTGTACGATTTTTATCGCAGAGAAAGTGAGTCCAGATGTCGCCCGCGCGTGCTCCAGGGCGACCTGGAACTCGCGGCGGCGAAACTCGCTTGCAGCCCTGCCCACGAAGGATAGCACTATAAAATTTATAGGTGCGTAGTCGGCTGCAAATTGAACGAGATGTCGGATCACCTCCGGGTTGAGGTGGGGTCCCTGCTGCCCAACGTCAAGAACTCCGTGCCAGTCAAGAGCGATGACAAGCTCCTTGGGCGGCACAGGCCTTCCAGGCGGAGGTGGTGGCGGCGGTGGCGCAGGCGGTGCCCTTCTTGGTGGCGATCGAAAGCGTGGGCCAGCCTCGGAAGTTGCAGCGCTAGCAGCAGCTGCTTTAACGACCTGCGGCGGTGGCGGCTTGACGATGTACCCTTGTGGTGGGTTTGAGCTCGATTTGCTTCTGGGTTCGGCCTTGTTCAAACCTCGCGGAGGCGCCTTGTGCCCGAATGCACTCTGAGTCCGAATAGGAGACCTTGCTCGTGGCGGTGATTTCCTCGGAATATCTGCTTTTGCCGGTACCGAAGAAGCTGCCCGGGGGATTTCCTTGGTCAATGGAGGCTTGCTGCCAAAAATGACCTTTGGTGCGGCCTTTGTGGCGGCGGTTGAATTGCTCCAATTCTCCGGCTATGCAAAGCAATAGGCTCAGTGTGAGTCGGTGCCTCGTATACGCGCCGAGGCACGTAAGCTGCCCTGCCAGTTCTGATGGATTCCGCGTCTTGCGGAGGTTCCTCTTCCGAGCTGTAGGCGTCGAGGCGGAAGTGCTCCGCTGGCGCTGGGCGTCGATCTGGGGATCGTGATCGCGAGCTCGTGGATGATCTTCTTGGGGGATCTCTCCACGTCTCGTCCGCGAGCGAATACGGATCAGCCTGACGGAGTTGTCCGGATGTTCGCTTTGCTCGGCGGTGAGATGTCGCCTCACGTGGCTGTGAAGCCTCCCGAACGAGTACCCAGGTGCCGTGCTCGTCAAATCGTGTCACAGGGTATATGCTATTCTGTGGAGCCAAAACGATGGGCCGTGTGGCAAGGGAAGTCCTGGATGGCCTGCCCTCCCGCGCAAGCGCGGGTTCAACACTGTGTGCCCGTTGTTCCACAGGGGTAGCAGCAGTTGGTCCTCTTCTCGGAGATGATGATGGAGACCTCGGCCTTCGGGACGATGGGGACCTCGATCTTTGTGTTGACCGTTCCCTGCTGCTCTCCCGCCGCGTTTCCGCAGCTTTAGCGTACACCCCGCGAAGCGCTGTCTTGGCGGCGCCCCGCAACACTTGTCGTTCCTCTGCTGATGGTCGAATGCGAGGCAAAGGAGTGCGCGAATCTTGTAGCCAGGATGAAGCTGAAGGAGGCGTCGGAGGGCGTAGCCAGTCCGCTGCACTGCCTGCTGCCTCTGCCGCGCCTGAGGCTGCGGCTTGATCCTGAGATTGCACACCTTGCGGCAAGACCACACCTGTGGTTTCAACCGATGCGAGACGCTGCTGATAAGCGTTGTCCGCGGCCTGGATCACTTCGAAGGCCTCTTGGTCAAAATCCCACAGGTGCCAACTATCCAATGACTCACGCCAGGAAAAGAGCGCCTCGACCTGTTGCTTCGAGGCGTCTGCAAACCTGACCCACCGGAATCGTCTGTTCTGTCGCTTGTACTCGTCGACGACGATCTGCTGCAGAGTATTGAATAAACGGGCACGCGGCCCTTTACCACCGCGTGTGCCGCGGTGAGGGCCGGCTTCCATGTGCGACCAAACGGTCGCAGTCACGGAGAGGTTTGTTTACCCGAAAAGCGTTACGGCTGATAACCACTCAAAGGAGAGGGAAACACAGTTTTGTCAACAACGGGGGAACCCGGGACCTTAAAAGGAACGAACCCCTCCGTGACTGCGACCTCTCCCTTAACCTTGTGGGTAGCGCGAGCAACGCGCTCTTTTCAGCACTTGAGCCAATGCAATGATTGGGTCATGCTCAGGCATTGACTTGAATGTACAACATGCAACTGACTACATGAGAACCTACCTCATGTACCTCTGGGCCATAAATGTCATCGTGATAATTGACTGTAACTGAGTCAAACTCTAACTGGACATGTAAATACTTTTGGGCGGATATACTGAAACATGCAAGCAACAGCCAAGCTAATTTTAAACTCAGTTTTGATGTTAGACCCCCTACTCCCAAAACCCCCGTTTGTTGAGGGCTTACTTCAAACATGGTATACAGGTATACGTAAGTCATTCCTTTTGCATGTTGCATCATACTGTCAAACAATGCATTCTGGGTTGCTTTCTGCTCCCTGCTAAAAGTGACTAACTCTTAGTGGTTTACTGGAAAACCCATTAGTTAGCAAAAAGTTAAAGTCCTAACATCCATTGGCAAAATGCACCAAAGGTAAAACAATGCATGTTCGACCTCGTAGGCATTCCGCGAAAAGGGAAGGCCCCCTTGCGGCGCATCTACCCCAGATGCCTGGCCGCTAAGGGCCGCCAGTTGCTCGTCGTGCCTCTCACGGGCTCGGGAAGCCCCTCCTTCGATTTGGCTTTGGTGTAAGTGTACAACTTCTTTTTTTAGCCCCCAAACCTAACAATGAACAGAACAAAAAAAACACTCGCCACGAACTGTAAAGTCAAAGCAGTTGTGTTGGCTCTTTCCCGTAGGTATTGGTGGGAAACTGAGCGGCAAAAGGGAAAACCTTTCATCAGGGGGTACAAAAACGTGCTCTCGTATTACCCTTGGAAAAGTCACAACAACATGAACTATGTTTGTTGCCCACAAAGTAGTCTTACCCTGCTCCGTTCCAAACAGCGGCACTGCTTTGGACACCTCAAGGGACCCAATCGGTGCTTTGGGTTGAGAAGTCGGAATTTCATGCAGGACTCCTTCAGAGTGTATGGGACCTATGGAACCATGGTGTGAGCCCCCTTTGTGAATCCCTAGTTTGGTTGAACTTAAAAGGTTGGGGTTAGGAAACCGGGAAAGGTCAAGATGGGTTTGAGGGCACATGAAATCCCAGGGCTACCCAAAGTGGGAAAGAACAAAACGTGGCGACCATGGTTCTTACACGTTTTTCCACGTGACCACTTTTCATCTCTGGGTCCTTTGGGCAGCTGACAGGGAAGCTTCCAACGAGTTCCGGGAGCTTTAAGTCGCTTGGGTGTAGCCCAGGTTACTCGGTTGCTTTTTGCTCCCCTGCTAAAAGTGACTAAATTTTAGCGGTTTAGTGGAAAACCCATTAGTTTGCAAAAAGTTAAAGTCCTAACAGCCAAGCAAAATGCACCAAAGGTTAGTTTTGAGGGACTTGTTCCAATCCACTCCCAAGCCCACAGCCTCCCCGTGACTGCACGTGGCGGTGCCACGTGCCGTGGAACAACCTGGGGCCATGACTACAAATGGACCAAACGTGGGATGCTAAAAACAGGTCGGTTCGCCTTGGGCAAGTGAGTGTGATTTCCTCACCTCCTGAGTGGATGGGCCAAAAAAAGTCCTGGAACCTTTGGATTTACCACTAAAGTGGCCCAAACCCAAACATTGACTAAAGTCAATAAACTCAGGGTGTGAGTCCAACCCAAATTCTGATAGAATTCCAACCTCCTAACCTTCCCCCTCCCCCTTCTGAGGAGTGAGTTTCGCCTTGGGCTTCCCCAACCCCCCAAAAGAAACAACATCTTGAACGAAGCAAGCTAACCCAGTTCTGGAAGTCGGACAGAATGTCTGGGTCCTCCAGTGGAGAGGTTAGAATAAGGGTAACCAACCTTTTTCTGTGGTCGATTTTAGTAGGGGAACCTCCCCCCAAACAAAAACCAAACAAAGGAACCCTCCCCCACCAAACAAAAAGAGGGTGAGAAAGGGCACTACTGGGGGACCTAGATATGAGTATGTTTCCGGTGGCCTCGCCAAGAAGCGCGACCCGATCGAGCCGAGTCGCGCAGAGTCCGATTCCGGCCTCTGCAGCAACTGAAGGCACAGAAGCTCGGCCGGCTGAGCGCAGACGCTGATGCTCAGCCTGCCCCATGATGCCGCGTGTGGGGTGTTTGTCTCGTAACTTTTTAAAGGATGCACCGTTTATTTGACGGTTTTTCCACAGGAAACCAACAGGGAAGAAACTTCTGTTTGCACCCGTCATGTGGGTGGCTTGTCTTTTATATGGGCATGAAAACCTCATTGTGCACCATCTGGCGGTAGGGCCATCACCTTGAAGTATGTTGAGACCACCGCTTTCAAAAAGCCTCCTGGTTGCCCTTCAAAGCCGACCGGCGCCTTCTTTAAACCAATTTACCCAACCCTTCTGGCAGTAAGTCTGGAGGGCAACGCCTAGTATTAAAGAAGCCTATCCAAAACCAAAGGAAATAAAGGACGGCGCGGATATCCACTCCTATTTCTGGCGAGGGCACTGCTCTGCTGCTCTGCTCCGCAAAAAAAAAAACGAGTCATACAAGCGGCCGAAGAATTATACAGAATATCGTACACCCAATGGCGCTTCCAATGAATACCTTCTATTTGCTTCAGACCCCTGCAGAAAAGAAACAAACAACAAATCAGGTATTGATAAAACCCTTCAAAACCAACAAGGGAAAATACATCAATCAGCTTCCCTCGAATTGGTGGTTCGGGTCTGTGGTTTGGTTTCCCATTGACTCTCTACAGGCTCCACACCACCATTTACACCAGAAACCTAGGCAGGAATTCGGACCCCAGCGAAAAATATCTTTCTTGCCTGGTGAGTGGAAAGCAAAGGGGACCCCCAAAAAAGCACAAAAGCGAAAAAGGGGGGAGCTAATTCTGGGGAAGAACCAATACTCATTCAGATGGAAGACGGTCCAGCGCTAAAGCGGGGCCCAGGGGAAAAGGCACAAGTCTTCCGGTCCGGCGCGAAGCAAGCGCTTCGCGCGCCGAAGCCGGCTTTTGACCAGGCGCCGCAAATACATCAAACATGTTGTGTTTCATGTTTTTCTTTTTTTTTCGGGGCGGCTTCACACGGATTCATTTTTTTCCCGGCAGGGGCAGGGACATGGAGATTATGTATGGACCAAATTAAATCTGCGCATATGCGTATCTTAGAATCTTAGGAACCCTGTTTAAAGCACCGTCACAACGCCATTCTGACTATTTTCCAGCTTCCCTCTACTTGGCGGTTGAAGGCCAGTGGTTTGGGGTGTTCCAGGCTAGCTTCCTCTACCAGATCCAGGGGTTCAAGTCCAAATCCAAATCAATCCCAACCTGAATTTAGGCCCACCTGAAGTTCACTTATGCCAAGTCAGGTGCCCGTGTGGCCAAGCCGTCCCCTGACGAACCTTCAGCTACCCGGGTTCTGATTGTGGCTCAAGTGACCTGGGAAAACTAACACATTCCGTTGGTTGGGCTTTCCACTAGAGAAGTCTACTGGAATGCCTGGCAGGACTCCAACAATCAGCCCACTGGCTGGCGTTGAAAACAACCAAATGACCGCGACATTCTCAAACACGACGACGATCCTCAAATTGGCAGCCAAGCGACGATTCAACTGGCTAACATACTCAACATGTTGAACAGGGAGTCTGAAACCAAACCCAAAACAACATCCAAACCATTGGGCCGCGGAAAAAACAACTCATAACATGTGTGTTGTTGGTCACACCCGTCCTGGTCAAACCCATATGTTGATCATGGTCATGGTGCTATTTGCAGACGCAGCTTTGTCTCCTTTCTGAGTGAACTGGCGAACCAAGATAACCATGCCTACCACGGTCCAAACCAAACAGTGCTTGGTTGATGCTGACAGCCTCTGAAAAACTTCAGCCTTTTGTGGGTTCAATGGAACATCCACTGTTTCCCAAAAAGCTAGTCCAGAAACTCGGGAAGTGAGTTAACGAGACAAACCAAAGGTATCTAGGCTATATGCACGGTGGTTTAGCACTTGGCTGCTTCAGCATGCCCAACCCTGCGCCGCCCAACAAAACAAACGAGTCACAATCAAAACCCGGTAGTACAATGGTCTACCCACAACCATGTAAGGAATTAAGAAGGCGGCCGCAACTATTTCTGGCTGGGACTGCTCCTTTCAAACCTTCATCTACCCGGGTTTTGATTGTGGCTCAAATCTCGAGGCCGGCACAAAGCCCACGGCTTCATCACTACAGAGCATGGCGCGCGGCAAGTGGCAAACAAACACCCACCAAATGTTGACACCGGATCGAATAGGTGGGCTAGGTCCTCCAGTAGAGAGGTATCCTTTTTTCTGTAGTCTATTTTAGTAGGGGAACCCTCCCAACCAAAAAAGAAACGGTAAACGGGCACTACTGGGGGACCTAGTGGGCGTTCCCTCCAAAAGTAATGAACCTCCAGTAAACGGGACGCACCCCTAAGCCAACCATTGGAACGGGATCTAAGGATCGCCCACATATCCTTCCTGGAAAGGGCTGTTGTGTTGGTTGGAGGTTTCCATTTTTTTCAGCGGGAAAGCTATCAGACAAAAGGGAAGCCACGTGGAGGAATGTCCAACCAGGTGGCCCGGAAAAAGATCACCCAGTTTTAAACAAGCATCTAAAATGGGTATATATGTCAAGCTTAAACCACCAGGGGACCGCGGGAGGGTTCCATGTTGGGCTTACCCTCTTTTTGACGCACAAATCACATGTTCCCTCAGCTCAAAAAAAAAATACTGTTCGCTCTCAGGCCCAATTTGAGCTCAAGAAGACCAAACCCCAAACCCCAAAGCGCAGAAGCTCACGCAACCTTGGCTTGATGTAAATTTACCTTCATCTTCTAACTGCTTCTTCGCCCCCTGGAAAAAAAAAAAAAAACATATTTCCAGTAGTGACAGATTCCCTTTAAATCCGGCAAGGCAAAATACAACCTGTTCTTCAGCGAATGGTTGTCATATGACTCATCCTGGCCCCGATTTCCTCAGTTTATGAGGCCAGGTAAGCTGAACCCCGTAGCCGTGTCGACATGTGCTAAGCTCGAGCCAGCTGAAGATTGGCCTAAAGAAGCTCTGAAAGCTTCCTGGACCCTCATAATTCACTTAAAAAACGGGTTATAGCCCCAAACTGGGCTGTCCGTTTTCAGATCCCCCGCTGAAAGTTCAAATTCTAGTGGGTGAAATGGAAAACCCCACTGAACACTAAAAGGCTTAAAAACCAAGGGGATGGCTGAGAACCACCAAGAAACATATGCGGTGAAGTCCACTAAAAAGAAGGTCCAGGTTGTTATTTCTTCCGAGAAAAACAAAAAACAGCATGTCCAACTCGAAAAGTGGTCTCTAGGGGGTCCCAAAGCGGCATGGGGACAAAAAAACACGCAACTCGAGACATCAGCGGCGGCCAAAAACAAAAAGGATGCTTGTGGCTGGGCCACGTCGACCCAAAAAAGGTCTGAACATGTTTATTACCACCAAGGCCTGACCAACATGATTCATCCAGGAACTGAGGGAGCAAAAAATGGCCCAGGGTCTGATTGAACCAACTCTTGCCCAGCCCTCTCGGCCCCTTTTCGCATGCCGTGCTCGAGAGGCTCATTGAGGGCCTCTGCCATGCCAAGCGCGAAATACCGCACATAGGGGCCGCATGTCGGGAACATTCATCCGAACTTCGTGTTCGATTTGCGTCAAGGCCTCACCTCCTGAGTGGATTGGCCAAAGGCAACCATACTTTTGTCCACCAGAAAGTGGTCCGCCAGCAGTATAAAGGATGGAAGTCAGCACATCTCACGGTGAGGGCTTGCTGTTTTTGCGTCTTGGACGCAAAGTGAATTATTCAACGTCCACGAATTGAAACATAGCAAAAGGGCAAGCGCCGGGGGGGTGCTCACCTGGCCAGTTGAGCTATTTGGACTAGAATTTCGTCCTCTGCTCATCTGCAAATTCTAATGATTGCGACACCCTACACCTAGGGAACATGAAACAAAGGACATATTTCTACCCCCGCACCTCGCAACGCAAAAGGCAAAGTCCTTGAGTCCATGTGAAGGGCCATTTTTGTTTAAAGGGGAAGCAACAAAATTTGGGAAGCGGAGGCACGTGGTATCTACTGTCACAGGAAGAAGTTGGCCTGGAGAGGTTGGCAGCTTATGCTCACCCCCGGGCAAAATTTGCATTCGTGTGACCGCGGAAACCACAGCTGGGGGCTTGCGAAGCCTAAGCCCCGTTTCGGCCAAAGACTCGGTCCCTTTGTTGCTCCCCCATGGGCTTCCTTAGACTCACATTCAAACACCACCTGCTTTCAAGGAGGTCTTAACCATGGCATTCTGTAAAGATGTTTGAATGACCCAATGTAGCCTTTGGGTCAGGGTAAGCTCCACTATTCGAAATGCCCCAAGCATCCCCCCCAAAGAAGAACACGTTTTAGAACGGCAATCAAAGGCCATGGGGCGCCATGTTTCAAATGCCACAGAGGACAATCGGTATCACACATATCCAGGCAGCACCCCAGAAAGGCCCGAACTTGGCCCAGTGGCGCCCTTTCAGCTTACATGCAAAAACAGCTCGACCAAAACCATCCATTTCACATACAACAAAAACCCAACAATGATGTCCACTATCCCCGAACCACTCTCCCCCACCAACCCTGGGTACAAATACTTCTCTGCAGCTATGTATTCCCGCTTTTTTTCTTCCCAAGCCTCGAAAAATCGGCCCCAGTTGTGCCAACCGCTGAATCCGTGACCCAAGTGACCCAGAAAAGCTCATAGCTGGGGCAGCTGAAACGGGGAAAGGCCCGCCAACCTGAAGGACTCATGTGCCATGGCTGGGGGGCCGGGCCCAAGTGACCCAGCTGGCCAGTTTCGGCCCGTCCGCTGGCAGCTTTGGCCGGGTATGTTTTTTTTTCTAGGGGGGGCGCCCGTGTTGCTCGAAGCTTGGTCGGTTTCTACCCAAATCATCTTCCTCAAAGCATAATCGGTTCCGTTCGAAGCTTTCTGGTTACGAAGAAAGGCAACCGATTTGGTCTAGTCCAGGGGTTAGAAGCCATCCCCATTTTGGATTGCGCATGCTGGGATGCAAACCCTTTAAGCATGCGGACTCCGAGTCGGAAGTCGGGAGGATGGTCAAGGATAGGCTGGTTTTGCCCTCTGAATAGACTTCTTTCTGGAGTGCCCGGAAGCCACGGGGAGAACATCAAGGCACAGCGGTCCTGCCGCGGAAAAAGGATATGCTGAACAGCTACTGTGGATGGACGAAATCCATTTCGAACCACCCAAGAAACCCTAGAATGATGATTCCCCAACGTAAATACCAACAAATGTTTTGGTTTCAACCATGGTTTCCAAGTGGTGCGAAGTGGATTTCGTCCATCCATGGGAAGCAAACCCAAGGTCTCTTGGCTGGTAACATGCTAGGCCCTAGGCCCTAGCTTTAGATGTTTGGCGCCCCCCAAAACGCCCGCCCGAAAGGCTTCCATTTGCTCAAGCCTGATGGAACAAACAAAACATAGGTCCAGCCTGTCCAGTAGGGCAGGGAAGTAACGCCAAAGGCAGTAAGCAAATGGAATGCAAGCAATGGAAGTATAAAGAAACAAATTCTTGTAAGCAAATGGAAGCAAAGGCTCAGACTTAAATCCGGCTAGAGGCAACCAGTCCAGAAAACGGTGACCAAAACGGCTCGATCGCTTTTTCGAGCGCAAAGGGGATGCCCTTAAGCTTCTTTGCGCCGACTCCTGGAAATGACCCCAGTCATTGTATGGTGATGGACCATGGACTAGGTCCTCCAGTACAGAGGTTAGAATAAGGGTACCCGTTTTTCTGTAGTCTATTGTAATAGGGGGGTTTCCTCCCCCCCCAACAAAAAGGTAAAAGGGCACTACTCAAACAAGTGCAAAATAAAATAAACAAAAATCAGTAGTCATAGGTTCCCTTTAAAACGAACAGGGGAACATTAAAAAAACAAATCTTAAGCAAATGGAAGAGTCCCGTGGCTAAATAAAGGGCCTTGGTTGTTATGGGTGCCACGGTGAAACTCGCTCAAGTTTCTGTGAAAAAACAGCCAGACAAGCGAGGGGGGCAATGTTTGCCACTCAAAACGCTACCATCGCCCCAAAGCAACTTGTTTCTAGGTCCTCCAGAGAGGTTAGAATGCGGGTACCAACTTTTTCTGTAGTATTTTAGTAGGGTTCCTCCCCAAAAAAGAAACGGTAACAGGTGCCCTGGGGGACCGACTCGTTGGAACTCCTGAGTCGACTGCTCGAACGTTCGAGCGGCTCATTCCGAGGTTTTGCTGCTGCCCATGGAGGGCCCGCTGCTTCCTGCGGTTGCCGCGCGCAAATTGACGAGTCTCCATGACCCATATGGGCATGGGTCGGAAAATCCCGGGGTTTCAGTGAATAACCAATCCAACCACTTAAATAGGGAGCCTAAAATGGGTGGTGAATTCACCTACCAAAATGGACTCCCATTGGTTTTGACAACCACAGCCATATAGAAATGACCCAAAAGAAAGGGGCCGAGTGTTCTCTGGGTGCTAAACAAATTGGTATGGTTGCCTCTAAAAGGCAAAGCAACGAGGAAATCGCCTGGGGTCGGCCTGAGCCTGGAATCTTCCACTCCGACTTGCAGATTAAAATGGAACCCCTAAACCTACCTGTACCCCCACAACTCCCTGAAAAATGGGTTGTAGCCCCAAAAATATGGGGCGAATTCCTGTTTGCTTTTATGTAGGTTGAGGGGCCAGGTATCCTATGTGTAGAGAAAATTGTGCGAATCGGGAAGGAAGGCAAGCAACAACCGCTTTTTAGGCGGACAGCTAAATAAAACTGGCGGAATCAAGGCTACCTCGCCTGTTTCAACCCCTGCCATTCAATCACCTAAAGGACCTGGAAGTAGAGGTTCACCTTTTGGGGCCGCGACAAGGATGGACCATAGCTAGGCTGTCCTCAGATCCCCCGCTAACAAAACATAACTTTTAGTGGGTTAAATGCAAATCCAACCACTAAACACTAAAAGGCTAAGAAGCTACGGAACCGGATGGCTGGGAGCCATCAAGATAGGACAAAGGTCAAAAGGTCGACTTTGGGCAACTGAGACATCCAATTTCTACCGAGTTACAGTGGAAGCCCAAGAGCAAAATCGGGTTTGTCTGAAAATAGTGGACCCCCACAAGCACAGTTGCTCTTGGTTTCGCTTTGAAGCAACCCGAAAAGGGTACCTCAGGAAACGACGCCCCCGGCCAACTTGATTACATACCAAATGGACATACCCCACCTATAGGCCTGATATAAGGATAGTGGACCTCCAAGGTCCAATCGAAGCCTTGCTTTGGACAACTGAGATTCCGGCCAACTTAGGGCTATGCTCGAGATTCAACTGAGGTGAGATTCAAAGCTTCGATTGGACTTTCGCAGCTTTTCGCAAAAGGCTCACTTGGCTGAGGGACCTGGTGATCACCTGAAAAGGAACCTTGATCCTAGGGTTCCCAAGGCCCCCGTTAAAAGAAAGGCCTTGGGACCCAGTTTGGAGGATGACAACCCTTAGGTAAAGAATGGTGGTTGTATCATCCCCGAGTGTCTGAACGGTGGATTGAACCCCAGGGCTGACATTGACTATGGACCAAATCAGGGAAACCAAAAGCTATTGTCGATTCGTTCTGCACGTGAGCAGTGGAACAGAATCTGTGGAAAGTGTCCAAATGGGAGCCTGTACCAAGTGGAAGCTCAGGCATATGAGCGCGCGTTCCCATTCCGCTGGAAAAAGAAGGAACTGACCCTATTTGGAAGGTTCGTCCGCTTTTTTATTTTTCTGGAGAGCCTACCAAATAAAACATGAAGAAAAAGACATGGTGCCACTGAGAAACTGCCCCGACAGCTGTTTTGAGAACCCCTAAAGTTGTTTTAAGCCAAGTTGGGGCGTGTGAGCCCACTCGGGTGCTACACAACTAAGTCAGCAGTAAAGGCAAAAACAGAGGTCCAAACAAACCCCAAAACACGGGTTACCCGTAGAAACGCCTACCCCCCAAAAAAAACACAACAACAGGCACGCGGCAGATTCACATCGCGAATCCACGCGCCTTCGGAGGTGCTGCCCTCTCGCCGGCGCTTGGTTTGAGACTTGACCATTTTGGCCAGCCGCTTCTCCTTGGAACAAAAAAACTCCAAACCCAGCCAGGGTCTCGGGGTCTAGGGTTTTAGCTGGCAGGGAGGGAAAGGCACAACCTGAGTTGATGTTCTCCCCCATTTTGGGGGCAGACCAAATGGGGGGGGGGGGGTTTATATGGGCTCCACAAGCCGTGTTGCCAAGACCCAAAGTCCAACCCAAACCCCCCAGTGGTCGGTGTTTGTGTGGGTGGTTTGGAGCCCGGTGGTTTGGTCAATTCCTTTTCAAACCAATCCAAACCACTTAGGGGAAGCCTGAATTTGGTCCTGAAACATGGGGAAGAACATCAACTGAGCTTCTTTCTTTCCTTCCCTGCCGTCCCTGAAGGGTACCCGGAAACAAAGGTTTTTCAAAATGGGAACCCAACATTGGAAGACCAACAGCTGAAAAGGCCGAGTCGCTTTGAACAACTGAGTCTTTCCAACCCAAACGCTATGGCCTGGAAAGCAACTGACGGTGTTTTTCTTGCAGCCCACTACATATGAGAGAACCAACAACCTAAACATCTAAAACATATCCCAACAGTGAAGAACTTGCCCTGCCGTTGTAGCAACCTCAGCGAAACTGGAAACCACCCTTGGGGATACAAAGAGGAGTCCCTCTCTCCTTGGAGCTTGCCCGGCCTTCAGATTCAAGTTCGAACCTGTGTTTGCTCGTTTATGAGGTGAAATCCAACTTCTTAAGAGTAGCCCCAGGGTCCTTGGACCAAGGGTCACCAAAATTGCCACTCTTGGAGGTCCAAAAAAAGGGACACTGAAGGATCCCTGTTGGAATTTTTCCGCTTCAGCCCGCCTCAAACACAACCTTCAATGGGAAAACTGAAATGGTCAAAGGCTTCGAAATAAGACTCAGTTGCCCAAAGGACAAAGAAAAGGGCTCACAAATCAGGGAGGTGCAAAGGTCGACTTTGTGGCAAGTGGCCAGTGATGGGGTTTTGGGGGAATAAGACTGCCCCGGTAGACTTGGACACCCTTCTCGCTTGACTTTACAGGGATCCTTACATTATACACCTGAACATTTGCCTTGCAAATGGTGGTTTCCCTTTCTTTCTGGGGGAAAAACATGTTTCAAATGGGCAATGTATCTTTCAAGGAGCCCTGCTTTGTCAGTGTACATGTTTGGCATGTTCAGCTGGGGCTCCCTCTAATTTGCGGCAGGCGGCTTCCCACTTGCCTACAAGAACCAGCGGGTCTACCCCCCGAACCAACCCCACCTAGAAGTAAAGGGTTAACCTTTTGGAGACCAAAGGGGGAACCCAAAAGGTCAAAAGCCCGGCTTTGGGCAACCAAGCACATGGGTTACTTGACAGCTACTGCTGAACCAAAGCCGCATCTGGGTGCACAGGTTTCGCTTCGCCCGATTTTCCGAGCGCGGGGAAAGGCCCCAGTTCAGAGGCCACCAGATGAAGACATGTCACGGTCACTCACGGCTCTGTTGGTACCCTCCCAAAAACTCACTTGCCCAGTTTGGACCTGGAAATAAAAGGTGATCACCTTTTGGCACCTCTACTAAAAATGGGAACCCCAAATGGGAAAGCCAAAAGGTCAGATCCGGTCGATTCGCTTTGGGCAAGTGAGAAAACAAACATCGAAGCTTCACAGGGCTTCCTGGAAGAGCAGGTTCCTTTTAAGACAAACCGGGTCCTGTGCAGCTTCCCTCTGTTTGCTTTGGGGAGGCTTGATTTTATCGGGAAACCCCCAAAAACAAAAACGTCCGGACCCACTGGAGGTCGGGAAGAATAGTCGCCTAAGCAAACAGTTGCTGCCCAAAGGCTTGGGGCTGACCAAAGAGAAACCAACAGATACTCAGACTAGGGGTACCTTCCATGTCCATTCTTTCCAGGGATCCGAATCTTTTCAGGAAACCATCAAAACTTCAGGGGAAACGGCTGGTTGTTGAAAGAACGATGGTTGAAAAGAATGGGGAATCAACCCCTAGAAGATTTGCATCAGTCCCTTTAACAAAACATATTTACACTAGAGATAGTGACTCGCTTTAGAACTGTCAGATGGACGGGTATAAAAGTTGGTTTTCTGGCTGACATTCCTATGCGGGATCATTCGAATGGTGTCGGAGGTTGTTTGCAGGCGCTCAGTCATGGACCTTTTGAGGGGTTCAGGTGGACAGAATGCATTTGGCCCGACTTTGAAACCATAGCTGAAACCATAACGTTTATTGGTATTTACGTTGGGGAATCATCAGAAGCTGGGGTTTCTCAAAGGCGGTAATTACGAGAAGCGGATTTCGCAACCATCTAGAGTATGACGATGACCAATATGGATCTGTCTTTTGAGGATATGAGGAGGACCAATTCCGATTTGTCTTGTGAGGATACCCGTTTTTTAGGGGCGTGGTGCAAATGGAATCCCATTGATATAGGGCGTGGCTCACTTGCCCTTGGCTCCAAATCAACCTGATCCGCTTGGGATTCCTTTTTTAGAGGCCGCGAAAGGTGATCACCATAGTACTGGATGGACGAACTCCGTTTCGCACCACCCAAGAAACCCTGCAATGATGATTGCCCCTCGAAATACCAAACCATGGTGTCCCATAGTTTAAAAAAAAGTGCCGAATTTCGTCCATCCCCTCACTTCCCGAGTTCCGTTTCGGACTTTAGTCACTTGTTGGGTTTGGAACATCTTAGTCGAAAACATTAAAAAGAAGAAACATGTTTTTTGGCCAGTCCACTCGAGAAGTGCCATTGGAGGTCTCGGGAAACATTGTCCACCCAACCCGCGCAACTCCAAGGCGTTCTCTCTCGAACAGGGAAATGAAGGCACACGCTTCAAAAGGGGCTCACTTTTATGAAGGCTCTGCGTTTCCGCAAAAACTGGGAGCCTCAAAAAATAATCAATCCCACTTCCCGAGTGGATGGGCCAAGAAAAGGTCTGAACTTGTTTGTGTTCCATAAAAATGGCCCAAACCCAAAAAGTGAGGGCATAACCCCGGGAGGAATGGCACGGCGCGAAACACCTGAACCAAACCTGTAGGTGTCTTCAAGGGACCTGCCTTTGCCTTGCTTTCTGTGGCCAGGAAATAGAGAGTCGCGAGTCCGGGAACATTTAACACTATCCGTCTCATGGGTCCAAACAAGAAGCTCGTTTTGAAGCCGGCCGGGCGACATAGGTAAGTACTCATAAAGTCGTGGCCCAAACTGATCCATGGTCACTTCTGTGTCACTTGATCGTCTTGTAAGCATCTCTTAAGAGGATTTCTCTTCCACGAGAATGCACCCCATGAAGAAAAACAAAACACGCCATTCCATATATGAAGCCCGAGAAATGTTGGACCCTTTTGGGTCGCTTCCGAAAGAAGAGTGTCACCCAAAAACCTCGGGATCTTCCTGTCAAGCAGCCAGTTTGCCCAGCTTGTCCTCCTCCTGCGGGTTGAAAACTGGGTAAAGGTTTCGCCTGGTTCTCAGTTGTTCAGTGACCCTAGGAAAAAAAGGAACCCTTTTTGGGAAGACCATGTCTAGTGGAGCAGCCACCAAAAAAAAAGGAGAAAGGGTGCCACTGAACAACTGAGGGTTCGATTAGGAACCGTTTCTCTGGTGAGTTCCATGGCAGCGTGGACCGGGTAAGTTCAGAAGCTTGAAAGCTTGGCTTTGATTCACACGACAGGGGAGTCCTGGAAGACCATTTCCTTCTAAAGGGACCCTATCGGGTTCCATGATAATTGGCATGGAATCCATCACCAATTTATTCAAGAAAGCAGCTACGTGAAGTTCTACAGGAAAGCCAAGCCGGAAATCGGGAATCCTTCAGGGCACGATCTGCGAGGATAGATGTATTATACGTACATATACGATCATATAAGTGAGGTGTTTACGCCCCAAACCAAGAAAGTGAGGGGGGGTGGGAAGGTTTGTCAATATGAGGCCACCCGAAGTGGAAACGCTTCAAAACTGGGCCGCCCTTAGGTGTTAGTGGGTTAAATGGAAGCTACCACTAAACCCAAAAAAACCTAAACAGCTAAGGAACCGGATGCGTGGAAGCCACCACGAAAAGCAAGAACGGAACCAACGAGAAAATGCGAGAAATTGGAAACTCGGATGGACCTGAAGTCAAGACCAAATTGGTTCTACAGGAACCTCACGTGTCCAAAACCCGTGGGAAGAAACCAATAGGTTCAAAGTTCGGTTGCTTTCAGATGAGTTGTTTCCGAAGAGTTTGTAGCACAATTTGTTTGAGAGCTAAACTTCCATGGGATACATCATAACTGCTTCTAGACTTCTAGACTTCTAGACTCCAGTGGGCGCTCTGGAAAGAAACTAGTGCAAGCCTATTGGCATGGCCGAGCTGGTGTTTGGCCAAAAGCCAAAAGCCAAAAGCCCTGAGCGAGCCACTGAAGGGCCCACAATATTGCTTGGTTGACGTTGGAAGGGGAGCAGACATTTAAATTTTAGCAGTTGAGTGGGGATTTCCCACTAAACCACAATACGCAAACATGTAAAATGTTTCCCAACAACCACCATGATTGCCTTTAGCATTCATCTGTGCGTGTGCACGCGTGTGAAAGGGGGACCCCCTCAACCAAATGACCAGAACCAGCTCCAAGCAATCCTTAGCCCGGGACTTTGTGCTAAACTAGGGTCTTGCATTTGAGCTTCGGCTTTGCTTTGGATTCCACATTTCAACCTTCCCCGAAACGGGCACGTGGGTCTTTGGCCAAGCTGGTATGTTGATAGAAACATCAGCAACAACCTGCTTGGTGGCTAATACCCTAGATGGCTAACCACTTACTACCTCGGCCGAAGATCCAAGTACCCTAAAAAACACCACCACCAAACAGCTTGCTTCCATTTGCTTCTTCGCCCCCTGGAAACATGAATAGTGAAATCCATTCCCTGTAAAACCAAAAAGGGAAAACAACAACTCACCTGCCCAAAGGACCCGGAAGCAGAAGGTGATCGAGGAAAGATGGGAACCCAAGATGGGGAAGCCAGAAGGTCATTCCGATCGGTCGGTTTGCCTTGGACAACTGAAGAACAGAGTCTGCAACTTGGTTGCTGTTGCCCCCCTGCAAAAAGCTTATCTTTTTGGGGGGGGTTCAGTGGACCACCCCTTAATTTCAACCAAAAAGTTAAAGTCTAAAGATCCAACCCAGTGGCAGCCAAGGCAAATTCTACATGTTACTGCAATTCCCTTAATGTTGACCCAGGATTCATAAACCCGTCCCATTATTAGGGGGGTGTTCCCTCCAAAAGTGAGGAATCCCCACTAAAAGGGGACACCCCCTATTCATCAACCACAGGTTTATTAATCCGGGGTTAACATTAACCTGAAAAATACTTTTCCCTGCGCTATCCGGCCTGCAGCAGCGCATCCCCCAAAAGCACCACATTCAGTGCTCACACGGGCACCGCATTGGGCACCCCTCATAAGAATTGGATCCCGAAGCTTAAAGGACTGTGATATGGTGAGCTCGTTATACCCCCGAATCCGCAAGCTCGCTATACAAACTAGGCTTCGAAAGTACTCTGTTCAGCTTAAATGGAAATAACAAGTGATAGATTCCCTGTAAAGCCAGGAGCAAGTACGAAATCATGATGTTCAATTCAGCCAATGGAAGTGTATAGGGGTATGTCTGGAATATATCCATTCTTGCAGGCAAGCCACTCTAGTAGGGGAAAAGCATGATGTAAGGTTCCTAGAGCTAACAAAACGCTGGTAACCACGGTACTTCTGCAACTCGGTTCAGCTTCAATGGCGCCAAACAAAGTATTAAAATGATCATATATCCATTTCAGCAGAAAGTCGCTTTGAAGCCAAGACTGGGCCGAAGATCCATTCTTCCATTCAAGTAGGGGAACCCTATGATGTGAAACCTAGAGGAAACAATTGCAGGTAACCACGGTACCCCAAAATCACCGAAGATCCAAGTACCCCAAAACCGAGAGTTCTCTGGACGGAGTCCTCCTCCTCCATCGCGATTTCCCTGGGCCAGGGCGCCGAAGGAGCCGTGGAGCCGCCGAAGCGCTTGATGATGTCCTGGTGGATGGCCCCTTTGGCTATGAATTAGGTCCTCCAATGGAGAGGTTAGAATAAGGGTACCATGTTTTCTGTAATCTGTTTTGACAATAAAGGCAAAAGGGCACTACTGGGGGACCTAGTTGGCTATGAAGGTTCATACTGGGGATGGTTGCGAAATCCACGCTTCTCACACCACGAACTGACACCATGCTTGAAACCATGTTTGTTTGCTGGTATTTGCGGGGGAAATCATCAGAAACCAGGGCTTACCGATGGGATGGACCCTCAAACTGCCATATGAAAGGCAGTTCACCCCATATGTTTGGGGCTACAACCCATTGTTAAGGAAATTGTCAGGGTTCAGGTGGACAGAATCCATTTGGCCCCACTTTGAAACCATGGTTGAAACCATAACTTTTGTTGGTATTTGCAGGGGAATCATCAGAAACCAGGGCTTCTTAGGTGGTGCGAAGTGGATTTCGCCCATCCACAGTAGGTTTAAATAGAACCACCTCAAAAGTGATTGGTAGCGACATGAACGTTACATGTTGTCCACCATGTTGGGTCCCCCATTAAAATCTGGGCCCATTTGACTCTTGTAGTCATGGCCCCCAAAGGGTGATCACCTTTTACTTTTCTGGGTCAACTGAGCCGAGCTCAGCCTCCCCCGATTCCCAGTTGGCATGTCCATGGTTCACTATTTTCTGGATAGGGGGGTCCCATCAATGTCAAAATCAACTACATGGAGTCTCCATGACCCTTTAAGAACAGGTCCATGACCATGGAGACTCTAGGTACCAAAAGAAAGAGTGCCCTTTGTCCGCAACAGCTGGAAGCTTTGCGGTTGCCCAGATAGGCTCTGCATTGTGGCAGCTTTCAGGGAGGGTTCGAAAGGAGGGTTCTGGGGCTGTTAGGGATATCGCTTGCTGTACTTGGATTTTGCGTGTGCAGGAGAAACTGCAGAGGTCCTCCAGTAGAGAGGTTAGAATAAGGGTACCTTTTTTTCTGTAGTCGATTTTAGTAGAGGAACCCTCCTCCCAAAAATGACGGTGAGAAAGGGCACCAATCGCTGGGGGACCTAGCTGTTGGGATCTGGGTACCCGAGCACTGCTGGTTTGGACAGCTCTGTCCGCTTTTTGCGTGTTTGGTTTGGAGCCGAATGGGTGGTTTGGTGCTGAATTCTAGGGGTTTCCCATTTGCCCTCCACAGCCAGGGGTTCCACATCTTCCAGGTGGGAAAAGGCCCCAGGAAAACATGAATTACTTCGCTTGAGCAATCCCCACCCTCCACACTCACGAGCTGACGACCGTGAACACAGTTGCTTGAATTCAAGCATGGTTTTAGAGTGGCTTAGGGCCTTATCCACCTGTCTGTGTGTCAAACTCCACTTGTCTGCGAGCTGATCTCGAGAACTCAAACATCGGTCCCGTTAACAAAAGCCAAAGCCCCTTCCAAAAGAAACCTGACGGGGGATTAAACGAAGTTGCGTATTCACAGCCCAAAGCAACACAAAAGCATCGCTTTCCGAGCCTCAGGGTACACTCAAAGCATGAAGGCAGCCCCACTGTGCGCCGGGCGGGACATTAAGCAAAACCAGACTGGCGAGCTGCTCTGGGGACACTGGCGCGATCCACTGGCGAATAATGGCGAGCCGCTCCGGCTCGATACAGGCCGGATACTCGGCAGGATCCACCGGCAGGGATACTCAGCGGGATACTCGGCGGGATCCACTGGCGAGCCGCTCTGGCGGGATACTCGGCGGGATCCGCCGCTCGGCGGGATACTCGGCGGGATCCACTGGCCGGCGAGCAGCTCTGGCGGGATACTGGGCGGGATCCACTGGCGAGCAGCTCTGGCGGGATACTCGGCAGGATCCACTGGCGAGCCGCTCTGGTGGGATACTCGGCGGGATCCACTGGCGAGCAGCTCTGGCGGGATACTGGACGGGATCCACTGGCGAGCAGCTCTGGCGGGATACTCGGCGGGATCCACTGACGAGCTGCTCTGGCGGGATACGTGGCGGGATCCACTGGAGAGCTGCTCTGGCGGGATACTGGGTGGGGGCGTGGTGTAGAAGGATCGCAAACGCGGATTCCAACATAAAATCTAACAACCCCTTCCTGTCGGGTGGGGAAACATAGGTCCAGTTGTGATGCATTCCTGTTAAAACCCAGAAGGGAAAATAAAGCAACCATATTCTATAAGCAAATGGAGGACATAGTGGAAAGCTGATTGCTGGGGATCTTGGGGCAGAAAAAAAACAGATGTTTGGGGGGGGGGGGGAGGGGGATGCAAATTGTTTGGCTTTAGTGATTCACACAGACACAACCCCTTTTCCGGAAGATTCGCAATGGGACACCCGAGAGAATGATACCGAGCCTGGCCAACGTTCAAACCTAAACCCAGGATTTGCAAGGTCTGTCTTTGCTTTTCATTTGGGTCGAGGACAAAGATGCGAGATGGTGCGCCCGCCGGACTCTTCCAACCCAAGCCCCCAACCCTTGCAACCCTTGCCTCGGTCACAGGGTGCGCATTCGCGTGCTCTTGCACTTGGATGCCGCCGGACAACCCCACCTCGTTGCGAATTGAGACGGATTTTTTTTGTTTTTTCGGAGGGCCCAAGTCCAAGTCCCGAATCTTTGACGTCAACGCGAACAGAGTAAGGAAACATGGAGGGTAAAAGACTCATGGGAAGTAGGGGGGGGGGTCTGGCTTACATTCTCCGAAAAAATGCGGCAAGATTGTCTTAGACAACAAAAAACATGGGCCCGTTCCGTGCCAAGACTTCATGAAAGGGGATCATGACTTCTCTCTCCGTTGCCATAGGATCTGGATCACACCTCGAAAGCTCAAGTCAGTTCGCCGGCACCCCTTTTGGGTGTTGTCCTTTCAGGGAAATCAATAGGAAAACCCTGAAAAACACGACACACCCACACGACACATTCACCAATCTCCACTTCAGGCTCCAAAGATCCGAGCACTTGGACAGTTGGCTGGTAAAGGGAGTCCCGGCCAAGTACAAATAGAATCTATGGTACCCTTCTAGGTCCTCCAGTGGAGAGGTTAGAATATGGGTACCCTTTTTTTCTGTAGGCTGTTTTAGTAGGGAAACCCTCCCCCAAAAAAGGGTAAAAGGGCACTACTGGGGGACCTAGCATTTTGTCCGTTGATAGCCAATGTAATATTCTATTCCCCTCGTGTCCCTTGTCCATTGAGGCTCGGAGCAACCGAGCAACCCTGGAGTATGTCGCTTGGGCACATTCTCGCTCGCAGGCTTGCGTCTAGCGGATGCAAGCTTGCGAGCGGATCTGTTCGAGAGGTCCAACAAGTGCCTTTCTTCTCACACCGTTGGCTATTGGACTTGTTGTTTGGCGATGGCGGGGGAAATACCTCCAAAACGAGAAATGCGAAATACTGGAGGTTTGAGTCTTCTTTGACTGCTGGAACACCCCCTTTCGCGCCCTCGCGATGTGTCGAGATATGCCTGGTTTGTTCCAAATGAGGATCCCGATGTTCCCAATTTGCACCCCATATAGGGGCGCAGGGATCCCAAACTTCACAACCCGGCATGGCGTGGCAAAAGCTGGTTCTGTGTTTCTTCCGCCTCCAAGCATAAAACTGAACAGAACCAAGGAAAACCTGATCCAAGAGCAGTGACCAGGTCCTCCCTGGGAGAGAGGTTAGAATAGGGGTACCAACTGGTTTTTTCTGTAGTCTATTTTCGTAGGGTCCCGAACCCTCCCGACCAAAAAAAAAGGGGGCGAGAGGTCGGGCACCAATCGCTGGGGGAGCCCAAAAAGATACCCTCGAAACGGAGCCTAGAGATTCCATTTGCGCAAGTCCACTGGGCCCAAAAAAACAGTAGTGACATCCAGCCCCTAGAAAAACCAAGAGGTGAACATACAAAAAGCAAACAGAAAACATCTTTCAGCCAAAGGACATCAAAGGACCCTCAAATGGAACCTCCAACCCATAACCGTGCTCTGCAGCAAGGTGAAAATACCAAACAACAAAAAGACCGTTTCTTTCAGCCAACGGAAGCCCCAAGAGGCCTTAAGATCATTCACTTGGGAGAGGCAACCAGCTCTGGGCTCGGCACGTCGCCCTCGTTGAACTCCAGCTGTTCGTCCTGGGATTTCCCACGCACCCGAAAGCCCCGAAGTCTAAGCACCCACATGGATGAATGTAGATCTCAGTTTGTATATCCTTCCATTTGGCTAAGGCCCCAGGAACAAATAAATCAATATGTCCGGTAGTGATAAATTCCTTTCAAAACCAACAAGGGAAAATAAAACATATTCTTAAGCGGATGATGCGGATGGAGGTATCTCAGTTGCCCTAAGGACACGGACACAAAAAGGCTAAGCGGCTAACCTTTTGGGGCCACGACTTAAAATGGACCAACATTGGAAACCAAAAGGTCAAAAGGTCGGCTTTGGGCAACGGAGATATCCAATTTTACCTTGGGCGAGTTGCAGTGGGAGCCCGAGAACAAAATGGACCCCTACAAACACGCTTGCTTTTGAAGCAGCCCAAAAAGGGCACCTCACGAAACGACTCGCCTAATTACATACCCCACATGGAAATACCCCACCGGTAGGCCTCATACAAGGATGCATTTTGGGGCACCCTGTATAACCCAATTTATTATCACCTGCTCTTTGCTGGCGTATGTCCATTGGGGGAATGCAAGTTGGCCCTTCGAGTGACACTATTCTTTACCAAGCTCACTTGCCCAAGGACCTGGAAAAAGGCGATCACGTGTTTGGGCCTATGACTAAACATGGAGCGAAAAGAGGAAACCAAAAGGTCAAAAGGTTGGCTTTGGGCAAGTGAGCAAACGAAACAAACAATATCAAAAACAAAAACAAAAACGATGGCGATATGAGGAGCCAAGATACCAAGCGCAGGCTGCTCAAAAAGGCGCTCCACTTCTTGCGGGGTACCGCCTGCACCGTGGTCGCGGTAATGCTGGCGCGGTTCAGTCGCGCATACCCCTCAGTGGCACAAGTCTTGGATTCAAATGGGTATGCGTCAAAACAAGGGGATCCTCAAAAATGGTGTTCGCTTCTTGGCTTTCCTGTTCAACAGCTTCAAAAAGGGTGCCCGCAAAAACACACATAAATTGGTCCAATTTCAACCCGTTGGACCAGGCTCTGGAAAATGTCAAGTTGCCCATCCTCTTTTAGGCATTCTTTGGCGAATGATCTGGTAGGCCTTTCCCACATCAGACAGGCCTCGTTTACTGCTTTCGGCGAGGTTAACTATCGGCGTTTCCCACAGCAGCTTGTCCTCATTTACTGCTTGTCTTCCTTCATGTACCCTAGGTCCTCCAATAGAGAGGTTACAATAAGGGCACGCACTTTTTCTTCTCCGTAGTCTACTTTAGTCGGGGGCTTCCTCCCAACCAAAAAAGGGGTGAGAAAGGGCACTACTGGGAGACCTAGTACCAACCCTCCCCCAATAAAGGGGTGACCAAATCAAGTGAAACGAGCAACACAATGCCCAGAGGCTGAAAAAGTGGCAAACTGGGAGAGCTAGGTTGAATATATAGCAACCTCGTAGCACCACCAAGAGGTATAGCAACGACAATCGGGAGATTCCAACCAGGAAATGTGTGGACATTACAAGAATTGGGTGTTCATGTGCCTTCGCCCAGATGAAAGAACTTCTCAGACCGCGCGGTTCAAGTTAAGTGCGAACGTCCCACCCCCCACGCTGGAGACAAAAAAATGATTTGTTGAGATTGAGCTGGATATTTTCCGCTTGCCCGATGCAAAAAATCATGCATCAGGCCCAGTGGACATCACGAGCCCCGAGCTTATGCAGCTTTCACTTGCACAATCACGGGGGGAAATGGAGATACAAAGGCCCTCAATCTAACGGATGCGGACCCCGAAAGGACGGCTGATCCCAAGCCACAATGTAAGAATCATCCATTGGAAGGCCAACTGGCTGTGTCTTGTTTTGGGGGGAGCCCCCAATACATGGCTTTCCTGTTGTATTTCTTTCAAAGCCACAAAAAATGCCCTCAAACCCAACTGATGTTGCGACCCAATCGTGCAAATTGGGCAAGGCATGCATTGCAACCACACCAGGGTAACCCTGCACGGCGTTCGGCAATGTCAGGTACGAGCGCACATGGAGTCGGTTCCACGTGACGACCAACTTGCTTGGTCTAATTTGGGGGGCCAGCTTCTTTGATGTTTTTTGACTCCGGAGGCTGTGCCGGACAAGGTAGCTTCCAAATTCAATACATCCGTGAAACGGAAGGAAACCCAAAGCATTTTAGAAGTCCCAAAACCCAACAAGTCGCACTCTTTCCGCCAAGCGTCCTGCATGTTTGAATAGGCATCGTGGTAGGACTGAGCCAGTTGAGCCACCAGCAGGTTGGCCATAAAGATGAAGACGATAAAGAGGAAGATGCAAACAGGGACCGTAATGATGACTGAGCTGGAAACCAGCCATTGGTAAGAGTCTTGCGGATACATCCTGCGCAATGCATCAAGTGCCGCTGATCACGGTTGGCAACATTTGAGTCACAATCAAAGGCATTAAAATGGTCTACCCAGAACCATGCAAAGAATTAAGAAGGCAGATCTCCGCGACTATTTCTGGCTGGGACTGCCCCTTACTATCCTTCATCTACCTGGGTTTTGAGCAAGTGGCTCATTTGTTCAACCACCAACCCCTAGTCCCATTTGTTGAAAAGGGCAACGATCTTCGAGGAAGTCGTTGAATAGTAGGGCGAAAGGGTGGTTTGGAGCCCGGTGGTTTCGAGGTTTGGGGAAGTTTCCCTATATTGATCGACAAGTACCAGGGGTTCAAATGACAGTGTTCGATGGAAAAAAGCCAGGGCTTGCAGCTTGGGGGTGGCAAATCTCTGAGACATACTGTGCAACTAACTCAAATAGGATTTTCTATATCGCCCCAAAAGGAAACAAGGTAGAGCCCAAAAGCAAATCCACAGAGTGCCCCTCCAACACATGCAGTGTTGAAAAGCATCATGTGAGCCTGAGAAGTTGCCTCAAGCTCGGAAGCAAACTTGACTCCAAGGGTCAGTTCTGTGGTCAAAAGCATACTTTTTCAAAGGGTTTCAATTCAACGCTTGTGTTTTGCAAATTCACACGGGTCCCCAAGAGGTGGTCCTCAAAAAGGAGTTTCCAGCGATAGCTTGTTGGATGCCCAGTGAATCATTCGCAATCGGGAAGTAGTCTTGTGAGAGATTGGTTTGCTTGCATGTCCACCGAGCGTGGTGCCAGATGTGCCCGAGCTACCTCATTTTTTTTGCCACACATCAGCAATGATACGTCTGCTTATGCTCACTTGCCCAAAGGACCCAGGAATAAAAGGTCAACCTTTTGGGGCCATGACTAAAAATAGTCCAAAATGGGAAAACCAAAAGGTCAAGAGGTCAATTCGCTTTGAACAACTGCGTATGGGATATGGGCAGCCTACATGGTAAGAGGACCGAGCAGTGTTCCGCATCTACAGCAAGGTGTTCAAGCCCCTAAGACTCCAACCCAAACCACCAAGGAAGGCTTGCTTGAGGTAGACGAAAAAAACAAATCCCCCTACTCCAGATACCCTCTCTTTTTTAAAAGAAAACCTGGTTTCGCAGGGTAAATACCCCTTTTGTAGAAGAGAGTCGACCTCATGCCCCAAAAAGATTGGGTCTTGGGTGTAAGGGGTAGTTGATTTCCTCTCCAGGAAACGGTTTGGATGCGCTCTTTGTGGAATTTCCACCTATTCTTCCCCCTGTAGATTCTTTTTTAGTACTCTTTTACTACTCTGTTGATATCCTATAGGGGCGGGGCGGATCCACACAATTCCACATCCAATCCGTTTCCTAGATCCTCCCATAAGCCCCTGCAGCCAGCCTTGGGATACTCCCATACGGCATACCTACAGCTTCCCTCGCAGCTTCCCTCGCCATTCTCCAAAAGCTTCGGCCCGCGCGTCTTTCTCTGGGCGACTTTTTGGGGGTCACACAGCTCTCATCTTTGCTTTCAGCTGACCCAAAGGGTGACCGCCTGTTGCTCACTTCCTGAGCCCAAGAAGTACAAACTTGCCTCTTGCCATGGCCCAGACCCAAAAAGTTTGAAGCCCAACTCAGGAAGTTCCAGGCTGGGCCCGTGCCAGCTTTGGACCAAAAGGAAAAAGCCACCAAGGGGCTCAGACTGATACTAGACCCTCCATTCGAGAGGATAGAAAAAGGCTGCCAACTTTTTTCAGTATTTTAAATGCAGTCTATTTTAGTAGCGGAGCCCTAGCTGGGGGACCTAGGTCCGATTTTCGCCCAAGGGGCCAATGAATTTGAGAGGGGCCTTTGGGGTCACCGGAGCCACGAGACGAGTGCGCCTGAGGCTCATCGAAGTTAACTCCTCCAACCACACCTCAGAGCCCCAGCCCCCCAAAAAACAAAAGGCGAACACATGGAAACCAGCTATTTGTTGTTGTTGTTTTAGTTTGTTGTTGTTTGTTTTGTTTTATTATTATTCTGTTTGTTGTTTCCCCCCTTTTTCTTCTTCTGCAGGACACTTAGAAACCCTTTGGTCACCGAACCCCACGCAAGCAGCAACCAAAAGAAGGACATCAAAAATCAGGAATCCCTGTGAGGCGGTGCAAACTAAGGAACCCTGAGAAAACTTAGCAAACCTTGAGGACCTCTAGGGCTTCTCAACTACCCACACTCACTTGCCGAGTGGATGGCCCAAAAAAAGTCCAAACTTTATATTTACCACTAAAATGGTCTTCCCAAAAAGTTTAAAGTTCATGAACTCAGGAAGTGAACCATCCCGCACCTGCCCAGCTTGGGGATTCCACAAAACATCTCAAAAGCTTGCTTCGCTTTCGGCGAGAAACCGCTGCGCCGGCTTTTTCCGGCATCTCGTAGTACAAAGCGCTGATGGCCGTGCTGAACCTCGGGAGTACTTGAGATCAACACGGTGCTGGCATAGGCGTACTGTTTGGTTGGTGAGGTCGAACATCGATGGCCCTGGCAGATTATCTAACCACCAGGTAAACCAGGGATATCTATTTTCCAGCTAACCAAGCTTGTTGGTTGGTTGATCAAAGAGAAGAGCGGATAGACCCACTTTGTCCTTTTTTTTGTGTTTGGGAGGGACCGATCTCACTTCCTGAGCGCACCGGCCAAAACAACTTAAGCTTGCCCCAGTGCTTCCAGGCAACAAGGTTCTAGGAGCAGTTCCACAATGGCTGCTCAGTGGCATCAGGTCAGCAAAGGTAGCTATTCACCAAACCTTTGTGAGAGACCGCCAAAGCAGCATACGAGGTGTCTTTTCCGACTGCTTCATTGGACATGGTAAGCTTTACCGCTCCTATGCTGCCAATTGCGTCTCCAGTGGCCAATTCGCACCGAACGCTCCTGGCCAAACGGGACAAAAGCCGGCAAAAAAGGGCCTGATCCCCAGGTACAAGCTAAACCTTTGGCAAACGTTGCCCCCAAAATACTTCTGCTCACAAAACGGTGGAACACCAGGTTCCACGTGGAGAGGGTCGCCTTCCGTCGAGCACGAAGACCCACGTACACTTGCCGCATTCTTTTCAACCCCAGCCAAGGAGCGCCAAGAGAAGGAAGATCAAAGCGATCCTGGGCTCACAGAGTTGCCTGGTCTCACTTCTGGATAGACTCACCTCCGATCCAGTGAATTGGCCAGAAAAAGTCGAAACTTTTCGCTTGCCACTGAGCTGAGTATGCCAAAAAGTGGCTGAAGTCCAAAAACTCGTTGGAAGTGACACAAAGGAAGTCCGTTTGCAAGAGACGAACCAGCTTGCTTTGGTCTTATGTTTTGAAGCAGCGGCTTGGAATCCAAACGCCAGCTACTTCACGCCAAAGTCTCTAAACCTGTGAGAAAGCAAAAAGGCTTGGCTCTGAGTTTTGAATGACCTGAGCTCTTGCGGGGGCGCGTGGCTGACAAAAAAGGCAAGCCACACGTTTAAGGGAAAAAGAGATATAGATCTTCAAGGCTCCCCTGCAATGATCATCATTGCCCTCCCACCAAATAACATGGAACCTGACGTTCGGGGGCCTGGTTTGGACCAGTTTCCTTTTAGAGGGACCGGATCCCAACGTCAGGTTCCAGCTGTTCATTGGTGGGAGGGGAAATGTATCCTCGTGTGAATCCTGGAAAGCTGCGGCCATCCCGAAAAGGAAAGCCGAGTCCAAATTGCCGGCTTCCAGGGCTAGACAGCTCGGTACCCTTTCTTTACCCATCCCAACACTAAGCAAAAATGAATCCATTCTTGGGTGTCGAGCTATTTGGGTGTGCCTTGTTTTAGGGGACCCCTAAAGTTGTGGGTGTTCCTCTTGGTTTCCATTTGTGGGCGCCAAAGAAACCGGAAAACAGTGTGCCCTCCAACAACTAAAGGAGGAAATCGTGCAGGTCTGGGTCAAACCCACTGCCCACTGGATGCATATCCGGAAAAAAAAAGGTCTGGTCTTAAGCTACTGGATCCGTCGTCCGGCTCCTCCGCTCACCAGTGGCCTACCCACTATCTGCATAATCAGGTGTCCTTTTGGTAAAATAGATGGCACTGGTAAATGACTAGAACCAACCTGCAACGAGTGCCATCCATTCTCAACCAAACTGACCTAAAAAGGCCAGCTATGTCTGCACATTTTCACCATATGTCCAAAACCTGAACCAGGAAATGTTCCCCACGGATCTCTTTTTCATGGCTTTCTCTCGTTCCCCCCGGCGCTCGCCATGCAAAAAAATAATCCGCCGGCGACTCGACCGGCGATGCCATCCCTAGGTCCGCCAGTAGAGAGGTTAGAATAAGGGTGCCAACTTGTTTTTTTCTGTAGCCTGTTTTAGTAGGGGAACCCTGGGGAACCCTCGCCCAAAAAAGAAATGGTAAAAGGGCACTGGGGGACCTAGTTCATTGCCTACAAGGAAATGGAATCACTGGGGGGAGCCCTCCCAACCAAAAGCTCACTGGCCCAAAAGACCTGGAAATAAAAGGTTAACCTTTTGGCACCTCTACTAAAAAAGGACCAAAATGGGAAAACCAAAAGGTCAGATCCGGTCGATTCGCTTTGGACAACTGAGTGGGGGAAGCCTCCCAACCGAAAGAGGAGTGAGAGGTCCGGCACCGAGTGCTGGGGGACGCAGTGCCATCTGATGGCATCCGTTTCAAGGCCAAGGCGCAGGAAGAGGCCGACCTCGCCGGCCACGCGGCCACAGACCAAGACGTAGCTGGAGATCTTCATGGAGAAGATGGCCAGGTCGGTCAGGAGCCCCCAGTAGAGCATCCTTGCGGTTTTTTCTTTAAACACAAACAACAAACAACAACAATCTCTATATATATATATATATATTTGAAAGGAGAAGTCGAGTTGTTGTGGTCTTCGTTTTTCCTTTCAAGTTGATTGACATGCTTGGAAATAAGGCGACAAGTTGATTGAACTGCTTGAAAGGGAAATAAGTTAGATAAGGTTCGTTGATTCTGTACCCAGTTTAGGGTGCTCGAAAGGAGACTTAGCTTGTTTGTGCGTACTTTTTGTGGTTGCACGCTAAGGGTTCTTGTCGTATTCTTGTCGTACCCTTTTTAGGGTTGCTTGGAAAGGGAAACTGATGCTGTGTGTTGACGGTGCCCGCGTTTTTTAGGGGAACCAAGCTGCGTTTGTATCTTGTATATTTTTAGGGGCTTGAATGGGAAAGGTGGTGGTATGGAGTAGTGCGATGTTACTCAGACAACGTGAGCCCTAGCTGCCTTTGACTTTGAGCTTGACCGAACAACCTCTTTCTGGTACCCCTCCAAGGGACCAGGGTACTCTTGTTATAGCAAATTTGGCAACCCTAAAGAACAGGCTTGCCATCCCGGAAAAATGCGGGGTCACCCCCCACAACCTATATCCTTGGAACCTAGTTCCTTAGTACCAAAGGCTTGGACAGGTTCTTGCCTGGGGATTAAACCTCTCAAAATATGGAAACATCTGCGCAAACGTACAATCTGCGCAGAGTACGATGAGTCAACTGGAAATCGCGGATTCCCAACAAACGCCCTTGACTGGTAAGCTCGTCGTTTTAGGCGAGCTCGGAAGAACTTCTCAAGTCTCGTGACGGGCAAACAATCAGACAGACAGACAGACAGACTGACTGACAGCCAGCCAGCCAGCCAGCCAGCACCAGACAAACGGACAAACAAACAAACAACCAAACAGACAACCAGACACAAACGCACACACAAAAGCTTAAAATGGAATGGTTGTATGGACCCCGCATCACTGGCCCATGCCATGGAAAAATTCGCACTATGCAAAAAATTCCCCTTGGGCTCGGACACCCCTTTTTTCTCAAGACATGCAGGCAAAAAATCACTGGATTTTTGCCACCTTGTCCCGCTTTTCGCGGTGGCCGTGGACAAACATCTGGCGCGCCCTATGTTCTAGGCTGGAAGAAGAGGACCCCAGCAAAAAACATAGTGTTTTTTTTTGCCCTGGTTAGTGGAAAACAAAGGGGGCCCCAAAAAAGCAAAAAAGGAAAAGGGGGAGCTGATTCTGGGGAAGTTTTGGCCAGTTGAGTTGAACATGACGCCCCTCCAAAGAAAAAGCAGAAAGGGTATTGGGTGTTTGATTCCCTATATAAAAAGGGGATTCCCTTGTATCACAGAAGTGGGGATAAACCCCTTTCGGCAGCCATGTGGCATGGCCAGGAAGGCGCACACGGAATAGAAGTCCTTACGCTCCTGTGCAGGAGAAAAACAAAACGGCAACCCCCGCCCCAGCATGCTGACTCTGGCAAACGACGCAGTTCTCGTAAAGCAAGAAAAGACAAAAACAAATAAAACTAAAAGCGAATTTTGTGGTTGTCTTTTTTGTCCCTTCCAAGATTCTAGATCCAAAACCAGAGCCCCAGCCCATAGTTCCAGGTGTTTCCACTGAAAGAAGGATGAAAAAAGGGGACCGAGCCCTATGGCTCCAGCTTCTCGTGACTCTTGTCCCCGCAAACCGCAAGATTCCCGCAATTTTGTTTGAAGAACCAACTCTCAAACGTCAAACGTCCAACCCAATCGCGGCCATTGGGCATGTGGGAAGCCAGTGGGATCAGGACAGCCAGGAATTGTTTTTCATGGTTTCCCTTGAAGCCAAGGTGAAAAGAGCAAAAGCACCCAGCCTCAAACGAAAACAACATGGGGCGTTTCTCAAAAGAGAGACCCCTCTCCAGGTTTTTTGGCTTCCCGGTGCTTTCCCTTTACGCCATGCAAAACACTTGGTTGCTGTTGACCCCTCTGCAAAGGTGAATAACTTGTTGTGGGTCCAAATCGGAAAGTCCAAAAACGGTACAACAATCCAAAGATCCGTTACCAAACAGGCATTCACAAAATCACACCGCCACTCAACCGCAATAAGCTTTAAACAAATAATAAACAAATGTAACAAGCTAAAGACCTAACAAGCTGGGAACCACCGAGAGCACAGTCGCAACATATTTCTTTTGAGACAAACCCAACTCGTCCTCTGCGGCTTTGCAGCTCTGGGTCACCCCGTAGTTTTCACTGAGGCACCAGAAGAACGGCTCCTGCGCTTCTTCTTTTCTTGCAGGGCGCTCAGGGAATGACGCAGGAGTCCGGGTGTTGGCGCAATGAACCGGTTTTTTTTTGGTTAGTTTGAAGCAAAACTTCGGGGGATTGTTCAAAAGGGACGTCATGTCCCCTTCATTCTCCGAGAGCCAACCAGTTTTGTGAGGCGTCCCCCGAGAACTCCGCCCGGGGCTGGGGGGGCTGGGGGGGGCGTGGGCGGGTAGAGGGTCCTCGGATCCGAAGGGGGAAAGACCCGCGGCGACCCCGTGCGAGGCCCTGCCAAAAGTGGACGAACTTTTTAGTGGTTTTTTACCGGAAAACCCAATTCACTAGTTGGCAAAAAGCTCTCAAGTCCGAACAGCCCTTGGCAAAATACGCCAAACTGTATTTTGGGCCCTTTTGGAGCCCCAGCAATCCTTGCAGGAACTGCCTGCAGTGATACAACTGCGGAAAAAAAAGGGGTCTAAGGATATAGACTAAAACCGCTTGCTTCACAAGGTGATCCCCTACATCAGCTGAGTACAAATGTTTTTTGGATGGACTTCTCATACCGAGAAACATGCCCTTGATGAACTTTGGCATCACGCAAAATTATGTTTTCCCACGGCTGTAGTTGCGGAAGCGATGGTTCCAATAGCCTCCTTTCAGGATTTGACTGTGCATTTGGATGTGCAACTGGTCTTTTGTTTTCAGGACCCCGTAAAGAAAACCCCTCCTGTCCATTTGCATGGAACCCAGCATAAGGGTCCCTAATAAGGAAACTAGTCTTCCAGGACCCCTTAGTCAGGTTCCATGTTAGTGGACAGGAGGGTACATTGTTCAATACCACTCTGGGTTTTTCGGGAGCGCGAAGTGGCAACGTGGGAAGCCTGGTAGTTGAAAAATGACCCGCGTTCCCACCAAACCCCTCCAGAGGGAAAATGTCGAAGGCTTTTGCGACTGCCCCAACCAAGTCATGGCCCACATCTGGCAAGCCACTATGGTAGATCATGCTTTGATCCATTTCCTTTTGGTTCTTATGTCGGGCAGTTCTACAGCTTGGTACCCAAAACGTGGGAATTGACTCACTGGCCTTATGTGTCACATTTAGCAGGGAACCCAACACAACTTCCCTCCGAAAACCATCCAAAACCGGTTGCCATCCGCAAAATCTGGGTGTCATAGGGCACCTCACAAATTGTCATAGGGCACCTCACAAATTGTGGTTTCCCCGTGGGTTTCCCTTGTAAAACAATCCAAAAGACAAGCCACCCAGCTGCAGAATGAAAGGTGATCCCTTTTGGGGCCACTAGACATGGTTGCCAAACCAGGAAAGCCGAAAACACATTGGTCTAATCCCGTTCCATTTGCCTTGCAAGTGAGACTTCCATATATCTTCAGGCTTCGCTCTCGCCCATTTTCTCTCGTCCTCTCATCTGCTGAGTATAGTAAGTTGTGCCAAACACACTAGACTGGGATCATGGTGGACCCCCTCTAGCCAAACTAACCCAAGAAGGACACCTACTCTGGATGGTTGAGAAATCCATTTTGCACCAGTTTGAAACCAGGGGAAACCAGAACATTTGCATCATTTGGCATTTGCAGGGGGATCATGAGAACCACGGGTTTCTGAACGGTGGTGTGACATGGATTTCGTCCATCCAATGTGCTTTTCTAAGGGTGGAAGTACATACTCCGTGTTCATACCCCTTGGCTTCCCCGTGTCCCATTTGTAGGGGGTTGTTTACTCCCACAAAAAGATATGTCCGGTAGTGAAATCATTCACTTTAAAATCAAGAGGGGACAATGACTAAATATTCATTTCAGCAAATAGAAGTTGATGTACCCTCCCACCGAGCCTCCCACCCTTTTCACATGGAACCTGAGGTTCGGGAGTTCCTGAGTTCCAAACCGAGAAAGGGGAGGCTAACCGATCAAAAGAACACCTCTGTTCAGGGCTCCACTTTTTGACTACTGCGCAGTAGACTTAAACCCAAGGGGTGGTTCCAAAAGGAGAACCCCTGTGTTTAAATCTACTTGGGGTGATTAAAAAGTGGCGCCCTGCCTAAGTTGCTTCCATTTGGTTCTTCAGCCAGGACAAACAAGAGAGACTATTTCCAGTAGTGATGAACTCCTTTTAAAACCAAGAAGAAACAGAACCAAAGAAAACATGATTCAAGAAGACATGATCCAAAACCAACCAGGGGAAAACACAAATTCTTAAGCCAATGGAGGGTTGGGTTTGGTCTCCTGCAGCGCCATGATCACCAAGATGCAGAGCAGCATCAAGCTAGCGGACTCTTGGAAGTTCAGCAGGTAAGTGGGGATGGGCAGCCCGCACACCCGGCCGATGTCCTCGGAGTTCCAAGATCAAAGATCCCATAGGCCAGACATATTGTCTGACAATAAGAAGGGAGACATCCGCATATGATGCGGTCGATCCATATGGATGTGGCTCAAAATAAAACGATCGGAGGGGCAAACCGCAGGTTTTGGTACCAATGTTTCCACTTGGCAGGGTTCCATTCTGGTACCGGTTTCTTGAGCCACAGCCAGGTCTCAATGATATTTGATTGGCGAGCTCAAGCGTGGTTTGTCATAAATCCCCACATGATGTCCACTGAAGCGTCCCTGCGAATTCACAGACGTGAGCAGCGCCCATCACGCATTGAGTTTTGGTTCTAGCAACATGGTCTCACTTGTCCAAAGGGCCTGTAAATAAGAGGTGATCACCTTTGGAACCTTGACCAAAAATAGAGAAAATCAGAAAACCACAAGGTCAAAAGGTTGGCTTTGGGAAGTGAGGTTTAGGGGCTTGGTAAATGGAAACAGTTGGCTGGACACCCAATGAGTTAGTTTAGAAGTTCAGAGTTGGAAGAGACAACTTGAAACGTCAGAAACTCCAAACTCATTAGATTTGCTTTGGGGAGAAATTCTATTCATTTGGTTCATATACCACCACTTGGCGGCGGACAAACACATGTTGAGGGCTCTATTGGACCCCGCTCGAGGCTCATCATTTTGTTTTGCCCTTTGGGGGGGCTCGGTCCGATGGGGCCATCCAACTTGCGGCACTTCGTCACTGGTGATTGACCCCAAGATGTCATGGAACCCAAAAAGCCGAGCCAGTAGAGGAAACTCCCTTAGGGGTTTTGAACCCCAATTTTGGGCTTCAGGTTCATTGCCAAGAAGTAATAGTGCCAATCGATTTGGGCGCGTTGCACCCCTGGCGTCCCTTCGAGGGTCTCCAGAGCCCAAGTGATCTCCACGCTAGGCGGTTGACCCCTCTCGAAATGTTTGTTGTCGGCGCTTTCAACCTTTTGTTTCTCGCATGCCCAAAGCGAATCTACCTTTCGACCACCTTTTAGTTTGCCCTTTTTGGTCCTTTTGGCCCCAAAGGCAAACCACGATTAAACTTCTGGGTCTAACTTGGTTGACCCATTGGGGGCTCTCTGCGTCTGGGATTCACGGTGGGAAACACCCATATGTCTTCGGAATGCTCAGGGCCATGGACCGATTGGCGGCTCTCTGGTTTGGATCCCTTGTATTCCCAGGGCTCCCAGGCTACAAACACATGGCTGTGGCTCCAAAAACCGGAACTCCAAAATGGCTTGCCCTGCCAAGTGGCAACATGGGTACCAAATCCTGCGCTTTGCCCCTCCGATCGTTTAATTTTGAGCCACACCCACATGACGAATTCTATGTCTTATATGTTCGCAAGGCCGAATAAAAAAATACCACACCTCAAGAGATCCCGATGCATATGTTGCCCGTATTTCATGGAACACCAAAACCGGCGCCAAGCCCAAGCGCAAGGAATTCCACAGTTGGGAGTATCGATGTGTGTGCGACCGCACCTCGCATCCCAAACACGCTATGTATGCAACATTTGCCGACAGTTTCCCTCTAAATGGGTCAGATGTTGGTATATATTACCTACATGGCTGTGGGTCAAACCAATGTTACCATTTTGGGGTAGGTGCACCACCCATTTTAGTCTATTTTAGTGGGGAATGGGGGGTTCACTGGGGGTACGGGATTTTCACCCATGGCCACATCCATTGTCCGGGAAAGATGATCTGATCCCAGCGTCTCCATTCCTGATGTCCGCAAAGAAGTGCTTAATCTGACCTGCGATGGATCAAAAAATCGTCGTCGTCACAGAACTTCCGCGGCTTTGAGCACGGGTCTGCGACTTATGGGTGGCTCGTCTTTTGAGTGACCCCAAGGTATGAGATGGGGGGTCTGCAACCTAGCTTCATGCTGGTTTTCCTTTTGGTTTCCCTTTGAAGCCAGAAGGCGCACCCTCAAACGAGACACAGCCTGGGAGCCTGGACCAAGAGCCCTACCCGCACGCCGCGAGCCAGCAACTTGGACAGGGCGAGCTGTTCTAAAAAGGATGGAAAGAATGGGGAAGGTAGCACTAGAAATATCGCGGGGGCTAACACGCTGAATCCGAGCTCCGACGAACACACGCTTCTATACGTCCCCGTCTTCCGTAAAATGTGTCAGGCGGCCAGGAGTTGAACCGGGAAGTTTATGGCTCTGTGTTGGTAAGAGTTTAGACTGAACTCCTCCCACAAGGTAGCCTATCAACAAACCTGGTGCTGTGCACAACCTGCAAGACTGCCCTTCCTGTTGAAAAAGGGACCTCTGCAGTTCCATACAAAGCCAAACAGCAACAAATCGCCCTCTGGCGGTTCCCTTGGTCTTCATCTTTTACCGAAAACACGGGGCCAGCCATGCACAAATCCCACAGTGTGTCCTGAAGTCATCTGGCTGGTGCCTGCAGTGTCCAAAGCGCAAAAAAGGGCCAGGCACGGTTTCAAGTTGCTTACAAAATCCATTTCGCAGCACCTACTACGCAACCATGGCTTTTCCACCACGTTTGTTGGCATTTACGTAGGGGAATCGACAGACACCGGGGGTTTCTGAATGGTGCGAAGTGGATGTTCTCCACGGTATCTCGGGCCTGAAGCCAGCTTTCACCCACAAGTTGTTCAGGACTCAGGTTGCAGAGCCTCCAGGAAACCACAAGTGGCTCAGTTGGCGTTGGATTCCCTACTGGGAACCCCGGATTCAGCAGAATCCGGTTGATTTTGATTCGGGGGGGTCCCCTTTTAGTGGGGATTCGGACCACTTTCGGAGGGAACACCACCCTAATAATGGGACGGGCTCTACTTAGACCCTGGGTCAACATTACTTGGAATCAAAATCCTGAAAGATCCAAGCGGCTGATGAAGAGCTTCGGCAGGGAGCCGAGGTAGTTGATGGAGCGGCAGGTCAGCATTACCTGGCGTGACGCTGGTCTCACTTGCCGAAAAAGACCTGAAGACAAGCTTGGGAAGTTAACCAAACTCTGACCCTGGTAGAAAAAGGGAACCCTTTTAGGGGGTCACTATTTTGGGTGGAGAAGCCACAAAAAAGGACAAATCATTGCCACTGAACAACATGATTTTTGAGCAAGTGCCAGCGATGGGGTTGCTTGAAAACCAGGGAACAACAAACAATGTCCGAGAAACCAGCTACAGGACATTTTTTGCAGGAAGTTCCTATGTTTGTTTTTGCATTTGGCCAGTGTCTAGCAAATTTATTCCTGTTGGCCCTATGAACATACCGTGGGGCTTGCGTGCTGGTTAACCATGCTGCGCTTTGGCTAGTACCAGTAGGTGTCAATGCGAGTTTTACATTCGAATTGAAAACCGAACCCGACGTGGCTTGCTGGAAACGAAGCCAAAGGGTGGAAGTAGAAAGTGAGGGTGCCCTTGTTCGGGTTGGTTCAAAGCCATGCGTCGCTTTCTGAGGCTCGCCGGAGGGAATCGACTCCAACAGGGAAAGTGGGCTTCTTGGGCCGAAAGAGGAAAGCAAAGAAGGCAACGGGGAATGCACAAGTCCAAACGGAGCTTACTCAGATCTGAGAATCTGGGCAACCTCCCACAAAAAACAAGAGTGAACTCAGGACTCCATTTAACGAACCATCATTTACATTGGCTAAATCCCCATAACATATTTCCAGTGAAATCAATTCTTCTTAAAACCAAAACAAAGGAAACAACACACATTTCAGCAAATGGAAGAGTAGGATTCCCTTCAATTCCCCCTTCAGGGTCCCCGAGGCTTCCGACAGCGCTCGCGACATCAGAACTGAGTTACGACGTCCTCCTCCAGGGTCTGTGGCCCGGTGTGCCGGAACAGGGCGCACTGCCCCGTGATGAAGACCGCCAAAATCACCAGGAAGTAAATCCTCAGGCGCTCGCGCCCCCGACTTTTGCGGGCGAAAGGTGTCATTCAAGGCATCGGACCGGGACCCGAAAAACAACAGGGCGGCAAAAAAAGAACAGCTCTGGACATAGTTCTCCTTTTAGGGTTGAAATAGATGGGTTTCCCTGGTAAATGATTAAACCACCAGGTAAACCAGGAATCGCCATCTATTGTTTCTACCAAAAGAACCTGAAAGGACACCTAAGGCTCTGGAGCTTCCCCGACCCGATCTCTGGAACACGGCTTCTGCGGCTGCGAGGTCTCCCGGAACCCGGGATGTGCGGGGCCGCGCGTGGCGCTCAATTCATCGGACTGGGACCCCAAAATGGGGCGAAACACGGTTTCTCCGGCTTTGGAGCTTCCCCGAACCCCATTTTGCAGGCGCCTGGTCTCTGGAATCGGACTGGGACCTCAAAAACAAAATGGCGGCAAACATGGTTTTCCAGGTGGAAGAACCAAAAAAGGGTACCCTGAAAAAAGACACACTCATTTCCATTTCTATTGCAGAGGTCGCTGGATTTTCCCCTGGGACGCCTACAAAATACTGGTGGGTTGCACTAAAACTGCCACACTTTCAGGTCCAAAAAAGCAACATTGGGCAAGCCCTGTATTTCCCCTTCCCCAAGCTTCAATGGAACCAATAAGAAGAGGTCAGGACCTTTGCCAGGTTTTGGTCCCCAAAACGGGCCTTAAGGACCCAATCCAATATCTGGGTTTGGATTGGTTTGCATATCACCCGGTCCAGTTTAAACGTTCACCAGGAGGTGGCATTTGAACCAACCTGAAAGGGGACATATGCAAGATTAAATTGCGGAAACGTAGTTGGAACCCTGGGAATCCGACCTGTGGCATACTGCAGATTGACATGGAACCCCAAAAACTCCGTTCGTCTCTCCTTTTGGGCAACCCCCTGCGATAAGTAGGGAATGAGGGAATGAGCCTAGGGATTACCGAATAAAGGTGCGGTTTTGGGCGAACACGAAGTAGCCCAGGGAATCAAAGAGGTACACGTGGTTCACGAAGTACCAAAAGAACCCAGTCCCAATGCACAATGTAGAAGGTGCCGGTGACCAGATTGTGGGAGTGACAGTTAATGAAGATCAAGTTTGGGGAGGTTGGGAAATAGGTTGAAGAAGGGAAGTTTGTGTCCAAGCCCAGGACGATCACGCAGAGATCCTCCGCCCACCTCCCAGTGCCTAACCACGGCGACGTCAGGAGCCTTTTCCCGACGGCAGCAGCCAGCCGCACTGTGTCAAATCCGTGTAATCTCTGATGAGGTAAAATTGAGCCATTCGGCCGTTTTGCCACATGATGAAACAACACGTGAACAAAACACACCCCCCTCATCCGATATCTGGACGAGAGAAAGGATGCGAGACAGTTGAGTTCACGACGAAAGGGACCAACCAAAAATGCCGGTGTCAACTCAGAGGTGAGCCAAACGGCATCACCTGGGCCCCAGTTAAAATCCCGCCACCACCCCGAATTATCGGGGCGACAGGATTATTTGACGAGTGGACCACATGAGTGAACAAAGACATATTGGAGGAACCAGACGAAGATTCCTCTCGTGCCGTTCATGCGTTGTCATAGGACGACACCATGCGGAGGGGGACCCTATCTGGATCACCGCGCCTCACTGCACGCCGTGGAGTGGTTGGAAGAGTAGTCGAGTTGGGAGGAAATTAGAAACGGAAGTTCCAAAATATCCGGCTACGGCCGGCCCGGCACTTCTAGTGCGGTCACAGCCTCACACAGGATCGCCAGGGGAACCGTCTCCGGCGCGCACGGCAGCGGTGCGGGAGGGACACGAGCAACGCCGGATCAGCGGTACAGGGCAATGGAGACCATCACCCCCAGCAGCGCCGCATGGGCGAGAGGAGGACCGGCGCGGTCGCGTTTTTCGGCGACACACGCACTATCCTCGCCCTTCTAAGGCGGATGCTGATTGCGGTACCCGCCTACCACCCTGAACCAGGTTCTTCCCGGTCCCTGGGCACGTCGTCTCTCCGGCGTCCACCACGGTCACCTCGATCACCTCCTCCATCCCGACGGCGATCCTCACCACCACCCCTATTGTGGTCACCAGCCGGAGGTCGGCGAGGCGGAGGGGGATCTGATTGGTGACGTCGGTCATCCCTGCGCCGGTCCCGGTGGCGATCGCGACGGTCATCATCCGGGTCATCACGTCCGCGGCGCTCATCTCGCCCCGGACCGCGCCTCTCGGAGGTCTCCTCATGACGTGGAGGAGGTCGGCGATCATCGCGTCGGCCTCCGCGGGTATCCCTGCCACGATCATCCCTTTGTCGGGGCGGGCCAGGATCCTCGCGTCCACCTTTGCCAGGTCGATGTTTTCCTCGACCCTTCCCCTCACCCTTTGGACCGCGACGATCCTCGCGGGCCCCAAGCGCGGTCCTCGACCGATCGTCATCTCGGCGAGGCCGCGACTCATTTGCCGCACGAGTGGTCCGAGGCACACCCGGGGGAAGCTCCCACTCGTCGTTGTCGTCATCGCGCGGGTCATAGCCGCCATGGCCGCCCAAGGAACCGGTGGCATCCCGTGGTGGGGACGCAGGAGTTCCGGGACCGCCCGATCGAAGACGAACTCGGGGAGTCGCCTCGCCGGTAAAAGGATCCTTCTGGGTGTAGAAACCCTTGGTCCTGCCCCTTCTCTCCCCACCTTCCACACCGCTTCTCGCGGGGACCGGGGATGGACGGGCAGGCTGGGCCATGCTCTTAGAGCTGGGTCGCCCGCTAGACCTGAACGCCCCCCTGCCCTTTTTCGGGCGCGGGGACCCGACCACGAGATGTCCTCCTGGCCTTGGGTTGGTCGGACTCACCCTCCAGCTCGGACTCGGTGTCAGGGACACGAGTATTGATGGCCATGTCCTCTTCCTCAAACGGATCCCCAGTCGTTGTAACGCCTGCCGCAATGGGAGCGGGAGGAGGAGGAGGAGGAGTTGGCACAGCATCGCCAGAACTGACGCCTGCATGCGACACCACGGAAGGCTCCGGTTCTACCGGGACAGGCGGCGCAGGAGGAGCCGGGGGCGGTGGCGGAGGGGGAGGGATCTCCTCCTCGTCGTCGCCCATGGGCTCGTCAAGGTCGTCAGGCTTCTCGTCATCTTCGTGCGAAGAACCATCCGATCCCAGCTCATCCCCCGCTGATCCAGCAAAGTCGGGCTCGTCTTCGTCCTTCACGCCGGGGCCTGGTGTAAGGCGAATTCCGGGTCGATGGCGATCGCGGGGTCGGAAGCGGTATTTCCTTGGCACAGGGTCGGACAGCTCCTGTTTGATGTCATCCTGGGTTTGAGGACGGTCGGCCAAGCAGGTGTCGTAGGCAACGGTGGACGTCCGGTGATCAGATCGTCCATACTGCTGAGGTCGTTGAGGGTGTAGACGTACCCCTTCTTAACGCCTTCCCGTATCGTGTCCATAGCCCGTTTGAGGCGCGCGGCAGGATCGAACCCGGCCTTTCTCCGCATGGCCTGCAATATCCCGCAGTGCTGTGCGAGCAGCCCCACCTGGAACTTGAACCCCTCCCCGGACACATCGTTGGGGAGTATCGGAGAAAGGTGTCCTGTTCTCAGCCCAATGATATGGGCCTCAAGAATGTAGTAGGACGTGTAAAAGCCGCACCGGTTGGCGTTGAAGTTTGCGGTGGTTAGGCGTCTGCCCCACTCAGCCGCATATCCCTCATATTCTTCGAAGAATTCGGGGACGGAGCTCCCGTTGAAGGCCAGACCCCTTACCAAGATCGCCTTTGCTACCCACTCTTCCACGTTGTTGTCGACCGTGTCACGGTATTTGCCGTCAAGGACTTCGTCTCGGAGCGAGTCGTGAAGTTTTCGGAAAATGCCATCCACGTCCTCTTTGTCAAGGTACTTAGGAGGCCGCATCCCAGACATCAACAAGGACCGGGCATCGACGGCGGGACTCTGCGAGTAGAGGGCCATTCCGATGGCGTTGGCGTCTGAGTTGTTCCACAGAGCGGGGACGAAGCCCTCGTATTTTGCCAGCCAGGGAGGAATCACCCCGTCAGTGCTCGCTATCGTGCGAGGGCCGCCGTTCGTGTCTCCGGTGGGCAGGACGCCCTCATAGAAGATGGGAAGGTAGCAGGCGGTGCACAGGTGAGCGCCGACCGGGTGGGCCGTCATGCACCTATGGCATGGAACGGACACCACCTCGCGGACATGTTCCGTCTTGGTGATCTGATGATACTTCTCCATCTCGTCCCGACACTTCCTCGGGTTATCACTCACGGAGTTGAGGAAGTTGGGCGGATAGCACCAAGGCCTCAGGTAAATGATGGAGCAGTCCTCCTTGAAGTAGACGCATCTCCAGTACCCGATCGCGATGTTTTCGCGCGATGCAAAGGTACCCTGACGAGTAATATGCATGCCCCCATTTTCCATGGAGAAGAAACGTGCATCGATAGCCATGACCACATATCGGGGATCCCTCCTTTGGCGTCGACCCGAGGTGTGCAGCTCCGTCACATTGCTGTCGGTGATGCGGTCGACAGTGTCGTTGGGGCATTCTCCGTGATCGCGGAGGGACTGATATTCATCCGGCCTAGAGGGAAGGAGCTCGATCAGAGCTCGCCCACCCCGAATGATCGCCCCACGTTCTACGTAGAGCCGATACATCCGGAGAGGCACCACCTTGTAGAGTGTCTTGGGAACCACCTTGGATGTGATAGGAAGACAAACAGGGCTCTCGTAGAGCATGTATTGGTATCGTTCACGAAATGCTCGGTAATCAGTGTCGGATCCGATCTCAAGCGACCTTACCGCCGCTATGCGGGCGGAACCAGGCAGCAACCGACGCTCCTTGTCACGAATGACGGTGATGATGATTTCGAACATTCCCACCCCGTCTTCGAGGAAGGAAGACAGGAGGTACGATGAAAAGGCATCCTCAGACTCGACGCTGGTCCCGAAGTAGTGGCTCAGGAACTTCTTCAGTTGTATCACCGAAGTAACGTTCCCTTGCCCGCTGGCAGACGAGGCCTCCAACTCTGGGTCCTTGACTGCACCTGCATTTCCAGGCTGCACAGCTGTTCCACGGAGCGCGTCGCGTATTTCCGCGCATGCTCTCCTGTAGTAGTGCGAAGAGGCGCCCGTCCTATCCTTCACCTTCTGACGGATCTCGTCGGCGAAGTAGTCCAGAAGCTCCTCGGGTGCGGGAACAATGGCCTGGATCATCAGGTCAGGATCACTCTTGGTCGGGAGGATAGGCCCTGCCCTGGATCTCACTCCCATCTCCAGGAATCGGGCAATGTCCCCGATTTTGGCGCACAGAGCAGTGATCGTGTTTCCGATCCTGGGGGCGATATCTTCGCCTCTCCTGGCGCCGAGGATGACCACGTTTTTCTTGATGGACTCCTCCTTCAGCCTCTCGAGGTTCCTCCGGGTGTCATCAGTGCCTTTCACCGCGCTGAGGCGGAGAACCGCAGGCTCCGGTTTGTCCGGTCGCACGAGCTGGCCGTCGGGACTCTGGTCGAAAATGCGCGAGGCGGACTTCACTGCTGGGACATTCCTGTACTGATCCGGCACGCTGTAAAAGGCGTAGGCGAGAGTGTCATGCGAGGATGTCTCCCAGTACGTGTACTCCTCGGAATCACGCGGGTCACCGACGACGCGACTCACGGTCCTCAGCTCGGCCAGAGCACGCTCCGCCTCGAACTGTGATCCGATGGTCGTGGGCAGCATGGCCCTCTCCTCCTCCGTGCAGTCGACGTATATGAACTGACCGGTATGCAGATCTCTGGGCGCGGCAAAGGGCCCCGCAGTGTCATGAACGCCCAGCAGAGTGCTCCTCGCCTCGACCTGGCTAGGGAGCGCATCCGCAGGAGGGTGGGCGGGCTCGGCAGGGGCGTCAGGGGCTTGAGTGGCAGGCGGAACAGGGTCGTCCTTCTTATGCTCAGAGGCCCCCGTGGCGGTTGTTCCCGCTGCCTCTCCTCCAGCCTCCACCGGTTTGTCCCGGGGCTCATTCATGTCAACGTCCTCACCGGCATTGTGACCTTCTTTCTCCGCCTTCTCCTTGGCCTCCTTGATCTCGCGTGCTGTAGGACGTCGATAAGCCGGCCAGGGGATGCCCATGATTTTGTCACCACGGGTGAAGGCGGACTCATCTCTGCGAATGATAACTGCCCGATCCTCACGCGATCCAGACATGGCCAAAGGACCGCACATGGACCGAAGACCTGCGCGACCGATTGTGCCAGGCAGTCCGGGTACTCCCCTCTGAGCGCGGTGGTTCGCCATGTGTCAGGGATGTTCGGCTCCAGCTTGTTGCCACGATCGTCGACGCGATCGAGCTCACCAACGATCTGGTGAAATGGCAACGAACCAAGCCGGGTCTTGCGGTGAGCGGCGTGGAGGCAGTCATAGAATGTCCTAATCTTCTGCAACCCAGCCACAGCACCGGCCACGTGCGGGTGAACGTGCCCCATCCTCCAGGCGGTCGCCAGGGCCATATCAAGGCCGGCACGGACCGCGGAGAGCTGGGAGTTAAGGTCATAGGCGTTCATGTACTCTGCCGTCCAAAAGACGTCATCCATGGGAATGACCTCGCCGTTCCTGGAATCGACCATTCCGAGTCGGGTCCCGTCGTGCACCGTTGCATCGCACCGTGTCCTGTTCGGATACGAGTTGGAATTCCCAAGCGGCTGCTTGGCTTTTCCGAAGATGCCGGTGTGGTGGTCGCCGGACTCGCCCTTTCGGGTCACGAACTTGGAGTCGATCTGATCACGAATCTCCGGCGGGTACTCAGGGGGAACGATCGTTTCCATGACCTTTGTCCATTCGTCAGCCTCGGTTCTATCCGTGGCCTCCTTCCCGAAGTGGATATACTGGAGCTGCCTGGGGCCATGCACAGTGCATTTGTCTGCATATGCGTGGGCCCAGTCAACCAGCGTGGCGCGTTTGGCCATTTCACGTTGCCCATGGCGATCATTGGGGATGGCAGCGTTCAGCGTCCTCGATTGATCACCCTGCTCTTTAGTCACCTGGTCCGAGTTCCTCGCCTTGTTTGCGTAGCTGGCCACGATCGGCTCGAAATTTTTCTCTCGAGCAGCGATGTGGTGAAGCACGAACCTGTCGGGCCGGGTGAACGCCTCGTCGAGGGAAATCGACCCTCTCTTGGGCTCCGTGTCGTCTCCATAGTAGTTGGGATTCCGCTCTTCGGGTTCCTCAAGCCCGCCGTGCACCGGATCCTTCGACTCCGTGGCGCCAGCTCGGACGACCCTGTGTCGGGACGATCTCCGCTGAGCTTTCCATGCCTCAAGCGTCTGAAAGGTCTCCTGCGAGTCGGGATCATAATACTCGCCATCGGGGGTGATGGTATATCCCTCAACGGAGACCCCCGCGTCCCCGGTGGAGGTGCGGGCATCGGGGTCCACCTCATCGAACTCCGAGAGATCCTCCTTTGTCGGAGGTCCTCCCGATCCAGTGCTCCCCCCTACCTCCATTGAAGCATCAGTGTGCGGATCGACGCCTGGTACGTCATCAGTCGTCTGATCAAGGGTCTTCATGAGGTCTTCGAAGCTCTCCACATCATTGCCTCTGATACCGACCGGTTTGGTCACCGGTGCTGCGGGCGGCCCACCTTCAGGGGTAGGAGTCGGGACAGTGGTGGGGGCGGCCGGTTCTACCGGCGTGCCACGCCAGTATGCTATCTCGGCGTCAACATCCATGTCGTCATCCTTCTCCTCGACGGTCGGGAGCGTGGGGACGTCCTTCCTTTCACTTCCCGCTGGCTTCTTCAGCTCCTCAGCCTTCTTTTTGGCCGCCGCCGCGGCCTTGCGAGATGCCTCAGGCGTCGCGAGGCGCGGGAAGTTGCTCTCGTCCTTCCCGGGCGGAGTCAGCACAGACTTGGGCAATGGCCCCCCCCATCGGGGCTTTGGCGGGTCGGCAGGCTCGGGAACCGGTGAACTTCCCCCGGAAGTGCGGAGGTTTGGCGCCTGAGCGGGAGGTGCACCCTTGGTAGCCGTAGAGCCGGGATCCGGCGACTTAGCTGGCGTGCCGCCCTTTGCGGGCACGGACGGGACAGGGGCCTTGGGGACACTCCTAATGTCGATGGGCCCCTTCGCCTTGGCGGGCGAGGCTTTCGGTGGCGAGACGGGGCGCGTCGGTGGCGACATCATCTTCGGCGTAGGGCCTTTGGGCTCGGCCTGGCGGGCAGGAGCCTTCGCCACAGAGGGAGCCGCCGCCTGTGCGGGGGGCGTCACCTCAGATGCCGCATCAGTCATCTCTACGTCATGCGATTGACCAGAGCTATCTGCCCCGGCGACCTTCGCTGGCGGGGCGGTGGAGTAGGTTAACGAATCATCCCAGACTTTGGTCTGGAGAATCTTTTCGGCCTTCACCTTCGCGTCCTCGTCGGGAGGATACATGGTCTTCTTGTACAACATGCCCAACGTTTTCGCAGCATTGGTCGCACTCATGACGCGGTGTAGCGTCCACGAGATGTCCACGGCCGCGCTGGCGAGAGCCGGGAGCGCTACCACAGCTCTGTACTTGTTCGCGGGGGCGCCGGAACTGCCGACACAGTGGTCGCCCCAGAAGGCGAAATCCGCAGGAACCACTATCAAGTTCCTCTTCATCGCTGCCCTGATGAACGTCGTGATGACGCCGAGCATGTGGGTATTTCGAGCGGGCTGAAGCCATGACGCAACCGAAATGAGGATCACCACACTCGATCCAGCTCTCCTCACAGACTCAAGCCTTTCCAGGGTGGTGTGGATGAGGGTTTGCGCGTTGGTTTTGATGACCGACACCTGCTTTTTCTCATCCCAATCGGCCAGGTCATGGAGACGGGTCGCAAAAATGCAGGTGTCATACTCCATGGCCCCCCTTCCAACCGCTTTTTCGCGGTCATGAGGAGCCGTGTGGCCTCTTCGACCATGGTGGCGATGGGGATGTGGTAGCCGCTCTCCCCGTACGGGCAGTGGAATTGGATCTTCGGGATGGATCCCTTTCGTGGCCCGCTGTCAGTGGACCGGAGAGTGTCCAGTTGCGCACTGAACTCATCCGCCGTGATGTAAGAGCCCTTCTTGCTCTTCCCGCGCGACGCAAAGCAAAGGTCGTAGAAGACAAGCACCTGGGCATTGGCCTTAATCGTTGGCTCTTCCAAGTATGTGGGAGGCCCCCAACCCGCTGCCATCGCGGCGAGGATACCAGTGACTCCGGTAGTGCTCATAGGCAGGAGGCCCTTCAACACCGACGGTATAGTCGGGACATCAGAATCAATGCATGTGAGGGCGGATTCCGGGAACACGGTCAGGATGACGTTCCTGAACATTTGGTTTCCCCAACCTATCCACTCTGTTTCGAGGGCATTCTGGTCGTATGTAGTCAGATGAGAGGTCTTAGGCCTGCTCAGGCTGGGGAGCACCTCACTCTCGGGGTTCGTGATCCACTCTTGTTTGTACTTCCCGATCATCTTGTCGATGTCAAGAAACATAGTGGACGGCGCCAGATGCTCCTCCATGATGTAACCCGAATATTTCGGGTACTCATTTTCGAGCGCAAATGGGATCGATGATCCAGCCTCTTGCACCTTCACAGCGTAGGTGTTGCTGACGAGACGATGCCTGGCGAACTCCGGACTGAATCCACCAGTCTTCGTGGGGGTGCTAGGAGCAGCCAATCGCTCCAGTTCGCGCTTGGTCGCGCCAATCTCCCCGACAGCATTAGGCTGAAAGAAGGCGCGCTTCCTCCAAGAGAGCGACGGAGAGCAGGGGTTAACCTCAATGTAAGGGTTGAACCGTTGCAACTCGACGTCTCCATTTGCGTAACATGTGGAGAACCCCTCACCACCCGTGATCAGCTCCAGGTCATGGGAGAACTTGATGGCGAGAGCAAAAATGTGTGCCCGAGCCAACATGAGACGCCGCGTTTTATCTCCGCGGGGGTTGTCACCGCTGGCAGCATCCACAGGCAGCATGAAAGAAAGATGAGCCCAGACTCCTTGGCCGTAGTGCGCCCACGGGGTGTACCCGAGCGCTTGGCTGTATACCAGCGACGTCCAAATCCCGAGTTTGTCCTCGGACTCTGAACTCACCACCTCTTCATGGGCGATGGAGGCCCAAAGGGAGAACTGGCTGAGTCCGTGTGCCCAGAGCTTGTTCTCAATGCTCCCCTGTTGCCATTGGTTCCAATTCGGGGACTCGGCATCAATGACGGACGAGAGAGAGGGTACGATCCAATATCCCTCGCCTGCCGTGATGCCGTAGTCATGGGCCACGTTGGTCACCCCGGGGTGGCGAGCCTCTCAACCTTGTTCCACAGGAAGAACTGGTCAAGCACGGTTGCGACCTTCAGTTCAGAGGTCATGTGCTCCGCAAATGCTCCAAACCCGCCGTAGGCCTCCATGGATGGCAGATGGTCGATCGATCTGCTGGTGGTCCTATCCTGACACATGTCGATAATCTCCTCCAAGGTTCTATCCTTAATGAGGGAGATGCCATCAACAACGATCTCTGGGGGAACGAACATAGCAAGAGGGCGCATTTGTAGCCACTTTCTCACTATGGAGGGCTCGTACTGAGTGAAGTGCTGATGCCTCCCGTGTGTTGGGAACGGCGCGGATCACCCATGTCATAGCAGTCGGTTGTGAAGCCGACATAGCTCCGGTACTGGTTCTGCTTGACCGCCAAGTACTCAGTCCTCCAGTTCTTCTTCAACTCCCCGTCGGCGTTCGTGATGGACGAAGACCACCCTCCTCCGGACGGTCGACAGCAGGGGTGTACTGCCGGGTCGACATCCCTCGTCTCATCGAGCCCGAGCGGCGCAATGTGGGCATGAGGGAGGTAGTGGGTGGCAGAGCCACGGATGGGGATCGCATCGCACAGGATTGCCGCAGCGGTCAGGGCATTGTGCTCAGTGGCGATGAAACCAGACTCCTTGAGCAGGGCGATTATGTTGGCCGCCCTTCCTCTTCGGTAATTTAGGATCTTAGTCCTAACATCCGCGGGAAAGGAATCATAGCCCTCACAGTTGACGAGACCATTGATCATGGTCTCCACCTGCTCTCCGGTGATCACAACGCTCAAACGGGCAGCCTTTAAAGCCGCGCGACCGTTGAGCTTGGAAACCCAGCTGTTGAAGCTGTTCTGCATGATGTTGGCCACGGCTTTTACGCGGCCGGTGACAGGGTAGGGGAACCGCAGCGATGATGCGCTGGGAGGTGTGGGGAGGCTTTTCTCAGCCCCAGCCCTGGTGATCGATCCGCTTTCCGCGGAAGCCATATCACAGAACCCGCGTAGAAGTAGCGGAAGTGGGAAGTGGTCCAAGGCAGCCGCCGGCGGCGGTGCAGGAGGGCGATGGAGATCGCCGGAGGTCGCACAGCAGCGGTGCGTGAAGGTGGTGAAGATCACCAGCAGCCAAATGGCTGTCGAGGCCGGGGTGGAAAGTCCGTCTAGGACACGTCACCCGGGCCAGGGATTGTCGCAGCAGCGGCCCAAAGCGCGAGGCGGGGCGGCTATGTGCAACACTCAGGCTCTCACAAATAGTGAAATAGAGGAGCTCAATTGGATTTAAAGATGAATCGTACACAATCTCAAGACCGACAATACCATCAAGAATAATCAAAGGTCAAAGCCCCGTGTGTAGGGGAGTCCCATATGGTCTTGAAGTGGTCGGAAATGTGCATCGCTTGCCGATGTAGACTTCCGAGGAAGTCGTGCTCAGCTGAGAGAGCCAAAAAGCGACATGTAAACGCTTATGAGCATCCCACACTGCATGGCGAGCAACAAGAGAGCACAGGTTCAACAGAGATCGAACACATTCAACCGAAAATTTCATCGAAAATCCTTTCCCAGGCAACATCGTGAAAAGAGAAGTTGTTCTTCCCGTTTCGAAGCGATATAGAGCAGGGTGCACAGCGTAATCGATCGTTAGTTCGTTTGTTCACGGCAACAGTAATGACGGTGGCGTGACCGCAAGCTCCAACCTGGCAACTGCAGAGATTAGATCTGTACAGGTCATGGTCATCAATAAATTGGCGGATTTTCTGAACGCAGAGCCCGGGTAGGTCGCCACCAAATCCGATAACAATGTCAAATTCGTGATGTATAGCATTCAGGGCAAAGGCAAGAGTAGAGGCAGTAAGCGCGTCGCACTTTTGTCGAAACCTCCTGATCTTGGACCAATCCCTTTTGCAGGAATCCGGACATGAAGGAAAAATATTGAACACGGCAAAATTATCTCTTTTTCCTTTTAATCCGGGATACGTAGAGATCCCTCCGGTGCTTCCATCATCGAGATCGATTTTTACGACTCTGTGCCCGCGCTGAGGGGGCAGGAGTGGTAACACAGATGAGTCAATGACAACGGTCAGGTTGTCATTCTCAGACGCCCTAATCTCGGTGATTGAAATCCTGCAATCTGAGATGTTGGCGTCATTGATGAAGGAGTTGAACTTTGAGTCATGATCGGATTCAACGCGAACCCCCCTGATTGGTGGAAGAGCAGGAGCGGCAGGGGGGATATGCACGGGTTGGGTGGGATGGGAGAGATATGATTGCAGAAACCCCTGCTTGAACATCCCAAGGGTGTGGAGATTTTTGCTCCATACGATCTTGTCGACGCACGCCTTTGTGAGGATGTCGGCTCCCTGATAGTCCGAAGGGCATGCAACGAAACGGAATATCTTGTCGTTGTATCGCTCATTGAGCCACGCGATATCAACCCGTTGGGTACGCGACATGTATCGCATGTTCGGGTTATTGCCCGTGACGATTATTCTGCATGCGGCTTCATTGTCCTCAAGGACGCTGATGGGTTGTGGGATCGAAGCGTCATATTTGATTTTGCACTTACATACGATTGAGTCCGAGGAGCCGCGACCGATGGCAAAGTGCCAGAGAGCGGCGAGCATCATGGCCTCTTTGGAAATGCCGTGATCGAGTGCGACAATTTCGGCCTCGGGAGTAGACTTCGATACGGAAGTTTGCTTCTTGCTCACGGCGGTGATGGGCATGTAGGTGCGGGGGCCAACGAGGCACACGAGGACCCCGGATGTGCTTTTTGCGTCGGTGCGATCACCGGCAAGGTCAGCATCGCAGTAGGTGACGACTTCGATCATATCAGATCGATCGCCAACCCATCCATAGAGGTGCAATTCAATGGTGGAGTTAATGTACGACACGAGCCTGTGAAGCTTCTTGTCGCACAATTGGTTCCACTTTGTGATTCTGCTGGCAAGCGCTTGCACTGGTCGGATTAAATCATAACGGCCCATGCGAGCACCATATAAGATTTTCATTAAGACTTGTGCAGCTGCGTCGCCTAGGACGCCGGGCTTGGCAGAGATGACCTCGATGTCTTCTTTCTGATCAACAAGCCTGTCAAACTCCGGGTTTACCGGGTTCTCGTCAAATTCAGGCTTGCTCTCGTCGAGGAACGGGGTCTCGACAGTCTGAAGGGCCTTTGGAAATTTCGACTGGCAAAGTTCGAGGTAACGCTCAACACATGCTTGCATGAAGCAAGATTCGTTGTACTTGATGAGGTTGATCTTGGCTATGCCGCGACATGCGTCGGCAGCAGGCCTTCGGTCCGGCCCGAAACGCATCTCCGGTGTAGGCTTTGAGGGAGGATGTCCGACCGTCCAGGCAGTCCTCGGATCGAAGGGCCCATCAACGGTGGCTGATCTGAACTCGTGCTCGCAGCCGAGATATCTCTTGAGAGGACGGGGCTCCTCCATATTGATAACGGAACCTATGAGTCTCCACCCTTCGGCGAGGTTAGCCGATGGGCCACTTTGCTTGAAATCGTCAACATAGACAACGAGAAAGGTCTCAAGTGCAGGGTGACGAAAAACGCTGGGCCAGTCGGGGATGGGCACAAATCCAACCTTTTTAAGTTGGGTCTCGCAGTGCTGTTCCCAAAAACCTCCAGCGTCGGGGTGTCCATAGAGTGCAAGAACAAGGGGGCATACGGGGTCTTGCATGCCCTCCCATTCCTTTGGCCATTGGTCACGGGGAAGGCGTATCCAGGTCTTGGTTCCGCCGAGCAACGCCTGCGTATACGCGGATTCCCCGTCGCTAACTTCAAGCGAGTTTCCAGGCAAAAGTCCGTATGCATCAGCAACCTTTCCCGCCGCCATGGTGGCAGGGCACGAAGTGATTTCGGAAAACAGAGCCCAGGCATTGGATTCGTCCCTAACGTGACACCCCTCGAAGACAACACGGCCCTTGAACTTCCTGTTCGGGTCATCCTCTCCGAGTTCGTGATTCTTTTCGACGCATATGTCAAAGATACGGCCGACATGAACTTTGGTCCCTTCTCGTTTTGCCTCAGCAGCGACGTCACGCCATTCACGCACCCTGGATTGGTCCCAACAGCCAAGATCCCTAAGCTTCTTCCATTCCTTTTCTAGGGCGGCGAAGGCCTTGGGATCGAGCTTTGCCTCCTTTCGAGGCACAGGGCGAGCGACACAGGCGCTGAACGGAGGAAGCCCGAGGAATGGACTGTGACCGGATCCATCGGCCCCACGAGCCACTCGGTGTTTCCGGTGGAGGACCACATATGTGATGGGAAAGTAGCAGACGCAGCGGGGGCACCTTTGTCGGTGCTACCGAATCCTTGCCCCCCTCTTTCGGTGGCACGCGGCTTCTGCACGCACATGACGGGCTCAAGAATAGAGACGCGTTCAAGAATGAGCTGCGCGATTTTGTCTCCCTTCTTGATGAGGAAGTCGCTGTTTGAATGGTTGAAGATTACAACCTTGACCTCTCCGGTGTAGTCGGGGTCAATGACGCCGGCACCGATGTCAATCATGTGCTTGGCAGCAAGGCCAGAGCGGGGGGCTATTCTCCCGTAGACCCCCTCGGGAATGGTAATGGCTAAGCCAGTCCCGATGGTGGCTTTGTCGCCAGCGGGAACTATGTGATCATCGGCCGATTGGACATCCAGACCAACGCTTTCAGGAGTCCCGCGATTCGGGACAGCGACCCCTTCCCGAAGAGGATGGATGTAGAGCGCATGGGGGTCTCTTTTCCATGCAGCGCGGTTGTTGGGCTCGGCGACCGCGACAGGAATCGTAGATCTCTCAGTCCTCCCTCTGTACCAGGATTTGATGATTGTCTGGCACATCTGCTTTGGATAGAGGGCAGTGAGCGGAGTGAGGGACCCCTCAATTCTGGCGTGCGCGAACCCCTTTTCATGATGACACGTTCGGCCCCCGAGCGCGGCGGCGAGGTCGGGAGAGTTCGTGGCGATTCTCCACTGCTTCCGGATGGGCGTTCCGTTCTTGTCCTTCATTCCGAAGTCGCATCCGTCAATATTGACAGTGAGAATCTCAGGATCGTCAAGAAACTTCTTCATGAAGGGTTGAGACCATCCAAGGCAATGACGTGGCCATTCATAGGCAATTCGTCCGCCACCCTTTCGCACTTCACGAGAAACTCGAATGAAGGCCGCGAACATGACCTGGGACTGTCTCCGAGCGTCATTAAGCTCAGCGGCGAACTCGGGTCCGTACTGAGAGAGGTTAACGTATTGCCAAGTACTCCAAGGCCCACAGGGAATAGAAGACCAAAGATCGCACTTAGGATTCTTCCTAACGATCTCAATCAGCCTCCTAACATCTTTGCCTTTAAGGATATCAAAGGAGTCCTTGTGCACACGTATGGCATCTCCACCAAATTCAAACATAGTGGCGGAGAGTGAGGAATCGGCTTCGCATGCAAACTCAATTAATAGTGATTTATTGGATGTGGCTGGCGCGCCAGGGTGATCGTCGCCAGGTTTGGAGCGAGACTTCTCAACCTCTAGCTCCCTCTCAGTGCTGACATAGATCCTTCGCGCGGTGAGCGACATGGCTCGCCAATCATCGGACGAGATGGAGTTGGGCTTCCCCGTCCCGGTGTAGGGACGTTCTTTGCGTTTGGAGGACTGAGGATAATCAATGTCCTCCTTACTTCCCGGTAATACATCTTCGCAGAGCGGCTTCTTGGGAGAGGGACGCCTCCTTTTGGGCGCGCACCCCTTGTCAAAGAGGATGGTAACCCCGGTCCAGAACTTGTGTGTTCTAACCCGATGGCCGCTGGCATAGACATCACGGGAGTCGCGATAGACCTCATCTCTGGAGTCGAGGAAGCTGCAATGAGTGATCCTGACGTCGTCGAGATCAGCTTGGACCGGCCCCCCTGAAGGCAGAGGACGGGTGTCGTCTCCAAAGAAGTCCTTTCTCGCCTTGACACGGTATCGATGCCAGGACCTTTCTTCTTCAAAGCGCACCCAGTTTGTCAGGGGAAGATCCATCCGAGACGTGACGATCTAAGAGGTCAGTCTCAGGAACATTGTCAGAGTCAGCATTCTGTCGCCGATTTCGACGATCATCCTCATCGTCCCCATGGTCAAAGCGCCCCTCGTCAAAGCTGAAGGACTCGTCTTCACGGGGCAGAATTTTTCCGCTGAGGTGATCAGGGTCTGATAGGCGATCATGCTTGTATGATGCAATTTCTCGGGTACGAGCCTCATATGCTTTTAGCAGAGGAAACACGAACGGCTCTTCAGCATCGTGGTATATCTGTTTCACTTGGTGGATACTGGGTCGAACAACTCCAGCCTGAAAATGCTCGAGGTCAGCAACATAGTAGTCGCCCTTCCATTTCCCTCCAGGTTCGAAACGATAACCAAGGAAAACACCAGGTTTGGCTACAGGGGCGAACTTGGGAGCCTTATAGTGATCGTGTTCTTCGCCGGGAGCAGCGGGAGCGATACTAGATTCTTCTTCAGCGAAATCAGCGAGGGGGTCGTAGTCACAGTCACGCAGAGCTTCCTCGATTTCTTCTGCTGACATGGGTTCGTAGTCATCATCAGAAAGAGGTGCGTCTTCCCTTGAGGTTTCGCCCCATTTCTCGAGAGCGTGGACGTCGACCTGAAAATAGGTTTCGCCAATCCAATCTTGCGATTGATCATCTCTAGGATCACTCAGGTTTCTCCACGTGGTTGACTGAATAGAGTCATTTCACCGTTGAGATATTTAATGATGGTGAGAGTTTCGTCAGCGAGGAATTCAACGTCGATTGGGCAGTTGGAGCCCCTTGGATCGAAGAGTTTCTTTCTGGGTGTCCGGTGTATACGGATAACACACTCGTTCTCTTCGTCTTTGCTCCAATAGTCATCGTCGGCAGGCTTATTTTGATCTTCGGGGGCGTTTTTGATCCCCCCCTTTCCAACTCGACGCGGCTTGGGGGCGACGGGGAAGAAATCAACCAAGCAACCGAAGGGAAGAAGCTTGCCGTTGAAAGGAAGGGGGGCGTGTCTTTTAGACCACGCGCTTCCACCTCCCCGATTCTCGATGTTCCTAGCGACGGCAAAGTACTTTGTTGTGTAGGGCCACCATCGGGCTTCTAACCCGGCTTGACGTAAAAGCACACGTGCACCATGAAGGACTAATTTGACTTTGTTTTCAATGATGCCGTTGGTCTTTGGCATTCCCGGAGTAGACCATTCATGTATCCAGCGCAGTTCTTTGCAAGCACTGACAAGTTCTTTAGCTTGATTAGTGTGCATCATCTTGATGTCATTTTGAGGCCCTGCGAAACGGTTGAAAGCGTCAACGGTGTTAGCATCAGAGCGGTTCATGACAGGCATGACATCGAGCCACGAAGTGGCGAGATCATAGAAAACGATGGCGTCGGCCTCGCCGTTGATGCCCCTGTCACGTAGCCCTCGCAGAACCATCGTGTCAGCGGTGACTAAGTCGCCGAAGTCTTCGGCTCCATGACCGGCCGCGCCCTTCTTCCGGAACAGTCTAACATTCTCCATCTTGGCACGCTGACAATGCGAGCAAAAAGGGTTCTTGGGAAGATGAGTCATCATGTGACGGAGGGTCAAGGCGTCAGCTCTCCAGTCATCGGCGCTACGCAGAGGGCCGTGGCCTTCAAGTTCGACGGTTTCCTCAATTGGATCAGAGGCAGGAGGATCAGGGTCGGGTGGGCCAGGATGGCCTTCGGGTACAGAAGGTATGTCCTTTGTTCCCTCTTGGATGACATCCCCGGAAAGAGCAGAAGGGGCAGGAACAGCAGGGATGTCAGGGTACTGATCGGTTGCCGGAGAACTGAAGTTACAACGTGATGCAGGCAAGTACGGGACGTTGTTTAGCACGTCGAGCACAATTTCTTTGCCATCAGGTCCTTGAAGGACGGGAAGCTCACCCGCGGGCCAGGTGAATGTATAACCTTGCTCCATACAGCGTTTGCCGATTGAGATGAGCGATGGCGTGTTCTGCATGACGTGGGCATCAATCACCTCGTCAATGTCCTGCATATCAGCAGCAATGCTTCCGAGGGTCGACGCCGTACCGTTGGCGGTCTGCAGGGCATGGGTACGTCCAGTTTTCTTCACCAGACTCTGCTCTCCGGCACTAAGTTCGTTCAGTCCAACAAGGTCGATGGGGCAGCCTGTATCAGCAAGCCATCGGATCGATCGTTCGTGCCCAGGAGCGGATGGAGTGGAGGACATGCGCGATCTATACATCATGCGCCGTCGAATATGCATCATGCGCCGTCGAATCGGTTCAGATTCGAGGTATTCGCCCTCATGATCAATGGCGACCTGCTCCTGCATGGAGAGTGCGCGGAGAATGGCCTTCTCACTTTGCCGTTCAATGGTGATCTTTGAAGCGTTCTTGAACTCCCCGGAGTGAGTATATGATGGATTCCTGGATTTCTGAGAAACATGAGAAATCTGCTTCATAAGGTTGTTATCGGAAACGACGATATACTCAATCATGGCGGAGTCATTGATCCGAACTGTCGGGCTGCGATCGTCGTTGTAGACGTTCGGACGCATAGAGGCATTCCACGCGGCACGCTTAACAGGATCAGTGTATGACCAAAAAGTAGTTTTCACGTCGCCGGTAAAACCGATAGGGCAGAACATCCCATTCCGCGAAGTGTGAGAGGTGATTGGAAGGTCCTGGATAACCCGTCCGTCGGGGATGGAAACGGTACGTCTCCACACCACATTCTGTAGCTCGGGGCCTCCACCAGGGGGTCCCTGAAACATGCAGGCCCGGTGATCGGTTCTAGACCACACTTGTGCATCAGCAGGAGGAGAACGGCCGGGTGTCCTGTCAGAAAGGGCACCCGTTAGACCACCAGATTCGCATTTGGTCGCTGGGCATGCGATAGATATTCCCGGCGAGGCCTGTGGGTAACGGCCCGCCCCTCATCAGGATAGGGATTCGACGAATCACCCCCCTGCTCAGTAGCAGGGGCACTGGGCTTCCTGGGAAGCGGAGCTAGGTCAGGAGGGGGCTTCTCATGCTTGTACGTGCACTTTGGACGCGTGCACTTGCCGACGTTTAGCCACTCTCTGCAGTACCCAGGGTATATGGGACCGTCGTTATCGCGGGGAGAATTCGGCTTCTCCTCATGGTGCGCAAAGCGGCAGTCAGAACCTCGCCTACATTGCCCCTTCTGCCAATCATGACAGACTCCAGGGGTGGCAGGATGCTCATGGCGGCGATCTCTTCCTGGAGAAGGGCGCTCCCTGCTATTCCGCCTGGGGTCATCAGATCGCGTCTTTCCGCGATCACGATCACTTGATCTCGCGTCCCCTGTCTTGCGAGTATCCCCAAACGGCGAAGGACGGCGCACCCCAGGAGCGGCGGCATTCGGGTTGCGATCAGCATGCGGAGATCGGGAGTACATCCCTTTATCTCAGAGACATTGTACCTCGTCCTCCACCTCGATACAGCGTTACGAGCGGCCCTCATGATCCAGTCGTAATTTTGCACGTCTGGATTACGATCCCAGTGTTGTACGTCAGGCATCAAACATGGTGAGTGTCGAACTTGCTCAAAGAAAACATGCTGAAGAACATGGTGATCAATCGGTGCGGTGATTCCGCCCAGGAGTCCTTCCCATTTATCAAGGAATTTCTCAAGCTGAGGCTCGCCAGACCCGGCAGCTCTGCCGAGGGATAGGCGAAGAAGTTCATTCGTACGGATAGACTGGCTCCCGACTTCATCGGGACGAAGGTACTCAATGAGACAGAACAGGATCTGGCGGCTTTTCAGCCTCGTCCCCCTTTTCACCTGAGCCTCTTCAGTCAGCCTGCTGATCTTGGCAACTATAGGTTTCGATGTGATGCACTTTCTCAGTGCAGCATTGAACCTATTGTCAAGGATCGGGTAGAGGCACTCCTCATCAAGTTCCTCTATTGCGCTGGCGTTCTCGACACTCATGACCCAAGACATGGCATATGGCGAGTCATAGCTGAATGCGTTGCTCACGATTTCTCTCGTGGAAATGATCCAGTCTCGCAACTCATGCGGTGCGGGCTCTTTTTCGAGCTCTATGTTGGCGCACTTGTTCGCCTCAGATGGCAACGAAGTTAAGGGCGGTCGAGTAGCCTGCCCAAAAACATGGGGAGGTAAAACGCCGTCTCTGCCAATGGATATGGCACACAGAGAGCAACTCCCGGACGATGGCGGGCAGCACGCGGCGCATAGAGAAGTGCGGCACAACGAACAAGTTTGGAAGCATGGAGGTGTCCCGGGGATGCTGGTCTTGACATTTATGTTGCACCGAGGGCAGACCCTCTCCTCAGCGGAAGATCGGCGAATATCGGGAGCTCCAATACCGCCGACGCCACCGACGCCATGCACACCCTTACCGAGTCCTGGTGGAAGAGAAAAACCAGTTGGCCCGCCAGAGTTATCCTGTGCTCCGTGGTGAGGCTGTGGATTCTGCTGATTTGTCACAGCAGCGTCAGGTCCGTATCTCCCGCGAATGACTCCCTGAGACGTTCCATGCTCAACCTGACCGGTGAAAATCCCCCCTGTAGGGGAACATCCGGGGTACGTGTTGATGGTCCCCCTCGGAACTGCTCGTCCGACTACGGGCGAAGACATTGCCCTTGGTGGCATTGGCCCGGCAGCTCCGGCGTGGGAACAGAAACCAGAATTCCCTTGGTGCGGTTCAGGACTCCGATGTGACGGATCTCCACGTGATGGCCCGGATCCAGGATCAGGAGCAGTGCCATCCCGCTGATTATGATCAGGAATGCAATCAGGTCCTCCAGGCCCCGCACTGGGGCCGCGATGCTTAGTTTTCCCGTCGGGATCAGCTCTCAGACAACCGAGGCAAATAGGTCGAACACTCGACCCAAAACGACGCACATCGTCAGGCGAAGCGATGTGTTGATCGCAGTACTCGTCCTTGCATATGAGACACCTCACAAGTCCGTGTCTCCCCCCTCTTCCTCTGCATGCGCGGCATCTAGGAAACTGATCGCTGCACTTGAAACATGAGTTACAGTCATGGTCAAAGCAGTCTTCGCAGACTGACTTGCCGCAGCTTCGGCATGGATAGCGAGGTTCCCGATGCTGTGGATGCCCGGCTCCTCATGAGCACACCTGGCCCGGTTATCAGGGGCAGCGCCGGCAGCCCGAGCAATGGCCCTCGTTCTAGAGGGATCCCTGCCGAAGATGGGGGCTGATGGTGATGGTGGGGGTGGCCCCGAAGGAGGTGGAGGTGGAGGAGGCCTCGCCGAGCTGACGGTGCGAGCATCACGAGGAGGAGAACCTCTAGGAGCCCTTCCCTGGGTTAAGGGATCAGTGTCTCCAGATTTCTCCCATGATCCCGTTCCGGCGGTCGAACCAGCGCCAGCACTTGAGGATCCGCAGGCAGCAAGAGGTTGCTCCCTCAATTCAGCGATCTGCATGTTGATCTCATTGACCCTCAGCACAAGCTTCATAAACTGCTCTTGCATGTCCCTCGGATTGGGGCCTAAGCTTTTGTCATGAAGGTCCTTGACACATCTAGCAATGCGGGACAATTGAAGCTTGAATTCTTCCTGTTTCTGTGAGTTCTCATTGAGGGCTCCGGATACCTTATCACTGAACTGCTTCAGGTCGGTCGCAGGAACGAGATGCTGGATATACGTCTCGACGTTCCCACGGATGGTTCTTTCTCTTGAGATGGTTCCCTCAATGTCGATGACACTGCGAGAGTTCGCCTCAACTTCGTCTTTGATTTTCCGAACCTCAGCCTCAAGGGCCCCGATCTCAGAAAACCTAAGAAGCTGGACCTTGACGTTCTCAAGTGATTCGGCCTGCTCGCGAAGTTCAGCAGCGGATATGACGATCGAGTCAGATCTCTCATCATACATCTTGAAACGCTCATTCATCTCCTTCTCGCTTCGGGCGACCCACTCGTGGAAATCACGGAACTTAGCCTCGTGTTTTGAGAGAGTTCCGGCAACGGCAGAGAAAGATGATTCAACCTTCTTTTCGAAGGCGTCAACACGGTTATTGATCTTCTTGATCTCACCGACGCAAGCGTTGATATCATCCCTACATGAACGAATCTCAGCTCTGCATCCCTGGATTTCGGCCTTGCACCCCTTGACCTCGTTGTGGATCGCGAGAAGCAGTCGTTGAAGCTCAGATGCAACAGGATGGCCGCCACTTGTGGAAGCAGACGGAGCAGGACGACTATCAGCGTCATGATCTCCGCGACTATTCTCTTCCCTGTCGGGAGTGCAGCCCGGAGTTCCGATTTGAAAGAATGCGGGGACAACGGAGTCGTTGACCGGTTGATTCGAAGGAAGCCCTCCATATCCAGGGGCAACAGTGCTAAGTCCAGGTCTCCGATTCCTAGGCGTAGAGTTAATCCCGTCATCAGTCTCCTTCTCAGACATCGGGGCATTGGAGCTGAGCCCAGACCCCGCAGAGTGTATAGGAACGTCAATAGGATCGTGATGAGCTGGGGGATTAGATCGCAGTCGTAGAGCAGCTTCACGTCTCTCGGGTGACTCAGAGCTCCTCTTTGTGGCTCGTGAGTCAGTGCCGGTTTGTCCCGACACATTATCAAATGATGATGATCCGCGAAGTTGAGCTTGATCTGGATTAGGTTGAGTGAGATCAAGCCGTTGAGCAACGTCACCATTGAGTGGCTTAGGGGAAAGTACTTTGGCAACGCGGCTCGGCGGGAGCGATGTAGTTCGTCTCTCTGGTGTGACCTCGGCCTCATCGATTACATCAAGGATCCCAGGAATGGTTTCATCATCTTCATTTCCTCTCCTGGGTGGCTGATGGAAGGGGATGTCGAGGAGGTCAAATGGAGTAGAGCCAATACCAGGTGTATCCTGCTCGGATCCATCGCTGGTACGGTGGCTGGACTGCTCCTCGAGGTCGATGACGTCGGGGGCGGACTCTTTTCGAGTCTGACGCCGATTGAACGCCGCGAAGAGACCGGCATGGCTTCTTGACGAAGAGGAGGAAGGATTTGGGCCTGCTGTTTCGCGGCCCGCATCCGATCGACTAGTACCTGATGTCCGATTTGGCGGATTTGAGCCCGCGTTGTAGCGGTTCGCATCCCGACCTCGGGTACCTGAGGAAAGCGGTGGATTCGGACCAGCGTTGTAGCGGTCCGCATTCCGGTCACGGGTACCTGACAGGTGAGATGATACTGCATCAGGGATGAAGTCCATATCCGCCGGACTGGGGTGATCGTGAATGATGTCAATGTCGGATGAACCTGAGACGGGAGGAGGGCCAGCTATTTGCGGCCAATCCTCAATCGCCCGTTTGCCCACCTCGGGTTGGGCCGAACCTGCAACATGAGAAGGGGAGAAATCTTCAATGGGGTCATTTTCTCCATCATGAGGAAAACCCTGAGTAGGCTCATGCGTAGGCAGGGCATCAAAAGATCTGTCAATTCGGGAAGGCTGAGACCTCCAATCAGCATCAAAAAGGGATTGAAAATCCAGATTCCCAACCGAAACGGGGGCACCCGAGTTAAAGTCGAGCCGACCGAAATCAGGCGGTGTAGCCTGCGATCCACTGCCGAGGAGTTGGTCAAACTGATCCCATGTAAGGGACCATGATTGAGCCGGCTCCGGATGAGCAGCATGATGGACAGCCCGGTCCTCGATCTGGAGCGCCACGAACGGAACAGTAGGCGAAATCGATGAGGGCACCTGATTTGGAGGAACCTCAGCCTCTTCTAGAGGGGGTCCGTCCTCGATCTGGAGCACTGCCGCCGGGATAGGGGCCTCCGCATCCTCATCAAACACAACCTGAGAAAGGATCCAATCGTCCGTGATCACCCCGGGATTGGGCTCTGCGCCCACCATCGGGGGAATGGGCCACAGCCGGCTGTCTAAGCCGGGGGCAGCAGGCGCGGCGTTGCCGCGAAGGGCGTTGGCCTCGTCGTCCACGAAGCCCGGCCCACGATGAGAAGCTCCGGGGGACGCCATTGCTCGTACAAGTAGGCGATGGGAGCAGGTAGCGGGTCACGTCCCGCAACCGGATCACCAGCCCCAGCTTCTAGCTGGTACGGCTGATAACCTGCGGTTTTGGGCGAACACGAAGTAGCCCAGGGAATCAAAGAGGTACACGTGGTTCACGAAGTACCAAAAGAACCCAGTCCCAATGCACAATGTAGAAGGTGCCGGTGACCAGATTGTGGGAGTGACAGTTAATGAAGATCAAGTTTGGGGAGGTTGGGAAATAGGTTGAAGAAGGGAAGTTTGTGTCCAAGCCCAGGACGATCACGCAGAGATCCTCCGCCCACCTCCCAGTGCCTAACCACGGCGACGTCAGGAGCCTTTTCCCGACGGCGAAGCAGTCAGCCGCACTATGGCTGGCGCAAAAAGAATCCGTGACCCCCCTGACGGGAGGGCAAAACTTGAGCCAAACGGCCATTCGGCCGTTTTGCCACATGATGAAACAACACGTGAACAAAACACAAAAGGAAACCACCGGTTGGATGGTTTATAAGGGTCATTCCCTCATTCTCTGCTCAGCACCAGCAAGCTGTTTTGGGTTCCAAGTTTGTCTCCGTTGAGCGCTATCTTACATTTATGGGGTCAGATCCTGGAACCATGATCAAGGTTTTCCTGCACTTTCCAGCCAGAAGCGTGCTGTCATGGGGAATGGATATGTCAATATGGTGGGCTTTCCTGTTGGTTTCCCTTTGAACCCACCCCCAAAAGAGCTCAAGAAAAAAACAGCAAAAACTCCATCCATTTCCCACATGGCTCAGTTGCCCCCAAAGACCCTTCAAAGTTCGACTCAACCCTTGGCCCTTGGCACAAATCCCAGCAAGCGGAAGGCCTGCACATTTTGCCTTTGGAGAACATCAGCAAACCAATAACCAAGATCAAGGACAAGCCGCAAAACACGAGGCAAGCGCATAGGGAGCCATACCAGGCAGCCCACAAGCCTCCAAACCCTGCACAAAAAGTGGTGAGTTCGACCAAAATCGTTTCCGCACCCTTTCGCCGGAGCCACCGACTTCACCGGATCCCAGGAAAATCGATGGGGGTTCCCTGGAAGATGATTCAACCAACAGGAAACCAGGGCCATTAGTGTTCTCAACCAACAGAAGGGAAACTTCTGTACATGGCAGTGATCAATAGCTACCCAAACTAAAACAAGCTTTCAACAGAACTGACCAACAAAATGGACAACTAAAGGGCTCACTGAGGGATACATTCAAAAACTACCAGTTGGCAAGGGTATCCTCTAAATCAGCTGCTATGTTTGTGAGATATTGTATCCTTTCAGCTTGGCCTGTACCCAGAAAATGACAAATTATCTCATCTCCTTCTGACCCGATTCAAAACTGGTTGGTCATGACCCAAAACAAAGATTCGGGTCATGACCAACCATTTTGCTTCGGGTCAGGAGACTCCTTCTCTACGGATCGGAGACGACCCGTAGAGGACGGCCGGATTTTTGTTTCGTCCGGGGGGCTTGGAGGCCAGGAACTTGTAGCTGGCCACCCGCGACCACAAGATGTCGGAGAAGAGGACCACCTCGGAGCGGTCGTTCCCGCACGGAAAAAAATGCGCCATGGACAGGGCGCGTTTTTCAAGGTCGTCTCAGCTGTCCCCCACGGGATGAATGCGGAACCCACTGGAAAGCTATGGAAAGGGCGCCCTTTTGGTCTCAGCTGGCTCCCAGGAAAATCCGTGGAAAGGGCACCTTTTTGGTCGTCTCAGCTGCCCTCAGTTGACCCAGAAATGACAAATGGGAGGTGATCACCTTTTGAGGCCACGAAAAAAACACGTGGAACAACAAGAGGATACTTGAAGGTCACATATGGTCGATTCGCCGTGGGCAGTGAGCAGGTAATTCTACAAACAGCGAAAGCCGAGAAAGTTGAAGATCCTTGCTTTGGTTTAGCTGATTTTAAAGGCAGCCCCCTCCAGATATTGCCGGGAGTTTGCCCCTGAGGGACCCAGAACTAAAAGGGGATCACGCTTTGGAGCCACTAAAAATGGGGGTGCCCAAAAAAGGAAACCAAAAGGTCATTTCAGGTCGATTCGCCCCAGAAAAAAGGGAAGGAACCACCTGGGCTGTCCTCAGATCCCTTGCCAAAAGGGAAACCCAACCACTAAGCCAACTAAAACTTGCATTTGCTTCAGCCCCCTGGAAACAAAATCTTAAGCAAATGGTTGAAGAGCGAAAGACCTAAGGAACCGGATGGCTGGGAACCACCAATGACAAACGCGCAGGGCTCGCTGTCCTCTGGGTTCAGGACCAATATTGCGATGGACAAAATCCGTTTTGGGATTGGTGGTTCAGCAAGCAGGCTTGGAGTCTGCATGACCCTTGAAAAAAAGGTCCATGACCCCATGGTAATGAGCCCATTTTTATAAAGGGTTATGGAGAGTCTAGGTGGACATAGGGTTTCAGAAATCCAACTGGTGCGAAGCGGATGGTGTCCATCCACAGTACCCCAAACCCCACAAGTAGGGAGCAACAAAACAGTCTCACCCTCAAATATGTTTCCAGCGGCCGGGGTGCCCTTGAAAACAGTGTAGCCGACCTTTGAAGCTATGCTCGGAAAGATGGGGCTACAAAACATTCCCGATCTCCCACGACTTCCTTTTATCCAGTCTTTGTAACGGAACCTTACATGGAGATCTCCAGGGGTCAAAATCCCCCCTCCCCCAGAAACCATGTTCAAAGGGGGCGGAACTCTGGATTCTTGTTACGAGAAAACGGCTCTGGTATCCACAAGGGCAGCACCAGTAAGCAGACTGTAGATGGACCAAATCCGGAACCACCTAAGACGCCCTGGTTTCTGATGATTCCCCAATGCCACAAAACAATGGTTTCCCATGGTTCAAAGTGGAGCAGGAACTCGTCCGTCCGCACTTACAACCAACCTGACGTTGGCTGAAGATCCAAGAAAAACCACCGAATTGGTTGCAGCGGAGGGAGGGGGGGGGGGAGCCCAACTTTATTTTATTTAGGGCTTATTTGGGCTCCCTCCCCCCCCTCCTCCCTCCCCCCCAGCCCCCATGACTCAGGAGTGAGAGTTGGGGGTTGGAAAGGTCGAGTTGCTCATCCTGCTAAAGGTCAGGCCCCACGACCCTTGATCAAGACCACTTCTCGTGTGGATCGAAGCTGTCAAATTCAGGCTGACCACCTATATAACGTTAGAACCAGTCCTACTAATAGGGGGGGGGGTCCAAAAGTGGCATTCCAACACTAATCAACTCAAGGGTTTATTTGTCTTGCTGGTTCTCGGGGAATGCTGAAATGACTCCAAATAACCAATCCCTAGGTTCATACCCAACACCCTGGATCATTCCCGGGTTAGCATTAATGTTGACCCAGGAATAATAAACCCGTCCCATTATTAGGGGGGTGCTCCGTTCAAAAGTGATGAATGCCCACTAAAAGGGGACACCCCTCTATTAATCAACCAGAAGTTCTGCTTAATCCGGGGTTCACATTAGAATCAACCTGAACCACCGTCTTCGTGAGTTTCACAACCTGGAGGCTAGCTTTTGGTTTTTGGGTCAGCTGTACTAGGTCCTCCTGAATTTTGAGGTTAGAATAAGGGTACCGATTCTTTTTTCTGTAGTCTATTTTAGTAGGGAAACCCTCCCCCAGAAAAGGCTAAAAGGGCACTGGGGGACCTAGTGTAACCAGAACCCCGAAAGCCGACACCTGAAGCGAGAACTCCTCAAAGTGATCTCGGTTCAAGGCTGAAACCCATGAAACACAGATGTTCAGTATTCTGTTTTCGCCCACCCAGCAAGACCCTGCAAGTGGGTGTGTCTTTGCATATACTTCCATTTGGATAAGGCCCCAGGAAAAATACAAAATATTTCTAGTGGTGATGAGTTCCTTTTAAAACCAACAAGGGAACATAAACAGTATTCCTTTCAGCAAATGGGAGGTTTGCCATATCCAGGTCCTCCAGTAGAGAGGTTAGAATAAGGGTACCCTTTTTGCTGTAGTCTATTTTAGTAGGGGAGCCCTCCCCCAAAAAAGTTGGTACAAAAAGCGCTGGGGCACGCGACCCCCGGAAGCCCCCCTTGCGCGTTCCGCGCTTCTACCGAGGCGCCGCGGGGAAGCGGATGGTCTGAGGATCCCCATGGGTCACGAGGCATTCGAGGTTCGGGCTCACATTGCCTTCGAGGTCCTCGAAGCGAAAAGGGGAAAAAAAAAAGAAAACACACCCCCTACTCCGCTTTTACCAACGTTTTTTTCAGTTGGTATTGTTGATGGAAAAACCGATCGGTTTCCATGGTAAATACCAAACCTTTTTTAGTAGAGGGTCGACATCATATCCTGAAAAAAGTGGGTATTGGGTGTAGGGGGCACACACACACACGGGGAGCTTCCCGAGCTTAAGCGCGCAAGTTGTTCTGCAAGACTGGTTGAAACCAAAAAATGGCTGGCTTCGGGATGAGCGAGCTCACCTCCGAACTTTTCTATTTACCGCCAAAATGGCCGCCGAACCGGAAAAAGTGACCAAAGTCCGAAACAAGCGGAGCTCAGGAAGGGAGTGGATTTCCCGAAACGGAGGGAAGTGTAGAGACCCCTTCAAGACGACTTGCCGGAGCCCAAAGGATCCAAGGCTCCACGATCCAAGGTGACCCGGATCTAAGTAGAACCCCTCCTATTCACCGGAAATTGTCGCCCACAAAAGTCAACCCCCACTAAGAGGGGCACCCGCAATTGAGTCAACCAAGGGTTTATTAATCCGGGGTCAACTCACCATACCCAGGGCTCAACTCCCATTAAACGAATACCGTATATGGATAATGATCATCGTTAGGTAAATGATGGTGGTTGTATTCATTGATTGTTTGAATGGTGGCAACTTACTGAATGCCAGGGCACACGCGACAATATATCCGTTGCCCCTTATGAAAGCCAAGGGATTCCGAGGCAATTTCTGGGCATCGGCTCAACTCCACTCGGGCGTCCTGGATCAAGTGCTTGACGTAATAGTTGACACGCCGCATGCCTGCGGAGGAAACAGTCACCTCCGAAAACAAAACACATGCAAGCGTGTGTATATATATATATTAATATATGTGTGAATACATGTATTCTATACATATATATATATACACACGCATGTACGTGTATACATATATATGTACACATATATTTTTGCTGGCTCGTCCATGCAAGGGTGTGTCTTTGTATTCACGGTACCCCTTGTTGCTTGGTTTTAAAGGGAAGCCACCAGGAAAACCGTTGCGCCAAATCTGGGGGTCCGAGTCCCAAAAAAAGGCATACCCAGATACTGATTGAAAACTTTCACGAAAACTTTCACGGCGATGTTGCCCATTTATTTACTACATGGTTGGTACATGACGCCAAGTGTGGGGTACCGACCTGCGGTGAACGGATCCCACTCTGATTGGTGGTTTGGCTTCGGCTTCACAACCGTTAGTTAGATTGGTGGTTTAGCAAAGTGTGTTGCAGCCTGGTTTAATGAGTTAGACGTGGTTTCCTATTTACCCTCTACAATGACCAGGGGTTCAAATCCAAAATCCAAGCCACCAATTCAAGCCACCCATTGGGGGATACAAAGCAACCATACAAGATGTCAAACATCATTGATGCAAGAACAAGTGTATTTTAAGTGTCAAACATCGTTGACCCTATTTTCACACATACGACTTGGGGATGTCAAAAAATCGTTGATGCACCTGAGCGAGGTTGTTTCGCCTTCTGCCATCGAGCGGTCGCCGGATCGTATCGGGTCCCGGGTCCCGCCTTCCTTGGTTTGGCGGGAGCGCCAAATGAGCCCATCCTCGGACGGACGCGGCGACAACTTGCCGCAACCAGGGGTGCGCTATTCGGGATTTTTGCCGCAGAAGTGAAGGTTTCCCTGATGGAGCGGCCCCCAATCAACCAAGAGTCTCTTAATACTGTGTTCCCATTACGGGGGTTTATGGCTGGTTTTCTTGCTACACTGAAGAAATTATGTGACCAATCGATCCTACCTGAAGTAAGCAATCCAAGTACATATCATGGCGAGCTGGATTTACCCCAGAATCGGAAAGCTCGAAACCCATGACGAATGCCCAGAACCCAACCCCCGCCCCCAACCTTCTATGGAGGAAATCCCGCACCACCTGAGGGAATGATTGGATTCGCAACGCAAATACCAACAACCGTTCTGGTTTCAACCACGTGTTCAGTTCGCGGTGCAAAATGGAGCTCGCCATCATCCACATAGTTGTTTTTTTCCCCCATCAGTGTCCCCTGTTTGGTCCGTTTTTAGTCGCGGCCAAATATTGTTTGGGTTGCCTCCAAAGGGAACTCAGGAGTTAGAAACCCAACCCTTGCCCCTCAACTTCCCATCTGGACTGTCCTCAGAGCTCCTCCCAAAAGTGAATAACTTCTAGCCGTTTAAATGGGCACTCACCATTAAATCCACTAAGAACAACTATAAAGCTAAGTTCAACCGGGCGATTCGCTGGGATTTGGCAACTAGGCCTTCCAGTAAAGGGTACCAACTTTGTTCTGTAGTCTATTTTTAGTAGGGAGGGTTCCTCCCAACCAACAAAGGGGTGGGAAAGGGCACTACTGGAGCATCTGGTCGATATAAAACGCCAGCCATTCGTTCCCTTTCCGGATCCCAACGCGTCGTTTACTCAAATAGATGTTCCCACCTGATGGTAATTACCTCCCTCCAAGCTCCCTCGAGGCTCCGTTGAATGGGAAATACTCGGTTGCTTTCTGCTCCCCTGCTAAAAGTTTAACTTTTAGTGGTTTAGTGGAAAACCCATTAGTTGGCAAAAAGTTAAAGTCCTAACAGCCAAGCAAAATGCACCAAAGGAAACTTGGCAAGCTACGATTCAGTTGAGTTGCCAGCAAGGTCGGCAGCAACGTCGGGGCCGACAGGCAGAGGCGCTGGATCACTTCCGGGTGTCGCGTGAAGAGGTGGTCGCACCCGTAGTAGTAGACATCCCCTGGGTTTGGGACTAGAAAAAACTCCACCCAAAACAGGGGGCGGCTTCCTTGATGTAACCACCCAACAAATCAGAAACAAAAATAACCTGCCTCCTCAGTCATAATCAATACGGGGAATGAACATGGAAAATGGGGTGCAAAATGGGGTGGGAGGGGACGGAGGTAAGTGGGATGTCCGCACCTGTTTGCAGCCGGGACTATCCTGGGCGTGTCAAAGAAGGAGAGAGCCTTTTTAACCAGTGCGTGTTGGTGCCTTCACCATGGCTAAAACGTACTTTTTCAACTAAGGGGTGTACCCCAACCGGCTCCTAGAAAATGCGGGGGGGCTGTGGTAGGCATTCCCTTCTGGACCCTTCTCTCCGTTTAATAACTCGAGGTTTGTTACTGAGCCGTCAGCGTTATGGAGCCTTGGATTGGCTGAGAGGGAGACAGGACGCGGAACGCAAGGCTCGGCGAACATTTCCGGAGCTTCCGCGCCGCAAGCCTTGCACCCGGACCGCAACCACGTCGACAGCAGCCACGCGCCACACGATCTTCACAGCCAGCCGGGCTTCGGGGAGCCAACTCCAGGCAAAGTCGAGATCTTCTCAGCAATGAGCCAATGACCTAGAAACCAACGCCTAGGTTTTTTTTGAGGGAATCCCTAAGTTCATTCTCAACACCCTGCCCTACTGGGCACCAGCAAGCAAACGGAAACCACGCAAACCAAAACCAAAAACCAAGCACCTCTGGGGTCTTAGGGAAAAAAACAAAACAAAACCAAAAAAAAACGACGACTGGAGCTCGGGAGCCTCCCGAAGACCCGTCAAAAACGTGGCCAGGCCAAGAGGGCCAAAGGCTTATCCAACCAACCCACCAACCAACCAACCACCCACCCACCCATCTAAGGGTGGAACCCACCCAAGCAACCAATCAGCCCCCTAGCCACCCAGCCTAGGCTATTTCCCTTTTTTGTTTAAACCAGTTCCCATGCAAGGGGAAAACCAAACGGGGCCCTACTCTTTCCAACACTCATGTAAGTTATAGTAACCAAACAACTCCCAAAAAAGGAAAGTAGTCTTCTAAAACGCCCCGGTCAGCTTGTTGCTGTTTGTTCGGGGTCAAAAAGTCAAACCCATCCAGGACGCGGTCCGCGCGGATGGTCAGCAGGTCTTCCAGAATGGTCTGAGCGCACACGAGCGCACCTCAGCTGCGCGATGCGCGCAACCTCGGGCCCTCAAAACCCTTTGGGCTTTGTGCAAATGACCCCATCAGTCATATAGACGCCGGGCATCTGATTCATGTCGTGATCCCTCCCTTGACTTCTTAAACGCCTTCAATTGATCAAGCCCTGCGGAAAAAATGATTGTACCTAATTTTTCCAATAGTGATAGATCACTTTGAAACCAACAGGGGGAAGTAAAAACCACATTCTTCAGCAAATGGAAGAACATGAAACGTCCCACGTGGGATACGTCAATCCCTTTGCTCCTTTAGGAGCCAAACGTCGATGCCTGGGAACTGGACTTGGTGTTTGCCACCTAGGTCCTCCAGTAGCGCGGTTAGAATAATTGTAATAAGGGCTATTTTGGTAGGCAACAAAAAGGGTAAGAGGGCACTACTGGGAGACCTAGCCACATAGTCCAGTTTCCAAAAGCAATTATCATGTTTTCAGGACCTCAGGGACTCAAATGGACTCAGCACACCCGGTTTCTTCGGGTAAAACGTAAAAGCAAGGCCTAGCGATTCGCAGCCAACGGGAACCATAAGGACCCGAGGCCCGAAGCAAGTCGCTTCGAAAACCAAATCATCGCACCATATCGCACCAGCTCCTGTCGGGTTCTACTCGGGGGGCAGGATCTAAGTTTGTTCTGAAACGAGCTGGGTGTGTCTTTCTGGTATTTTTCTTGTACCCCCCCCCCTTGGCTTGGTTTAACTGGAAAGGAAAGAAACTACTTTGGGGTGTTCCCCCCATTTGTGACACAAACCCTGGGCAAATGGCTACACCCTCTCCCCAAACAAACTCGTGGGGAGTGGATCTCCAATGCCCTGGAAACGACGGTGGTCTTACTCCCTGGGACTCCGGTGCCTCCCGTGACTTCCATTTGCATAAGGCCCCAGGAAAAAAATACAACAAATGTCCAGTAGCGATGAACTCCTTCTAAAGTGAAGATAGAAAATAGTCTTAAGCAAATGGGGGACGATTTGTTGCAAAGAGGACTTCAGTCACCCCCAAGTAAGCCATCTTCGTGAGTGAGGAGCTTGTCTAGGTCCTCCAGTAGAGAGGTTAGAATAAGGGTGCCCTTTTTTATGTAGTCTATTTTAGTGGGGGAACCCTCCCAAGCAAAAAAGGGTGAAAGGGCACTACTGGACCCTTTAGGCGACCTCGTCATTTTTGCCGAGAAACATGTTTCAGACAACTGCTTCGACCAGCCCCAAACACGCGGCCAATCCAAACTCACCTCCAGTTTCGGTCTATTTGAGTCTTCCCAGGCAAGGTTGCTTTTGGGGGGGGCTCCCATGAAGCGGTGTGCGTGGGCTCCCTTCATAGCACAGCTTGTCACCTCGAGATCCTCAACCTCCAAACATGCTACCAATGTGTATGCCCCAAATGCTCAGAAGCGTCGAACAAACGAGCAACAAACATTAACAGGACCAACATGTGCCCTTTTAGGTCCTTTCAGCAACCCTGTGAAAACAAGGCGAACATGGCCCTCCAAAGCTCGTTGTCAACATGTACTCATTTCTGAGTGGATGGCAAAAAATGCAACCAAACTTTTGTTGCGTGCCACTAACCTGATCTTCCCAAAAAGTGACAATGATATTCTCTTACATGTGGGTCTGTCTTTTGTTGAGGGTACCCATGTTCTGTTGTTTGAGGAGAACCAACAGGAATACCCAACAGGCAACAAAACTCCACCTCCACCCCCACTAGGTCCTCCAGTAGAGAGGTTAGAATAAGGGTACCAACTTTTTTCAGGACGTCTATTTTAGTAGGGGAACCCTCCCAGCCAAGAAAGGGGTGAGAGGTCGGGCACTACTGGGGGACCTAGTCAGTAACCCCCAAGTGAGCCATGTTCGTGAGTCAACCAAACCCCACCCCCACCTCCCCCACCCCACCTCCCACACCCCACCCCACCCTACCCCACCCCACCCACGGAAAATGCCACTGCCCAGGTCCTCCAGTAGAGAGGTTAGAATAAGGGTGCCAACTTTTTTCAGGACGTCCATTTTAGTAGGGGAACCCTCCCAGCCAAGAAAGGGGTGAGAGGTCGGGCACTACTGGGGGACCTAGTCAGTAACCCCCAAGTGAGCCATGTTCGTGAGTCAACCAAACCCCACCCCCACCTCCCCCACCCCACCTCCCCCACCCCACCTCCCCCACCCCACCTCCCACACCCCACCTCCCACACCCCACCCCACCCCACCCCACCCCACCCACGGAAAATGCCACTGCCCAGGTCCTCCAGTAGAGAGGTTAGAATAAGGGTACCCTTTTTTTCCGTAGCCTGTTTTAGTAGGGGACTAGACCCCCACCAACCGCAGCCACGGGGCCGCTGTCGATGGACCAATAGAAGGGCGAGATGGACTGTGTGCCCACGGAGATGCTCAGCAGCTCGCTGGCCCGTTGACCTCCCCAGCGAAGCGAAGAACAAAACAACGCCCCCGGGTGCTTCTTGGTTGTGATATCAATAATTATATCGAACTAGTGTTATGTTGTTTAATGTGTTCGCATAATCTATGTTTTATATAATAGGTTTGTTTAATTAATGTGTTGTGTAAGTTATTTCACTAAGTTTATACTTTGCATGATTTATGTGTTTCATTTATAGGCTATACGTTTTATGTGTTCAATCTATGCTTTACATAATGCACGTGTGTAACTGTTGTTTTACATATGTTGTTTAACTAAGTTAAAATTGATATACTTCAATTCATGTTTTACAACATTAGTTGTTAAATTATGTGTTGTGTAATTCGTTTGTGTAAGTCATAGTTCATATACCGTTATTGCTTAATTTAAGTTTCATGCACCAGTAATATATTTTAATTTATGTTTATATGATTTACTTGTGTAATGTACAGTTTATCCAACTTATTTGCTCAAGTTGAAATGTACGTATTTGTTTGGATTATATCTGATATAATTGATTCGCTTAATCTATATGTTATATAAGTTAGTGGTTTCACTTGTATTTCAAATAAGTTATTTGATTAATTTATGCGTTCTAAACATCATTTGTTTAATTTATGGTTTATACAATTCATGTGTTTCATTTTTGTGTCATATAATATGTTTGGCTAATTCAAATTTATGTAATTTATCCGAATGACTAACTCATGCTTTGTATAATAAAGTTGCTTAATTTATGTTCAACAACTGTATTTATATAATATATTTGTATAATGTATTGTATAATGTACATGTTATGTAACTTGTCCAACTAATTTATGTTTTGTATATATGTTTAATTGCTTAAGTCATGTTTCAAATCACAGTCATATAAATGTATACATATATATATATAATATATAACTACTTACTCATCATAATATATCTGTTCAGTTGTTTCTGAATATCAGGAATGGGATCCCCAAACACTGGCGAGACGTGGGGTTTTCCGGTTGTGTTTTCATTGAAAAACCCACTGAAAAGTGGGTATCCGCCACAAAGACCCAACATGTGTTCCAATGACGCAGCAAATGGAACTGGAGGCTTCTGAACCAACATGGATCCCCATGATTGCTTTGAAATAGAAAATGGCCTTAACTTCCACAGCCACGCCTCTCATCGACTCTTCAGTGGGAGAGACCCGAAACCCAGCGAACGCAGCGCATTCCTTTCAGGGATCCTTCTCTTCAAAACATGGGCCAAGCTGGGAAAACATGGGGTAAAGAGAGACGGGGAGTCAATCCATAGGCTTTTGTTTGGGGGGAGGATCCCGTTTTCGCAAATGAGATATTGGGAGCCTGCTGAAAGGAGCTATTGGGAGCCCCAGCAATGGGGCACCCCTGTAAGATAGAGGGTAGTACATCACCAAAGAATATCCCTATTTCGATATTTTTCACATATCACCAATGGGTTCTAACTGGGGTACCCCTCTAAAAGTTGTCAGCAAAAGGCATTCAGCTCTCTGTTCACGCGGGAACCCACCAATTCAGCCCCCGATTCGGACACGTTCCATCCCACCCCCACCCCCCTCCCCCAGATGTGTTGACTTAAGCCGTTGCAACCAGCAACCCAAAGTAGAAGAAGAATTGGACGCGTTTCCTGAAGCCACCAAACAAAAAGGGGTATTTTGATTGAGGGTGTCACTGAAACTGGGTGTAGATCAGGTTGAAGGTCTGCTGACCCGACGCGAGCCTTGACCTTAAAACTAGGCTGGAAGAAGAGGACCCCAGCAAAATAATATCTTTTTTGCCTGGTTTGTGGCAAAGGGGACCCCAAAAAAAAGCAAAAAAAGTAAAAGGGGGAACTTTTTTTCTGGGGAAGAAAATTCGGCTACCTTCATGTCTCGGGGCTGGAAACGACCCCACTGCCGTTGAAAATACTCAACCTGAAGGAATCCCAAAGGGACCGGATTGCATGGGGGATGCCATCGATTCCATCACCACCCAAGAGCTTGGGGGATGGTCTTGAAGCATAGAGGGGTGACACCTTTGAAAAGAGGCTGCCTCTTTAAAGACGAGCCCAGCCCAGCAATACCCTCCCACCAACGATTTCATGGAAGTGCACAGGCCAGGACTTCCATGTTAGTGGTTAATCCTTAGTGCGAATCACCCCTACTCCGCGAGGTTTGTGTGTCCTCCTTACCTCGAGGGGCAGGTGCAAAAGGCAAAATGAGTCACAATCAAAACCGATCGATATTAAAATGGTCTACCCAGAACCATATACAGAACTGAACAGGCCGATATCCGCAACCATTTATGCCAGGAGATTGTCCCTAACCTTCATCTACCCGGGTTTTGAGCAAGTGGCTCAAATGAATCTATGAGGGTCGTGCTCGACCCAAGTCCATTGGTACCGCACCCTTTTGTGGCAGACCCCTCCAATCACACGGGGAAACTCGGCCACTAAAATGGCAACGAAACCCAACAAGTGACTAAGGTCACCTTAACGGAACTCAGGACGTGAAGTAGTTATCACCATCATCAAGAAACACACAAACAACTGAAATTATCTTTAAACAGAAGCTCCATCATGGGCTACCCTAACCTAACACAAACCACTGGCAACCCTGTGAGGAAAAAATGGACTGGAGGTCCAGGTTTTGGCTGCCCGCCCTGGCCGCCTCGCGGACAAACATCCATCGCCTGGCACCAGGCTCCAACTGTCTGGGCCTCGACCCAAAGCTTAACTTCCATTTGGTGAAGGCCCCGGGAAAAAAGAAAAATATGTCCAGTAGTGATGAATTCCTTTTAAAACCAACAAGGGAAAATCAACAAAACACATATTCTTAAGCAACTGGAGGTTGAAGTTGGCCAATTCAGCAGGATATGGCTGTGTTTTGGAGTTGCTTCCCCTTTTTGGCAGGTTTTAAAATGGAAACCACAAGGAACACCTTTTGCTTTGCGGGCGCGGCCCTAAAAAGGGACGCACCCACATGTTCGTGCACCCCTGGTTGATAAATTCATGAACACCCCTTTGTTCATTCAGAATGATTCATTGGGCGACATCAAGCATGAGCCCAAATTATGGGACGGCTCGGGTCGTTCAACTCTTTGCCATGGTGGATGCCCTAGATATTGCAAGTAAACCAATCATACTCCAAAGAACCATGGTAAGCCACGCTAGATTAGAGGGGTTCCCTTAGTTCCCTGACTTGGGTATCAGCCGAATGGAGATCAGCACACGCTTTTCAAAAGCCGAGCTAGAAATCTGGCCCCTGGACAAGGAAGCCAAACAGGACCCCTAAAACCTCCAGCTGGAAAGGCGTGGGAAAACCCGAGAAAACCCTCTACACGAACAAGAAGTGCGATCTAAACCACCAATTGAGGCTTAGCTGATGACCCGGATCAATACACCCGGTGTCCCCACCCGGTGTGGCAATCCATCACATTTCTGGGTGAACCCCCCCTGCATAACCAGGTTCTTAGGCCCCTGGAAGCCCAAGAGGAACGAGTTCGGCTAGCTCGGAAAGCAAGTGGGAACTGCCACTGGGGGCCCTCCCTGTTCTCAGTGAAGAGCTGTACCTCACCGGTGCCACCTCAGTGGTGGCGTTCATCAGTCACAGCACCCTCAAAACAGAACTATTTCAGTAGGGCCGTGCGCTGGAACCGAACGGAACTTCCCGTATGCCCCGTGAAACGGCTCCATTCTGCGCACATGTTCAAACCGCGCTCTCAGGCTTCATGGACTCTGTTTCCCTCAAGAATGGCGAAAAAAGGGCTCCCCCTCCCCAAAACCAAAACAAACAAAAGCAACAAAAACAAACAAAAACAAACAAAAACAACACACACACACACACACACCTGGAACCGGACCCTCCTGTGTCCCTTTTTTCGACGTGTTTCTTTGCGACGTCTTCGCCTTCTTCAATGTGCTCTTCTGGTTGGTGTTGATGGCCTTCATCACCTGCCGAGCTGAAAATGGATGCGTGGCGCCCAGAAAAATCAAATAGGAAGGGTTTGCCCAAAATGGAACCCTGAAACCATGGAAACAAAAACATAGGAGCCCGAAATGGAACCCTGAAAGATGGAAACAAAGGCGAACACCAGCGTTTTGTTTTCTTTTCTCCGGTGGATTGACTTTCACCCATACCCAAATCTCTTTCGTCAAATGACATCATAGCCTCCCTCACATCCCATCTAGTGGATTGGCCAAAAACAGCAACCGCACTCCTGGGTTGCCACGAAATCGTCTTACCAAAAAGCTTGAAGTTCAGGAACTTGGGAAGTGAGAGGTTTGGAGGTGTAGAGGTTGGGTGGCTTCACATGTACCCTCGACAAGAACTTGTTTTTCCTATCTCCCTCTCTCTCGCAAACCCAAACCACCAAACAGAACCACCAACCAAGGCTGGCCTAGCAAATGTTGACCCCTAGATACACAAACCCGTCCTGGGAGCTCCCTTCAACAGCAAAAACAAAAAAAACAAAACGAAAATGGGACAGAATGAGAAGCTGCTTCCGAGGCGCCAGAGTGGATCCCTCCGAGATGGTCCTCACCAGGATCTTGGCGATCAACGCCAGGGACCAGCGGAAGGCCTGCACTACCAGCCTCGGGGAAAATCCATGGAGAGCACCAGGGGTTTGGAAGTGAACCACTCGCGAGTGCTTGCGGGACTCATGGTAGCTCCTGCACCGCTCCCTCTATAAAAGCAGAGTTGGATACCCTCAGCTCCTTGGCTCCCCTCTAACCACCGGCTAGACAACATTAAGACCGTCAACTTCACAATTCCAAAAGCACCGTCAGTAAGAGGCAGTTCGAAATCCCGGTGTCCCGGGGGGGGGGGGGGGGCTGAAACCGAATCCTTCCATTTGGTTCAGGCCCCAGGAAAAATATATAGTAGTAAGCAAATGGAGGAATCCCGTGATCTGCTTCATCCTTGTTCCGGCTGGCTTTTGTTCTTGATCCGTAGTCTGTGATGACGATTGTGGGTTGGAACCTCATGCTGGAGCACCTAACGTCCTTACGACCCACGCTCTGCAATCCGCAAGCTGCATAATGATAATCCGTACCCGCACAATCCACAGTGCTAATCACTGAAGAACAGATTCTCAAGCTAGGAAAAGTAGTCCCAACCCTAAAGTAAGTCCAACAAACAAACAAACAAACAAATGCAAAACCCGGGGAATGAGGAAACTTCCGGAATCGATCGGCTCACTCCGGCTCACTCCGGCTCTCCGGCTCTCCGGCTCTCCGATCCGATGTCCGGGGCATGGACCTCCGAACCTACCCGTCTATCCCCTACCCCCTACTCCAAATACCCGCTTTTTTTTCAGGGAAAACCGGGTTTTCCATGGTAAATACCTCCTTTTTTAGTAGAGGGTCGACATCATACCCTGAAAAACGTGGGTATTGGGTGTAGGGGGTATTAGCTCTTAGTGGCTCCCAAACCTATCCGAAAATCGTCCCTAGCTTGTTGCTTCGCGAGTGAGGGAATGATTGGCCAAGCGCATCGATCGTCTGGTTCATTCCCATCCGGAAATCCATACCTGTCAAAACAGCCAGCAAGAGGATGCTCATTGCCATGATGGAAACCCTCGCACCGTGATCCGCGTCCAGTCGCGCGTCCAACCGCCACCGAGCCCGCCCCCCCTTGACCCCCTCGCGACCGAGCCGAGCCGAGCCCAGGAGCTCTTCGGTGGTGAAGCGCTGCATCAGGGCCACTGAGGCGCTCACAAAGGGCGGGAACCTCGGGGGCGTCAGCTTCCCCCGTTGCTTGGTTTGGAGCCGAGTCGGTGGCTTTGGTGGTGAATTGGAGTGGCTTTTGTTTGGTTTGAAGCCGAATCAGTGGCTTTGGTGGTTAGGGAGTGGTTTCCCATCTACCCTCATTTGGTGGTTTGGAGCCGAAGCCGAGGTGGCTTGGTGGTTTGGTGGTCTGCCTGACGGTTGGCGAACGGTTCGCCAGACTGATCCAACATCCAAAGCACGGGCAGGGCGCATCTCTTTCACTGGCATCCAAGGCGAATCAACCAGATCTGAACTTTTAGTTCCGCTAGTTGGGGTTCCCATGTTTAGTGACCTCAAAAGGGATCACTGTATTTTGCCCGACCAACCGCTGGAAGCTATGGTTGGTCGATAGGCACAACTAGGCGTTCGGGGTGGTTTGGGTTGCATCTTGCAGGGAAGGTTCAAGAGATTCGGCTCCAGGAGGTTCCGGGGCTGTTGAGGATACCACATGGGCTTGTGTGTTGTGTTTTCAATTTCAGGGAACGAGCTGGACAAAGTGACCACTTGTTGCTAATTAAATTGGATGATGGAATGTCAAAAAGGCACAAAGGTCTGCAATGAACGGGAAACGGGCACCACTGGGTGTCTCGGGGGTGAGGTAAGAACTTGCGTGCTCTGTCGGAGCAAAAGGTCTTCACCATTTGCAGGTTTGCTGGAAAACCAATTTATATCCAAAAGGTTTACTTCCATTTGGTTAAGACCCCCGGAGGAAAAACAACAATTTCCAGTAGTGATAAATTCTTTTCAAAACCAACATGGGAGAATAAACAAAGTTCTTAAGCACATGGAAGTCCAAGGGGCTAAGGTCACACCAAAGACAAGCCATGTTCATACACCCAGAAAAGCATGTCCCTCAACCGGCTCATTGTCCACATCTGCCACAGCGTTAGGTGAGTCTCTAAAAGCCGCAGTAAAAATTGGCCCTTCAGTGGGATTTAGCACTTGCACACAGGCTGTTTCTCGGTTGCTGTTGACCCCTTCGTAAACAAGTTTCACTTTTTGTGGGTCCAATGGAAAATCCCCTGTTTCCCAAAAAGTTACAGTCGAGAGATCCAACCAAATAGCCATAAAGTTTTAAGTGGGATATGTATGATACGAAGCCGACTTACTTCTTCGGGGTGGGGAAGGGAGTCGAATTCTCTCCCATGGGACTCCATCAGTTGCTGCACCTTTGCTCGGGGGAAGTGTCCTCCTTTGACTCACCTCCTAAGTGGATGGGCCGACAAGTCCAAACTTGTTGTTTCCCGGTACAACTAAAACTGGCCAAACCCAAAAAGCAACAAAAGCCCAGAAACTCAGTGAGTGAGAACTGCATCGGCAAATCAGTGGGGAGTGTCATCTTCATAAAGTGGCTAGCAAATGACAATATGGGCGTGTCTTCTTTTAGGTAACCCCCAACATGGTTTGTCGTCCTTTTGGTTTCCCCTTAAAGCAACCCCAAAAAGGGTACCCTTAAAGCAAGACACCCCGGGTTCGCAGAGTTTCGACACACATGCACGTCACATGCCAAATTATTGGCCTTCCCTCCTTTCAGGGGGGGCGTGTCGGTTCCCGATCCAACCAACTCGATGTCTTTTTTTTGGGAATCGGACCTCCCAAACTCAAACGGGTTTCCTCTTGCTTCCCGTTAAACCACAAACCTGGAGGTACCCTGCAAAAGGTGTCCCTTCAAAACCACCAAACGAAAATTCCAATCTAAACTTGGTTGACCTTGGCAGGGCAGCAACAAAAACATAAATTTCCGCAGTTAATTACGTTGGATTTCAACCACTCAACCGACAAAAAACGCGAAAACGAACCCCCCCAACGAAAATGCCAAAGAGGGGTCCACGATCCAGTCCCGGGGAAGATCAAAATGCCTTCCATTCGCTGTTTCGCCCCCTGGAAAAATAAAAATACGTCCAGTGAAACGATTCCCTTTAGAACCGGCAAGGCGAAATTAAACCTCTTCTTAAGCAGATGGTTGTATGGTGGTTGTATATTCCCACGTGGGATGGTGATTTGCGGGTAGTGGCAACTATTGTAACCGAGCCTCAAAAAAAGGACAGACCCAAATGGCAGTGGCTCAACAGATGTGCCCAAAATGGCTCCTCGGTAAATGGAAACAAAGACTAAAACCTGCGTAACCCCAGCTCCGTTAATTTTGAGCCACACCCCAAGTGGAACAGCGTCTCAGCTCTGAGAAACATCTCCGTAGGCACGGCGTAGCCCACGTGCCGCAAGCCCACTGCAGAGATCTCTTCCACCATGCGCCGCGGAGACCGGTACCTGAAGCATAGCTTCCCAACCCTTTCAGCTTACCTCTACCGCCTCTTCCTCTCACTTCCGATCGAGTGGATGGGTCGAACAAAGTAACCAAAAAAGGTCTGTTTACCACAAAAAGTGTTAAAAAATGATTACTGTTTTTTACCACAAACAGGCCGAGTTTTTGGGGCTTGAACCACAAAAGTAAACCATTTTACCACAAGATGGGCCAAACCCAAACAAAAGTCAAAGTCCTAGGAGCTTAGGGAGTGAGACGCAAGCCGGCGACTCGTGGGTACTCAGAAATTCTCGGCCCTATGGGGATGTCTGCAATGAGACACCCTTAAAGGACTTGGTCAGCCTTTGTATCACAGCCTGGGATCACAATCGCTTGGAATGTCTGGCTTATGTCCAGGGAAAGCGTGGCTATGTCTAGTCTGTGCTAGGACATGTTCACAGTGTGTAACTCCAGGAAGTAGAACAGCGCTTGGATCCGACAGTCGCGCTTCATATGGATGCCAGCAGGCAAACGCATTGCATGTTGGGGCCGCAACCGAACGCGATACCAACACATCTGAATTTCGAACGAACAAATCAAGCACCAAGTAAAAAGCCAACAACACGAAAACACAAATCACATCTAAAAAACACTGCTTTCACCCCCCATTAACCCGCCCACCAACATGGCAGGGCTCCAAAAACACCACCAAAATGATAGCTGATTCCCATCACAACATTATCCCTACCAATATGTCCCCTTGCTCTCACAAACACTGGCCTGACCGGGTGCTTAACAGGGGTTTGGAACAAGACAATATTAAAAGACCCTTGCCTGCCCCCTTTTGGCGACCCTTGGCTCTACGAGAGTCTGTTTTGAGGGATTTTCCCGTTATTGCGCTTTGAAAGGGTGAGCCAAAAGGAAAACCCACCCTTGAGGAGCACAAGTCCGATTCCTTATTTAAAAAAAAGGCACCCATCGCCATTTATCACCTGCTGAAAGCCAAGGCTTCCAGAACCAAAGACCTGCATTGGCCCATAGGTCCGCCTGACAAACCCAACCCAACATGCAAGAGCAGGGGCGCCCACGAAAAAAAACATCCCAAGAGGAAAGTAGTCCTAAGAGGCTCTGTGGCCTGCGTTGGGACGACACGGTGGGGCAAAATGGAATCTTAGAGTCATCGCTTTTTGCCAGGCAAATCATATCCAGCCGGATTCCAAGAAATCCCCTTTACTTCTTCCGGAGTCATCCGTCGTTGGGCGTCTCGTGCAGTTCATCGCTTTTGTTCCGACGATTGAAGTTGCGTATCCGGTAGGTTCGCGCACGACAAATTGTGAACTCAGCCTCATTGCGCCCAAGGTGCGCCAGTGACCTTGCTAAGTAGTGGTAAGTAAAAATTGAAGTCTGGCTGAAGTCGTCGTACTGTTATTGCTTTTAGTGCGGCTTGTTCTGTCGCAACGTGGTTCCTTCTGTTTCGTCTAGTGACGACATTGTCAGAGAAGCAAACCCTGGATGCGCAAGAAAGGACCTGGTGTGCAAAGTAGCATCGTGGGCCAAGTTTCAAAGGTCCGGTGCATGCCCGAAAATCCTCACAACACACCACAATCAGATCAACGCAAGAAGCCACCAAAGAACCTAAATGTTAGTATGCGCATAGTTATAGAAACTATCTTTGAATGTATGTATGCATGTATATACATATATACACGTATGTGTATCAATCTATGTATATATATATATATGTATGATTGTCCCTGGATAAACAAAACAAGGATAATGTTCTGAGACGCCAAGAAAGCAACCCTTGGATTTTGTTTTTTTAATCAGGTGGGGTATGCTCGTATGCTCTTGCCGCTGGCTCCCTTGGCCGCTGCCGTCATGCATCTTATTTCTGACACTGAAAAAGGGCATATTGGCTGGGGTTGGAAGCAATGAGTTTTTCAAAGGGGTGGAGCCAACAGCTTCTCTTGCAACATGCCCAAACAAAAACTTGTGCAAGCCTCCTTTAGCCTCCTTTGGCTGCCATTTTTTCAAACTGACATACTCTGAGGCGACAGCTCAGGGAAGCTTGGGGGGGAACCCAAATAGATCCAAATAGCACGGCACAACCCTCAAACAAGGCAAAGCAACACCTACTGTGGATGTACAAGTCCTACGCCAGTTGGCTCCTCCCAAGAGTCATGGGGCTTCATGAATTCCAGCTGGCGCAGGGTTCTGTCTGTCCACACTATGTTGAGTGATTCCAGCATTCCCCAAGGTTTCCCTTGAGAGGTGTGGTCCTCACAAAGTGTGTAGGTCAAGTCGACTCACAGAGTTTGGCCTCACCATTGAAGTTCAACTGGGCTGTCCGTTCTCTGCTCCCGGCCAAAATTTGAAAACGTGTGGGCTAAGTTACACCCGCCCACTCGGTTGCTTTCTGCTCCCCTGCTAAAAGTTTATCTTTTAGTGGTTTAGTGGAAAACCCATTAGTTTGCAAGTTAAAGTCCTAGCAGCCGTTGGCCAAATGCACCAAAGGCTAAACCAACCAAAAAATGATCCCAAACCTTGAGGGGCCGGATGGCGAAACCGGCCAAGGCGCATCTCCAAACTCATTGCCAGAACTTTGTCCGCGATGAAGTTGATTCGGGTGGCCGACTGCTTCAAAAAGTCCTGATCGGCGAATGAGGCATCGGCATCGGACCCCAGTGCAGGCGATTTAGTCAGGGTGGAAATCATCCCCGGCCTGGCCCGTGGCAAAACAAAGGCATGATGTTGCGTAAAGTCGAAGCGGGAAGCGCGTGAGCCAATATGCTTCCCAAGTGGACCCTTACTCTGAGTTAAGTGAAGTGCACACCTACGCCTACACTTTTGCCCAGAGTTCACACGCATCCTTACGGACAGGCCCAGCGGCTAGTCGTTTGACCACATGAGGCTTTGCTGTCACTGCTTAGACAAACGGGGTGCGACTTTTGAGCCACCAACAGAACTTGATGTTTACAAGGTATCCGTCCCCAATTGGAAAGTGCCATTCCCCCCTCCCCCCCCCCCCGAGCTTGCTACGCCTGGAGCGTAGAAAGCGCATCGCATGCGAAGCTCTAGGGTTTTGTACCGCGTGATTCTAAGGAAGCCATGGCCTGGTTCATTGTCTCGAAAGAAGAATTCTCCAGGGTGTGGGCAGAACAATTTGCACACGGTATGCTTGTATGGTCAACTTGCTTTGAAGGTCCCCAACCAAATGGAGACTATTGCCTTTGGGAACCTCTAAGTGTACATGGCGCCCATGATTGGAGTCGGCACCAGCCCAGTTAGAACTGCAGAAGCCGCCCTCCGCATCCCATTCCTTGTCGGCGTGACCCCTCTGCTAAAAGTGAATATTTTGTGTGGGTCCAATTCGGAAAGCCCGGTGTCTGTTTCAACCAAAAGGTGAAGTCCAAAAATCATCGGCCTTATCTAGGGATGGATTTTGGGCTACCCTGCATAACCCATGCAAAATCACTCATTTTGTGAGGTATGCCCACTTGAAAAATGCAACTTAGAGTGTTGCCGCCATGCCAGAAGAAACTACGCAAAGACATCCGGCCTCTCCCCAAACACCCCAAACACGCCCCTGAAACGATTCGCCCAGTGCCTGCCCAGCGGGCGCCAGCTCAAAGAAGGCGGGAAACAACTGCCTCTGCAGCATCACGGCTTCCTGGTGCTGCCCAAGGGATCGTCTCTCTCTCTCTCTCTCTGTCTCTCTCTCTCTCTCTCTCCTGTTTTTGGGGGACTCTTGGTAAGGATGCCTCATCATTCTAGGGCTTGATTCCTTTTCCATTCCTTTCAAGCATCGTTCTTTCAAAACGAAAGAAGGATGCCTGGAAAGAATGGGGAAAGTACCCCTAGAATCATGAGTGTCTAAGATCGCTGAGGGGATTCACCCCCCCCCAAGTGCTGCCAGGTAAGCAAGTTCCTTTTGTGAAATTATGGCATGCGTGTACGTATGAGCATGCATCGGATCCCCCAAAACTTGGTGAAAGTTTTCTGTTGTTCTCCTTGAAACCCAATCCCAAACCGGGGCCCTCCTCGACAAGAGACACGCCCACTTGTGACAATAACCCCGGGGATTGGGTGGTCCTGAAAAGGGACAACCTCGAAAAGGCACTTCATTTTTTCTTCGCGGGGGGCCTGGCAAAATGAATAATTGGTCATCTCATGTTGGTATCCCGCTGGACATGATTGACGCTTTTACGGGTCACTTGACATGGCACTCAGCTGACGGGGTTCCCAAGTACAGGACCTACATCACTACATGACAGGTTTTGGTGGGCGTCCTTGGGCAGTCTCCCCCGACCAGCCAAATATCTGACAAATGTGTCCCTTCTTTCCCTCCATTTGCTTCAGACCCCTGGCAACATATTTCAATGATGGACAGATCGGCAAAGGAACACCAAACAAGTTCTTAAGACGCAAATGGAAGCTTCTGGTGAACGTCCAGCATTTTAGGCTTTAGGCTGGCTAAGAACGGCCAACAGGAAGCCACCTTTTGAGGCTGGCCTCGTTTGGTTCAGGCGTCCCAAGGACATAGGAAGTGAACAAGCTGAACAAAGGAACTGCGTCAGTAAGCTCACTTCCGACCGAGTTGGCTTGCCAAGAAAAGTCACCAAACTTCTCATTTGCCGCCCGAAACCTGGTCCTCAACCCCAAAGAGCGACCATCCAGGAACTGACAGCTCAACAGGGCCCTTCCCGGGTGAAATCGTAAAAACAAACAAAAAAAAACGTTTAGGTGAGGATGCCGATACGAAACCTGGAATGCCATCCCTACCACGTTTCCCTGGAGGACTAGAGCTCCACGGACCTGGGACGCGAAGGGGATCTGTTATTGGACAACCTTGTAGGTCCTCCAGAAGAGAGATTAGAATAAGGGTACCCACTTTGTTCTGTAGTCTGTTTTAGTGGGGGAACCCTCCCCTCAAAAAAAGGGTAAAAGGGCGTACTGTGGGACCTAGTTCTCTCTTCCCCCGAAGGCTTCCTGTTACAGAAAGGGGTCCGGAGTGTTCGCCCGATGCGTGGGTGTCGCAAGCGCTTGCAAGCGTCCACAGGTTGAAAAAGTCGCCTTGTCGTTGGCAAGGTTCAGAATATAGAACTTGTATCCCTATAAATGACTGTGTCATGTCAAATGGGATTCCTTGGTATCACAAATGATGGACCTAAAGCCTAACTTTCCACAACCCAAAGATTCGGGTCCACGTGGTCGACATGTATCAAACCTTCAAACGAAAAAACGGTTTTCAGCACCTATGAAAAAGCCCCACCGGGGTCTAGGTCCTCCAGCAGAGAGGTTAGGATAAGGGTATTTTTTTTTTCTCGGTAGTCTATTTCAATAGGGGAACCCTCCCCCCAACAAATGGGAGAGAAGGGCAGGCACTACTGGGGGACCTAGGGGCAATGGCGCCGAAAAATCCCTTCGCCGCCGGCTCGCCTCCGGCGGCAAATTCCCAAAGAACCGCTCCAAGGCGTGCTCTTGCAACTTGGGCTTGCCTGCGTTGAGTTGTTTTCCCGGTGCGCCCCTCAAGCTAAAGCCGGTTTTTCCCCAACAGCTGAAAGCTAAGGGGTCTCAGCCCAAACAAGGGGGAGCTGGTGCATGCTGTTGGGGATAATACCTGAGCTTATTTAGTTTGTATTCTTACTCACTTCCCGAGTCGATTGGCCAAACGTCTGAACTTGTTTGCCACTAAAGTGTTCACACCAACAAGTACTGGGCTGTCCGTTTTGAGCAACCACTCAACACCAAAAGGCTAAAACGCTAAAGGGATGGCTGGGAACCGCCAAGCAGCTAAACCCCCCTTCCCCTATCCGCCCGTCGGTTCTCCCGGCAGACGCGAACGCACTAATTATTTTTGGGTGTCAGAGTCCCCTTTTTAAGTGGCGTACTCCTTTCTGGGTGTGACAGTCCCCTTTTGAAGTGGCAAGGCATTTTGAGCCTGCAGACCAAGCTGCATGCGCAATGCGCCCTCCCTTTGAGGCCCTGCGAGGGAATTTTTTGCGACCGCGGAGGGATGTCCAATGATCTTCAAGCCAAAGCCAGCGTCTGAAGTCACCTATGGCAAATGACCCTTGTGACACTGAAATGGCCCGTTCCTTTCTCACAAACAGCGGCAGCTGTTTCCATCATGAACTCAGTTGCTCAAGGTAGGCCTTCTGGACTAAAAGTCGGTCGCTTTGCCCCTTCAAAATGGGCCGTGAGTGAAGAGAGGCACCGCCGCGCCTAGCATGTTCTTCAGCAGGCCCTCCACGTTTTCCCAAAGCCATCCCCAGGCGACTTCATGGTCCGAGTCCCACTCCTCGCCAAGCGACGGGCGGCGCGCATTTTTTCCAGTCTAGAAGCACCTCTCAAAGGGGAACCCCCCTCAATTCTGGGTTCATACCAAAGATACCCTCTAATATTCATAACCCGTTGGTACCCCATAGGAGGTCAAGCAAGGGTTTAACGGATTGATGGGTTTAATGGATTTGCTTCTGCCAGTATGGCCAAGCAGGGGGGTCTTATGATATCCACTTGAACATGACCTCCACAAACACGCTGGTGGTGGTGTATGGTGAAAGGCGTGAACGGGCCCAGAGACCCCTTTAAAACACCAAGATTGGCTCAAGCCTGTGACAAAACTCAGCCTTTCTGGTCTTGTCCCCACTCTTTACTCTCCTGCAAATTAATGTGGAATGCAAATAGCCATCCTTTGTGGAGGAAAATCCGTTTGGGGGATGCCCTTATTGGGCATGCTAATTTGTAGGAGAGTAAGCAAACACGCAGGGTGTTAGACCCAATCCAAGTGAGTCTGCAGAACTCACCCTGACCGTAACCAACAAACGCCCAGCCATATGGATGCAAACCAAACATGAAGCAAGTAGCTTGGACAAATTGTTTGTCCAGCTCATAGATTGCCACAATGTAGCGGGGGTTCACTTACCACATTTCATAGGATTCCACCAACCCTCTACCGCCTCAATTCCCCATATATATATATATATATTCTACATGTATATATATATATATACATTTGTATATGTATATATATATATTATACATACATATTATTTATAAGACGGGAAGCCTCGGGGGTTCTCTTGAGCAACGGCCCTTCAGCCGGCCTTCAACCCCCCGCAGCCGGGTTCTCCAAAATGAAACGATATCAATCGACTGACTCAAACTTCTATTTGCTTAACCCCCCAGGAAAAAAAACAAATATGTCCAGTAGTGATGAATTCCGTTTAAAACCAACAAGGGAGAATAAACACCTATTCTTAAGCAAATGGAGGCAAAGCCAAAGCAAGAAGAGCCATAAGTTCACGGCCCTTCGTCCTTGGCCCAGTCAAGTCGCTATTGTTGACTCCGGATCTAAGTAGATCCTGTCCCTTGAGGGGGGTGAAAACCCCTCCAAAAGTGGTCTGAATCCCCACTAAAACCCAGTTGGACACCCCCCCAATCAAAATCAAGGGGTTTATTACTCTGGGGTCGACATTTTGTCTTCCATTTGCTTTTTCTCCGCCTGGAAGAATATACAGATTTCCAGTAGTGATACATCCGCCTTTAAAACCAAAAGGGGAAATACAACATATGTTCTTGAGCCAATGGAAGTTGACTAGAGGCTCCCCGTGCGAGTGGCCAAACAAGCCGTCATATGAATCAACTTTGGCTGCCAAAATCGGAATTCGGGTCCGCCGAATCATATTGCTCCAACGATCTCCAAAACGGGGAGTCTAGGTCCTCCAGTATAGAGGTTAGAATACGGGTTCCCTTAATTTTTCCAGCAGTCGATTTTTACTAGCCCAACCGAAAAAAAATGGTAAAGGGCAGCTCGCTGGGGGACCTGGGTGACCTCGGAGCCGTCCTGAGGGAGAAGGGACCGCAAGGAAGCCAACGTCACCGCTTTGAACTCCGGCAGCTCGATCTTGCCCTTGTACCTTGAGCCGCTCGTTGCTTTGCTCGAAAAGGACTAATAAAACATCCCCCCTACCTTAAGGGGGCAGGTTGCCCAATTCCTCCCCATATTAGGGTACCGCCCTCCCCCAATTCTATTTTAAAAAAGGTGGGGATATCTACACAACACCACACAAACCACGGGCAAATGAGTCAAGAGTCCCACACCTCTTGGCTCAAATCACCTTTGTGACAACAAGTTTAAACTTTGTTTTGCTTCTAGATTGCCTGCAAAGGAAGGAAGCGACACAAACAACACCAAACGGGGGAAGCTGGACCATAACCCCAAAAAACCCAAGAATGAAATGGGTGAAGGGGGGGTCCTTTGCTCTCGAAGCAAACACCGAGTGTCGTTTGAAGGCTGGAGCCCCTAAACGTTGGTCTTCCTTTTGGCTTCCCTGTGAAACCACCGAAAAGGGGGATACCCTCAACAAAGACAGACCCGCGTCAAGCTGGGGAAAGTCGGAAGATGTCGGAGGTTTCTGTAGTTGATTCGACCGAGACTCAATCTAAGACTTACCCTTGACGGGTATCCTCACTTCCCATCAAGCGGATTTGGCCGAGTTGCGATCTGTTCTTTATCACTCAAACGGTCCATGCCCAAACTGTGCCAACAAACCAGCAACTCGGACAGTGAGTCGTCTCTCCAGAAAAAAACGAACAGACACTACCCTTAACTCACTTCCTGAGTGGATGGGCCAAAAACAGTCCAAACTTTTGCATTACCCAACAAAACTGGTCCACCCCCCCCCCCAAAAAAAAAGAGGACCACTTGTCCGAGACAGAACTGTCCTGCAGTGAGGTCGGCGGGCCGTCCCATCCGGCCAGGGCCAGGGCACTTGGCGAGGACCAGGGACATGACGTCGCACTCCTCCTGCAGCCGGGAGAAGTTGGCGACGTTCTTCACGATGTCGTCCTGCAATCAAAACCAAATCCCTCATGGGTTTCCGTGGTTTTCTGGCTGTTCTATTGAGGGCACAGGTCTTTAGGTTGGTTTAATGAGGAACCAAACGGCAAGCCAGCTTTCTTCGGGTCCGCCCTACTTTGACACATTCTAAATATATGACCATGGGTCAAAGGCCAAAAGCCCGTACCCCCAGTGAACATCCCAATCCAACCACTAAAGTAGGTTCTAAAATGGGTGGTGAATTCACCTACCAACCAAAATTGGATCCCATTGGTTTTGACCCACAGCCACCAATCGAAACCCTGGGCTGTCCGTTTTCAGATCCCCCGCTAGAAGTGAGTTTACTTTGTGTGGGTTGAATGGAAATCCAACCACTAAACACTCTAAAAGGCTAAAAACCTAACAGGATGGCTGGGAACCACCAAGAACCAAATCCAACCACATGGCCATGGGTCAAAAACCAAATCGGTACCCCCAGCGAACATCCCAATCCCCACTAAAGTAGGTTCTAAAATGGGTGGTGAATTCACCTACCAACCAAAATGGGATACCATTGGTTTTGACCCACAGCCACCAATCGAAACCCTGGGCTGTCCGTTTTCAGATCCCCCGCTAGAAGTGAGTTTACTTTGTGTGGGTTGAATGGAAATCCAACCACTAAACACTAAAAAGGCTAAAAACCTAGCAGAATGGCTGGGAACCACCAACAACCAAACCAAATCCCTCATGGGGCCTGGGGGTATGGGAAGGGGGGGAGCCGGAAGAACCTCAAAGTTTACGAGAAACCCAAGAAATGATCCGGTCCAAAGGATCCCCTTTCCGACATTTCACAACATTTTGACCGTGGCTCGTGCGTTTCGGGTCCCAATTTGGATGAACATCCTTAGGTCATGCTCATGATCGCATGGATGCTTGGAGACAGTGTATCATCGCCTACGGTAAAGCTGAGCTTCGCCTCGTGTCAGGTTTGCGGACAAGAAAGCAATGCCCAAATACCCAGCGGTTCAGTTGCCACCAGTGCCCTCCCAGCAATTAACATGGAACCTGACAGGGGGTCCCTTTGAAAGGATCATGCTGTCAGGTTCCAGGTGAATTGATGGGAGGGCAAAACAATATAACCGCCCCAAAAAAGGAAACCCTTTTAGTGCAAACTCATCACCTGCGGAGGGTAGCAGACTCCTTTTGGTGCTTGATTTTAGTGGTTCCCTTTGGTTTCCCGTGGTTCCCCTTCAACACAACCCAAACAAGTGGTGAAAACCGAATCTCAACTTGCTTCTTGATTCTGGACGGTTTGGATTAGTCGCTGTTCCAGAATTGGTTGTGCATTCACCCCTCAAGTACGAGGGAATCAAACCACAAGCGCAACCTGACATATGGATCCTTGCTGAAATTGACACTGGGCAAACAGCCCATTGTTACATTCGCACAAGGAAGCCAAGCCCTGCAAATGGGTATATTCACGTTTCTCTTGTCCTTAAAGATGCGTCTAACAAGGGCATCCTCTAAACCAGCACTTAAAGTGCTGCTTGCAACCGGCCCCGCAAGACCCCTGTTCCCTGTTTCAGGAGCGCGAGCGGATGGACGAAATCCATTTCGCACTAAGAAACACCGGAAGGATGATTTCCATGTAAATACCAAGAACAATGGCTTCCCATGGCACCAAAGTGGTGCAGGATTTCGTCCATCCACAGTATGATAAGCAAACCCAAGGTCTCTTGGCTACATGCTGGAACCAAAAGGTCAATCTTGCTCCACTTCCCATTGCCAAAATGCACGCTCTACCACTTGCGAATGTGTTTCTGTAAACTAGGGACGCTTTGATGGACATCATTTAGTGGACTCATGTCCACCACTTTTGAGAGGTTCCCCACAATTCAACAGCAAACCAGAAAAAAAAAAAAAAAAAAAAAAAACAAAAAAAAAAAACAAGCAAAGTGAAGACCAACCAAGAAGCATTTGTCCTTGGCAAAACCAGGAATGCGTGTGAATCTAGGCGTACCTTCCCCATTCTTTCCAGGGAAAACCTCTGGAATCCCAGTCCCCAAGGGAAAATGGCGAGTTTTGAACAGAATAGTAGTTGCCAATAATGGTTGGAATCAACCCCTAGCGTGAGGGGGTTTTGTTTCTTGGAGGTTCTTTGAGTTCTCGTGTTTTATCTTTATCTTGGTTGACGTTGGAAGGGGAGCAACAAGATACAATTTTAGCACTTCAGTGGGGATTTCCCACTAAACCACAACAAGCAATATATATATATATATATGTTTTTCTCCAACAACCGCCATGTGGACGTCCTGGTTCTTTGAAATCTGAGCTCTCGTGTTTGGTGTTTGTTTCCATCAAGGGGTTCCCTTCTTAGACCTCCACAGCGAACGCGGTCCCACTGCACCAGCACGATGTTCATCCAGCTGCTGGACCCGAAGCCCATCACCGAGGCGTTGAAGAGGAGCATCTCGTTGAAGGTGGTGGGCACCTTCATCTCCTTAGGCGGAGTGGCTGGAGTTAATTTGAATTATCTCGTTTTTGGGGCTCTCCCTCCTTAGCTCTGGTTGCTGTAGGGACCCCCCTGCAAAAAGTGGTTCTCACTTGTTTTTATTTGATTTGATTTCCTTTTTTTTGTTTTTTTTTTGGGGGGGGGGAGGAGCACTTTATGTTGGGGGGGGGTTAGTAGAAAGTTTGGTTGCTGCTGTAGGGAACCCAAACCACACCGGGATCCTTACATTATACACCTGAACATTGTCTTGTAAATGGTGGTGTGCTTTACTTTGGTGTTGAAGAAGCAACATGTTTCAAATGGGCAAATGTATCTTTTAAGGAGCCCTGCCTCACCACCCCCTCAAACACACCTCCTAAAATTGTTGGGGGGGCGGGTCCCCTTCAGGGCGTGATATGGTGATTAAGTGACTACCCCACAGTAGACATAAACGTGGTTCATGTTCTCCAAAAGGAGAACGGTCTACCCTGGGATAAACAACAAGTGGCACCTATGTTCTTGGTTGCTGTAAGGACCTCCCTGCAAAAAGTGTGTCTCACTTTGTTGGGAAATAGTAGAAAACACCTTGATTTCCCAAAAAGTTAAAGTCTAAAGATCCAACCCAATAGCAGTCAAGTTAACTCAGGTGAAGTGGGCCACCCGAACAAAACTACGTACCCAACATGAACGAACCAAACGTGGCGGGTGGGCAAACACATTCTGGGCAATTTCATTTCCTTGACTCACCGGAACCTGAAATTGTGTTTGAGCGCAATTGGATATCAATGAGTAAAATAAAGGGTTTAATTGATTGTAAATGAGTTTCATCTCCTGAATTCAGCTGGCAACCATAAAATCATGGGTTTGAACGGGTTTTAATCGGCTTCATTTCTTCACCCAGCAAGTGAACCTGAAAACCATCGGAGCTAAATGGGTTCGGGGGGAGTTGGGGAGGGGGGGAAGGAATTCTATGGGAAACTCGAGGCAGCTGTTGGAACTTCCGGGGATAACACCGGGTTGGGCACAGTCCGAATTTCTCAAGGTCCCAGCCATCTTGCGAGTCAGAATCAAATCTGAGCAGGACTAACATATGCCCTCTACCGACAGAGGGGGAGCCCCCAATCCCATTTTTGGGTTCCTCCCTTTAGGGTCGAAATCCTTCCCTCCCCAACCACTTGAAGGCACCTGGTGGGGATACCAAAATGGTCCACCCAAAATTATGAAGATCCACCCCTATGGTTGAGACTATCCCTTAAGCTGCATCTACCCGGGCTTTGAGTGTGGCGCAAGGGATGCTTCGAACAGGCCCATTCTTTTCTCAGACGGAGGAGACCTCACAGTCATAGTCGACAGATTTGACTGAAAATCAGAAAATGACTCCAATGTTGTAACTATGGTAGCGAGCTGGCGTGCTTCTGGCCCTTCAAACAAAACATGGGATCGCCGCCACAAAAGGGGCCGTGGCAACCCATTTTGATTCGAAGTAGAAGGAGGCTCTAGGCAGTCCTGGACTGCCAAATCCACAAGTTCAGGACTGATTCGACGCCAAACAAACCATTCAACCAATGCGTCACTCCCATCTCTCCTGTCGCTTGGGTGCACCCTTGACCCAGAGAAACAAAAAATCTGGATGATTTTGATCAGGTGCCCCATTTCAGCGAACATCCGGCTCACTTTTGTGGGTGACACCCCCGGCCCCCCGCAGTGTGCTCGGTCCGGGACATTCTTTGTTCCGAAACGACATCTTCGTGGACTCGGGTCCGGGCTTTGGGCTTTGGCCTTTGCACGGCTTCGAGAAGCTGCTACACGTCCTTGACTTGCTGGTGCCAGACTAGGTCCTCCAGTAAAGAGGTTCGGGTTTCAGGTACCAACTTTTTTCGGTTTTGTCTATTTCAGTAGGGGCTCCCCCAAAAAATGGGGAGAGAAGGGCACTACTGGGGGACCTAGGAGAGATGCAGGGAATGAGAAATGGAATGACCCCGACAAAAACCATCCAACTGGCGGTTTCCTTCAAGGGGCTCCCCTTCCGGTTCATTCCCAACACCAGGAAGGTCATTCCCTATCACACCAGCAAGTTGATACTAGCAAATTCCAGGAGACCGGAAGGAGTCCGTGCCAAGGCCAAGTATGCTGAAATAGCTAACCTCTCTACCTCAAAAGCCCATACCTGGAAATGCCGTTGATTGAAGCCAGGATTCTCTGTTCTCCTTCTCGCCGGATTCGCGGTTCATTGTGGCCCCCGACGTCTTAGTGTCCTGCATGCTCTCCTCTACCTTGACATTCTCCACATGTTCCACTTCCGCGTTCTCGATTTCCCCTGACTCCTGCAGGAGCATTCCAGGTAAGCCACGAAACGCTGGCAACTAGGTTTCTTACCAGGTGCTGCATCTTTCCGAGCTGTCCTCAGATCCCCCGCAAAAAGTTTAAGTTTTAGTGGGCTAACTGGAAAACCTCACTAAACATAAAAAAGCTAAGAAGCTAAAAGGGTCGTTGTTTTTTTCGACGTGGCGCCGTGCCGGGAGGTTGGTATAAGGGGTATGAATCGCAGGTATGGTTCGGGGTATGGCTCGGGGGTATGATTCGGGGTATGGCTCGCGCGCCTCTGAACTCTTGCTTTGTGGCTTTGGACACTGCAAAGCTCCCGTGCGCTGGCAAGCAATCCGTGAGAACTTGGACCGCTTAGTTGCTACAAGCCAGCCTGGGGCGCTTGTGAGTGGCCTGAACTAGACAGCTGCCACTCTGCGTGAGTGGGTTAGCGAAAGCTGCTGCGCTAGGTGGAAGGCGCAGAGCCACTGCCTGAGGCGAACGTCATGGCCACCTCCACTAGGATTTCAAGCGACCCGCGTGCTCACAGACCCAAGCAAGCGTTGCTTAAGGGGAAGCGCCGCTGCCCAGTCAGGCCCGCCACCCGCACCAGTCACGAACCAGCGTAAGGGCAAGACAGCGTGACATCCTCACACGGCAGCTGCGCAGAGGCTAGTGGGCCTCTCACAGGTAGTGTGCCGTGTCGCGCTTGATACATCGCAGTAAGCCTTCCGAACCCACCTTCTGGCGAACTTCTGCGAAAAGAGCCGCGAGCTGGTTCTGCAGTGCTTCTCTTTGAGTTTTGTGTCTTCTGAGGATTTGGGCGGCCCAGCTTTGCCAGTACTGCCCAGAGCGCAAGAGGCTCTTAGCTGCAAATTGCAGCAGAAGGGTATGAATCGGGGTATGAATCGGGTATGGATCGGGGGTATGAATCGGGGGACAGATCTTTTCGACCGGAAAGACACCAAGAGTACCCCAGGAGCACAAAGACAGTGTGTGAGTGGACACGCCAACTGTACTTGGCCCCATGACATCAGAGCCCAACCATGCAAGCATCGCAGACTCAAGAATAGATCCAGGAACCACAAGTGAACCAGGTATTACCTCGGAGTCCCTACCCCCTGGCATCGGTCCACATGTCAAGCTCTCTAACACTGTTTCTTGACAAGACCCCCTTCTTCACTTGAAGTTAAACCCCCTCTAGCTTCCAGCTATCCATGGATCACATGCAAATGCCACAGTTGTTGCAAGTTGTTTTTGTGTTTTTTAAAGGGTATGACTCGGGGTATGGCTCGGGGGTATGGTTCGGGGTATGATTCGGGGGTATGGAACGCCCAAGCCCCACCTCCCACGAAGACTAAAGAACTGACACGGTAAAAAAACACAGACCCAAAAAGCTAAGGGGATGGCTGGGAGCCACCAAGGTTTTCCCCTGGTTACCTATGGCTTGCCCAAGTGGCAGCCCTTTTCCGTGGACGCATCCGACGAAGGCAATGGAACTCTCGAAAGGTTCAAGAAAAATGGCCCCAACCCCGTGGATCCATGTACCTGTAGCCCAGCGAACCCTTCAAACAACCAAAAGGACAATAGCTGGTTTCCCACTATACTCGGTTGCGAAATCTGCTCCCCTGCTAAAAGTGACTAACTTTTAGTGGTTTAGTGGAAAACCCATTAGTTGGCAAAAAGTCAAAGTCCTAACAGCCAAGCAAAATGCACCAAAGTATAAGTGCAACTGGGATCGCTGGGAACAGTTCCAGACGTTCCTTTGGACAAATCACCCCCTCGCTGGTGTTGGGATTCAACCGCTTTCTTTCTGTGTCACGGTTAGGGGGATGGAAACAGCCCCTGTCAGGTTCCATGTTTGAATCGGTACATTCAGCCATGCGGATCCGAGGCATATGGTTTCCGAGGGCTTGCCGCTAGCTCGCCGGTCAAACTTGGGTCCAAGTTTGACCGTTCTGAATCCAGGAACGGGTTCAAAGAAACTTTCCTCTAGGGACTCTAGGTTTTACATGATGGTTTCCCCTGGTTGCCTACTACAGTGGTAACTGGAAGCGCTGGTAAGCAACTCCCTCCGTGAGATCTTTCGGCCGAGTTGGATGCGCAGCGTGCCAACCATTTGGAACAAGTGTGCGCCTCTGGCTCAGGGCGGACCCAAAAAATTGCTTCGTTTCAAGACAACGCCACATCCAGCCGGGCAAATGGCTGAAATGCACAAGCCTCAAATCTTGGTTGTGTTGACCCCTCCGCCAAAAACAAAAGTGTTTAACCTGTTGTGGCTCCAATTCGGAAAGTTCCACCTGTTTCAACCAAAAAGTTGAAGTCTAAAGATCAGTTACCAGATCTAACCAAAGAGCCATAAACTCACTTCCTGAGAACAAAGGGCCAACTAAATGGCCAGAAAGAAAGCAAGCCAGTGGCAGAGACAAGGGACCCGGTTTTTGGGGCTGGTTGATGTTAAGGCCTACCAAATACCACCCCCTAAACCCCCCTCGGTGAAACTCTCGCTCCGTAAAGTCATAAGTACACAAGTACACAAGTACACAACTTCTCAAATTTTAGCAGTTAAGTGGTTGGGTTTGAACCACTCACCACAATAAGCAAAAATGCTAGAGATGTGTCCCAACCACAACCATGACAAGTCCTACCACTTGGGGTTTGGGAGACCCGCAAGCTAGGATGTCAAGTGGTATGTCGTAAAGTGGCTTCGTTAGGCTAACGCAAGGACAAACTGATGCTCGCCTTGAGGCCACCTTTCGTAAAGACAATTCTAGGGTTTGATTCCTTTTCCATTCTGTTCAAGCTTCCTTCTCTCCAAAACCGGCGTTGTTTGTGTTTTTGTTTTTGTTTTTTCTTTCCCCCTAGGGAAGGTACCCCTAGAAAAAAAAATCCGGGCAACCCCCCAGCACCGGATCACCGGCGACCAACAGAAAAACGCCGCGAGCGCCGCAAAAAAATCCGAGCGAGAGCGGCGCGGGTTGCGTTCCCGGACGCCTCGCCCTCGGCGTTCACCTCGACCTGCAGGTGGAGTTCCCTTCGGTGCCCTGTTGCTTCACCCTTTTTTTCCGGTTATTCACTTCCATGTGCTTAAGGGCCCCAGGAAAAATATTTAAAAAATGCAAGTAGTGATGAATTCCTTTAAAAAACCAACGAGGGAAAATTGAAAATATTCATTTCAGCAAATGGAGGCAGTGGTTCATCCGGGGTCCTAGTCTGCTATTCCCTCTGGAAGAAAGGATTCCCCAAAAGGGATCCACGGAAAAATCAGTGGAGGGGTTGCTTTGCCCTTGGAATGGCCTGGCAAAAAACGGGTTCTGCTTTTTCCAGGCCCCAAACCTTAAAAATGAACAGAAAACCAAAAAAGCAGAGAAAACAAATCGAACAAACCTTGATCCAAGAACAGTGAAGTTTGGGTATGAATCTTACTTGCTGGTTCTGGAGGATTCCCTTAAAGGAAAGCATAGGGGCTGGTTTTGTCGGGTTCATTCCATTTCCCTGCTGAGAACCAGCAAGTTTCATGCGCCCGAAACCTATAAACCTTTTGCTCTAACAGGGCCAGATCCTAGGCAAGCCACCGTAGCTACCCCTTTGCCATGGTCCTTTCGGTTTCTATCTCCAGTTCCCTTGTGACCTAGTGTCAAGTGGAATCACTGTTTTGGCGGGTGTGCCCGCAACGGATGGACTTTTTGCTACATCGATATTTGGCCTGCTCAAAAAACAACGGAATTCCAAAATGGCTTGCCCTGGAAAGTGGTTTCCATGGACCAAAACCTGCGGTTTGCCCCTCCGATCGTTTAATTTTGAGCCACATCCATGTGAATCGAGCGCATCCGACTCATATGCAGATGTCTCCCTTCATATTGTCAAACAATATGTCTGGCCTAACCAACCGAAATGTGGGCCCCATATTAGTTAACCCCAGTCTAGTGCCCCATTTGGGTTCAGGCGCCGCCCCCGACTTAAGCCAAGTGCCAACCTACGGGGCTTTAAGGGAGCATTCTTGGGGATGGAGCGTTCAAGTGGACAACCGGAGATGTGTGTCCACCAACCATTGAAATACGGTTTGGAATAGGTTTGCTTTTTTTAGGGGGGACTGGGAAGAGAATTACTGATACCCAATCCTTCCAGATACCACTGGAGTAGGCAACATGTAAAACCCAGAGCTCAAGATAGCTGGTGGGCTGCCATAATGCTAACTGGATGGAAGCACCGGGGTTAAACCAAGAACAGTTTGGTGATTTTTTGGTCT